>CM021104.1:64635879-64663785 GCA_007115665.2 Sequoiadendron giganteum
GAGAGAGAGAGAGAGAGTGTGTGTGTGTGTGTGTGTTCTCTTGTTAGGGTGGGAGGGAGAGGGGACCTAGGAGGGAGAGACCTAAGAGATAGAGATAGAGGGAGTGAGATATATACCTAAGAGAGAGAGAGGGGGTGGGAGGGATAGAATGAGGGATATACTTGAGAGAGAGGTGGTTGGACCTAAAGCCTAAGCCATAAACCATAAAGCCTAAACCTAAATACTAAACCCTAAACCATAAACCATAAAGCCTAAACCAAAGAGAGAGAGATGGAGGAGGGAGAGTGTATGAGAGAGAGAAACACAAAGGGAAGGAGGAAGGTTTGGAGATTAAGAGAGAGGGAGAGAGGGAGTGAGAGTGAGAGGGAATGAGGGAGGGAGAGGTAGAGAGAAGTATATAGGGAAGGAGAGATAGAGGGGGGGTGGATGGAGGGAGGGAGAGAGATAGAAGTAGAGAGGGGAGGAGGGATGGATAGAGGGAGAGAGAAGTGTGATAAAGATAATGATAGATAGAGGAGGGAAGGAGGAAGGTGGAGAGATTGAGAGATTGAGAGAGAGAGGAGGGAGGGTGAGAGATAGGCAGAGAGGGATAGGTTAGATAGAGAGAAGTAGAGAGGGAAGGTGGTTGGGATGGTGGTTGGGATGAAGGAAGAGAAAGAGAGGAGGGAGGGAGAGAGAGAGAGGTAGAGAGGGATAGGTTAGATAGAGTGAAGTAGAGAGGGAAGGTGGGTGGGAGGAAGGAAGAGAGAGAGGGGGGAGATAGAGAAAATTAGAGAGGGAAGGAGGAAAGGAGGGAGGGATGGAGGGGGGCAGAGAGGCTAGATATATATAAGTATAGAGGGAAGGAGAGAGTGTGAGAGAGAGTTCTAGAGCATAAGGGATAAAAAATGAGTGAGATAAAGAGAGAAAGATGATACAACTTGTTGATTACTGAAATTTGACTAAGTCTGAAATTTTTGAGATCTTCCAAAAACTAGAATTTGCATTATAACTCCTAGAGATCCGAAACCACTCTCAAACATCTTGTCTATATACATGAAAAATAACTTAAAGTATAAGAAAGTAAACGTCCATGTATAAATGTAAACTTATACTTAAATGTTTATTTCATGTATATAGTTTCCCTAAAAGATAACAAGAAGAAAGAGACAAGAAAAAGAGAAGAAAAAAGTTTCAATGTAGACCAAAACGCGAGTGAGTTATAATGCGCTCGCATTTTGGAAAAAAAAAATGATTTCAAAAAATGCACATTTTTTGAACTCAAAATGCGTGCATTTTTTGAAATTTAAACCATAACGCGAGCGTGTTATAACATGAGCATGTTATAATGCGAGCACGTTATAACGCACTCATGTTATGGCTTGGGAATGATCGATCCTAGGCTCAGTCATTACCAAGCCATAACGTGAGCATGTTTTACTATAACGCGCTCGCGTTTTCACTATTTCGGGATGAAAAAGTAAATTGGCCACAAATTGGCTACCAATTTCCATGCACCCACCCTTAATAGTGATCTTTCTCACCATCCTGGACCTTCCTTAAGCAATTAAGCTCTTCTCCAAGGAACCAACCTCAACCAACCTCTGATAGCAATTGTTGAATAAGACAACTCAGAGCGGGGGGTGAATTAGTTGTGAAAGATTTAAACTTTAAAACTTCCACTAGAGGTTAGATCAATTATCATTCAAAAATCCTTTACTCTACTAATGTGATTAATCATTAAGTGCAAAAGAAGAAACTGGAAGAAGTAAAACCATACACAATAACACCAGATTTATGTGGAAAACCCAATAAGGGAAATACCATAGTGAGGCTTAGCTCACAATATAAAGAATATCAAAATTGAATACAAAGTCTCACTGCCAAAATAGGACTTACTATCCAGAACAGGACTCACTGTCCAAAAGGGTTAACCACCCAGAGGGCTCACTGCCACAGAGTTATAAAGAAGATAGAAGAGATTTATTACAGAGAAAAAATAGTCTTAATACAATGAATATATCCACCACAATTCACTCACACACTTGTAAACATGCTTGAATGATAGAGTACACCTTCAGCTCACTGCCTCCAAATACTCAACAATCAAATTTTGCATTGATCTGCTCAAACTCACATCACACACACTTTTTTGCATCTATCTCGTACCAATATTTCATCTATCTTGTATTTCCTCAATTATCTCAATACATATTTATACCATCTTCAACCTTGAGACTCATCCAAGGTCGGCCACACACCATTTACAATTACAAATTTAAATTAGGTCAGCACCAAAACATTCTACGATGGAATTAGAATGAGGGTGACCCAAACACACACTAAATAAGGACCTAAATAAATCTCAACATGCCTCAACATGCTTCCATGAAATTCATAAGTAGTTTTTAACACAAGGTCGACCAATACCTATGTAAAACACATAAAACAATTAAGCACATGCAACATTAACACGATCCAACCTCTCTAGATAAAAAAACTTAACTTGAACATGATCTTATCAGCTTATTTCCAAAACCACAAGTCCTAGAACCACAAATCAGAGAAATCTAGAGCAACTACATTTCTCCCAGACCACAGCCAGATACATAGAAAAGCATAGTACACATACTGGTGAACATATCTCACACTATACAACGATCGAGAAACCCAAAATTTGTATATAGCAACTTCCAACAACTGTGAACAATACCTCAAATCCTCACTAGCATAGTAGTACATCCTGGAGCAAACACCGAATACTTGCAAACTGTCTTTATTATAATTTTCTCAATATGCTCTACATATACAATCAATAACCTATTTCCATGACATCAATGACAACAACAACAACCAGTTGATAACCAGTTGACATCAATGACAACACCTTCATACTTGCAACACAATTATTCAAAAGGAGATATTTTTTTCTTAAAACAATATGAACTAAATTATAAGAAAAATCAACTAGTAGAAGGTAATCATCCCACTTATATTGTCAATACATGT
Source organism: Sequoiadendron giganteum (assembly GCA_007115665.2). Lineage (NCBI taxonomy): Eukaryota > Viridiplantae > Streptophyta > Pinopsida > Cupressales > Cupressaceae > Sequoiadendron > Sequoiadendron giganteum. The sequence continues at coordinate 64,638,868 of CM021104.1, forward strand.
AATACATCCTCAAAAAATTATCAAGCACTTGATTTAATATTTATTTTGACCATTTTTCTCTAAATGATAAGCTAAACTTATGTTCAATTGAGTTCCTAGCACTAAAAACAAGGTTTTTAAAAACCTTGAAATCAGATATGTGCATCTCTATTTGAGAAAATATTCTTAGTAATTCCATGCAATCTGAAGATTTCTTGCATAAATTTCTTCTAAGATGGGTGCCCCACCTATAAGGTTTCCTAGGATAAAATTAGTTGACTTTGTGCATTTATCCACCAATAAAATAATAGTGTCATGATGGTTCCTTCACATATGTAAACCTTCAACAAAATAAATGCTAATCACTTACCATTTCCACTTTAGAACACTATGAGGATATAAAAATCCTAGTATATTTTGATGCTCAACCTTAACTCACTAACATTCTAAACATATTTCTATAAATATTACAGCATCTTGCTTCATACCTTTCCAAAAATAAAGCTACTTCACATCCATTAATAGCTTCGTTACTCCTAGACGACTGAAATATGGAGCACAATGTGCCTCTTTCAACACAATATTTCTCAAATCATTTGATTTGGAACATACATTTTGTATTTATATCTCATTAATCCATTGTTTTCAAAAATATATCCTTCATATGTGATATCTTGAGGATTCTCAAATAGTGTTTTCTTAACATGCTCATACAATTCATCTCTAGGTAGATTGTTTACCACTTGCTCTCAAAAATTTGACTAAATTGAGACCATTGCAACAATATCTCTTCTACGACTTAGTGCACCAACCAATCTATTCTCTTTCCATTTTATGTAATTTATCTCAAATGTATAATCAAATAATAGATCCAACCATCAAATTTGTCGTGCAATGAGGTTCAATTGAGTGAAAATATAATTAAGACCTTAATTTTTTGATTTAAGCTCAAACTTATTTTCTAGCAAGTAATATCTTCAAGCCTAGAGAGCATGCATAATCATAGATAGTTCTAAGTCATGTGAAGCATGAATTTTCTCGTAGGGTCACAATTTATGAGACTCCTAGGCTACCAATCACTCATCTTGCATTAGAACACCTCAAAAACCTTATCCCCAAAGCATCAATGATGATTATAAATTGACCTTTTGGGCCTAGGACTCTAAGAATTGGTTTTCTAATTCAAGTTATCCTTCAGAATGAAGAAATATCCTTCACACTTTTCTAACCACTCAAAATGCTTTCCCTTTCTTTGGAGTGAAGTGATAGGGTTGGAAAATTTTGAAAATTTTGAAACAAACTTCCTATAATACCCAACCAATCCCATGAAACTAAACACTTCGTGCACATTTTTAGGTACAATACACTCTAGGATAACCTTGATATTTGAAGGCTCTACTACAATTCCTTCTACAAAAATAGTATGTCCTAGGTATTTCACTTCTCTTTGATTTTCACATTAATAAAAAATATTATAAATATGAGCTCTTTTTATATATTTTTCTTCACTTCATTATAAGATAAATTTGTTGCATAAAAATTGTAACATAAATCTCTAAGATTTTTCCATTGATCAATATGACTTGTGGCTAATTCAACTTGCTTCATCATTGATTCTAATGATGAAGTGAGTAATGCATGTGTGGGTTTTCTATAGACACCTTCAATTATGGAACAAGTTTCACAAGTTTTTTTTTTTAATTCCCTAATAACTCCCATTGACTTTACCTAGGGTTTCTTAGAAGCATAGGAGGATATTTGGATGATGCAAAAATCTAAATATGAAAAATATTCCCTACTTACCTCTCCTTCAATGTGGCATTGCTAAGAAAATTTTGGATAGGGTTGAGTTTTCTAAAACATGATTTGGTTTTTCTTATAAAATACACAATCTCTATCTCTCATTTGTGGCTATGAATGGGAAATCAAGGTTTTTTTATTTTATCTTAGTAAAACATTATCATGTTTTATGACATATATAACATGATCTCAAACTATGACACATAAAATATGATCACATTATGGCTTGATATTTGTAATATATAATGTAATTGTGCTACTTTAAATTTTCAATAATGCAAGTGCATTATGGCCAAAACCACTCATTTGGCTAATTTTGCGTCCCCCTTTTTGGTACACATACTTAGATTTGATTTTAGAATTCAAATGAATTAATTTTTTTCCATGTTTTCCTGCCTAGCTATTCATTATGCACATACACTAAAAAAATTGTTTCAAATTACATGCTTGGATGGTGTATTTGAGGACTAATACTAATTCTTTTAAATTATATAAATTATATATATATGACAATCATGGAAGCATTCATCAACTTACTCCATCATTCTAGGCATATTACGCACTTGCCTATTCTCTTCAATCATTGTTCAAAATCATTGAATTAATCCACCTAGCCTTGGTTTGATAAAATAAGAATCAATCCTTGCTTAATAAGTTCTCAAATGGTGTCTATAAACATGACTTCACTTTAGATGTAGGTATAATGAGATGACACACATCTAATACATGTATTGACTCCTTATAAGTGCAAATACTAGTTTCACAAGTGTGAGTTTGAGCCAAAGAAAAACACAGTAAATTTATAGATAATAAGGTGTTTATTTAGATAAAATCCTCACTTATAAAATATTGATGAATAAATTCCTTAGAAGAGTATACTTTCTTTATTGCAATTTGATCTAAATATTTTATTTTATTTGTTTCAATTACATATTTATTATTATATTATTACATTATCTATTATAAGTTCCAACTGTAAATTATAAATATTTACTTATTATCTAACTATTTATTCTAAATAAATTATATTCAAAACAACATTTTTCATTATAACTAAGAAATAATTATAAAAATATTATTTTCTATTGAATTTTCAAATATAACTATATTCAATTTTTAAATGTAATTGTACTTATTTTTATTGTAAAGTCAAGCTAGCACAAGGGAGGCTTTGTATTTCATGTTCAATAAATTGGGCCTCTTTGATCCCAATATGAGACACCACCACAATCATTCACATTAGTTTACATGGAATAAATTTTAGGTTGGAATTGATAGAGAATATAAATGGCTTTATCATGTCATGATTTCAACTCAATCATTTTCTCCTTTGGTAGCTAATTTCCTCTTCTAGTGAAGTCTTTTCCAAAGTATACTCTTTCCTATCAATATCCTATCTGGTTTTCTATTGAATGAAAAATTTCTCTTCCCAACATTAGAAACATAATTTTTTTCTTCACACCTCTTTACTAACACATTAGTCCATATTGGCCCACACCAATTTAGTGTTGAACCTTGACACTAGGCCTTCTTAATAGACATGTTGGATTGATTGGTGGAATGGGGCCATCAAGTGTACATCTCCTATTTTCTTTGCATATATGGTCACTAGCTAGCTAAATTTTTCCAAGATGTACACATAAGGGCACCACAAAATTTGAAGCCAACCCTTCACTCCTACCTTAGAACTATGGGCGGTCAAGCTCCACCATTAGAATAAAATTGTTGATACTCACTTGGTTCTAGAGGTTTTCAAATTAAATCTTTGTTATATTGGATAAAGGTGGGAGATAAAGCTTCTAACGAGTTCTTCAAGCTCATAATTCACATCATACCTCTCAAGGAATTAAATAGATTTAAAATGGCCATCAATTGTTCAAAGAGCTTCATGATATCCTTCAATTATTTGTTATGCATTATGAATAATTTTTCAAAGCGTAAGATCATTTTCAATGAGCATGCCTTGTAAAAGTGCCTCATGGTTGTTCCTTGTCATCTCTCTTCTTCTCAGTGAGCCTTTTGTGATCAATTACCCTCCATTTTTTAATCTCTAAGAAGTTATATTTACTATATCCAATTGTAAAACCCACAACTATGATGCTTTTCCTTATGAAATTTACTAGACCCTTTGGAATTATGTTAGTGAGGATCTTCATTAATTTTATCTTGAAGCCTTTCATTCTAATTCCTTAAGAAAAATCATTAACAAAGGAAATATTAAATTCATACCTAAGTCTAGTGATCTTCAAGATATTTTCTATCAGAGACATCACACTTTTTAATGTTTCATACAAGCTTATAACCAAATCCCTTACATTTGTACCATCTGTTAGAATTGTGAAAAACCAAAAAACCACGAGCCACAGGTTCAAACAACAAACAAATGCACCTTCCACACAAGAGATCTACAAAAAATATATGCAATATTCCTCAACAAGAAAAAGCTACAGAAGTAAGAGAATATTGAAAAGATACGAAGCTCGAGCAATAATTATAATGAGGGTTGAGAGCTACATAGGAGCAATAATTACAGCCTGTCGAAGTCACAGGTGTTGTTTTCAGTTTTGAGCTCATAAATTTTGACCAATTTCTCCATTTTTCATGATTCTAAAAGCATTGGAATAGTCTTTCTGAGCTCTTCAATTCCATCCATGCAATTTTTCCAAATTACTCTCTAAGTACATTTTATTCAATTTTTTTGTGTTTTCTCACACTAGTGAATTACTTAGATGTCATAGCTCTTGGAAGCTTTATGTTTTCATGGGATGACTCATTTTTGGTTGTTCTTCATGTGTTTCTAGTATTCTATCCTATTTGGTCATTATAGACATCTTTTTCATGTGCACATTCTCTTTTGTAGACGTATTGAAATAAAGCGTCATTTTGGTGTATAATCTTTGGGGACTTTGCACATCTTGTTGTGCCTTTTGTATTCACACTATGATATAAAGTTCCATGTGGGGGTTGATGTTTGCATTTGGTTTTCCATCACACCTTTTTCAAGTGATTTTCCCTTCCATGACAACAATGAATCCAAGTGATTCTTGCCGCATGCATGTGTGCCTTAGTTTGCACACCCTTTTATTTGCAGGTTGTTTCTCCTACATGCACTTCTTGGATTCACATAGTTTCAGTGTAATTGTCTTGGTTTTCCCTTTTCAGCATTATGGTGGGGTTTCTACTATTGGTTCTAATGCTTCCTTGGTTTCGTAATTTCAGTGATCTACGTATCTAGTTCTTGTTCCTATGTACTTTTAGATGTAGTGTACATCAGCAGTTGGTTACATGCATTTAAGGTGAGATGGATCATTTACCATATGAATATTCTTACATTCCTATTTCTAGAGGCGACCTTCCATTTTCATTTGATCAGAGGCTACTGGGTACCTATATTTTTTACTTGTATTTTCTTGCATGTCAAGAGTAGTGTCATTTTTGGTCACTCATATAGATTTATGTGTCATTTGTATATTCAAGTTCTAGACATTTTCCTTTGTTTGCCATCAGATTTGAGTAGTGTCATTGGGGACACATGTAAATTATTGGCTCTCTCATGATCAATGTTCTATAGACTACTAGTACCTGTATTTTCAACTTGCATCTTGCATGTTGAGTCTAGTTTCATTGGGTTCACTCATATAGATTCATGTCCCACCTATATCTTTGACTTCCAGATGTTTTCCTTTTTTCTCCATTTTATTTGAGTAGTGTTGTTGGGGGCACTCATGTAGTATAGTCTCCTTGATCTTGACATTTATATCTTTGATTTCCAGATGTTTTTTCTTTTTTTCCATTTGATTCGAGTAGTTTCGTAGTGGGAAATTATGCAAATTCTTGTTATCTTGATCCTAATCATCATTCATTTCAAAGGAGGTTCTTCATTTCAGCACTATATCATCATTTGACAATTGTCTACAAATTTTGCATGCTTTAGCAATGTTCTACATGTTCCTCTCTTTTTTAGGACTTTATTTTGGTTGGAGGCTTCTCAGTCCTTCACGCCTTCGATTTAGAGGCTTTTTCAGTCCTTCATTTGCCTTTCTCTCTTTTGGAGGGGAGTTTTCTCCCACTATGGTTTTATCCTTTTCTCTAGTTTTGAGAGATCTTTTATTTGTACATGGGTACCTCACCAAACCTTGTTTGTCAGGACCCATCATGCATTCTATTTTTAGAGTTTTTAGCTACTCCCTAAGTTCATCTTAAGGGGGGGTGTTAGAGTAATCATGCATTAGCTAATAATTAATTACTCTTTAATTGATTATTAGTCTAATTTATTCTCATGCACTTAAGCTAAAATTAGGATTGTTTTATTCAGTTAACTAAGTGCTTTTATGCTAACTGAAGTGAGCACCATTTAGGGTTTTTCTCCTATATAGTACTCACCCTTGATTATAATTATCTCTCGAGCTTTCATATCTTTTTGATAGTCTTTTGCATTCTGTAGCTTTTTATTGTTGAGGAATATTACATATATTGTTTGCAGATCTCTTGCATGGAAGGTGTCTTTGTTTGTTATTTGATCTTAAAAAGATACAGAAGAAATAGATTATCAAAAAGATATGAAAGCTCAAGCAATAATTACAATGAGGGTTGAGTGCTATATAGGAGTAAAACCCTAAAAGCATAAAAGCACTCCTAAGTTTAGCTTAAGTGCATGAGAATAAATTGGACTAATAATCAATTAAAGAGTAATTAATTATCAGCTAATGCATGATTACTCTAACACCATCTTCTTCCTCAAATTGTGTGACCCAAAAAATCTTGCTTTATTAAGTCTAGATATATCTTATATAATATCTTTGCAATCTAAGGTATAGAATGGGCTCAATTATCTCATCATCAAACTATTTCTATCAAAATTAACTTTGTTAAAGGTTATGACTATATTGAGCGGCCTTTTGTCCTTACCATGCTCCAAGATTTAAGATTTGGGACTCATTTTATTGAACAATCTATTTGTATTCTCTTCTTAGATGCTTCAACTTGTCTTGCTATAAATGGCTAACAATCTAGTCCTTTGGGCCTTTTTAGGCCTATATACCATGGATGCCTTAGCTCTTACATTGAATGTGTTTTCTACTGTTCAAAGTTTTAGATACTTCTTGGCTCATTTTATTTCTTAGGGGCTAGTCAAAGGTATTATATTACCTAATTTCATAGCTTAATTAGTTAATGGCCATTTTTTTATGATTCTTTTCTCTCTTTTGAAAGAGGAAAATAATATTTTCCAAGCTCTCCACTAGGATTTTTTCAAAGCCTCAAGTTCTAATATTCAATGGAAAAGAAGTTAATGTTATAGGTAATCATTTATACCTAATCCTCCATAACTTAACTCTTATGGGTAAAAATGGATTGGGCATGGAGAAATATTCAAGTTTTTAGGCATTCCTTTTGCTTTCAATATTTTTTAATCACTCTTTGGTAAGTTGTAGCTAGAATTGAGAAAAAAATTGTGTATTGGTTAACTAAACTCTTATCCCTAGCACAAAAGTTCCAAATTTGTTATAAGATTATTGCAACCACTCATGTTTATTATTCTTCTTATTGAATCCCTTCTAAATCTTCTTATTTGAAGTTAGATAAACTTCTTAAAGACTTTCTTTGGGATTCCTCTATGAATGATATATATATTTTTTCATTAGGTTGCATGGGAGCATTATTGTCTCCCACATGATTTTCAAGGTTTGGAATTAATTTCCACTCAAGTCCAAGGCTTTGATTTGTGTACCAAATAGATTATTTGAGATTTAGATGGTAACAAGACTTATAAAAAATTTGATTCATCACTACATTTCTTTTGGAAGGGGATTATATTTCGTAGCCTTTTCATTATCAAAGAGCTCATTCAAATCTAGGATATTTTTTTGATGAAAAGTATTTGGAGATCTTGGTAAGCCATGAATCCCTAGCTTATTTGGAATGGAACTAACTTTTGTAATGGCATCTCTATCAATCAAAAAACTATTTGGTGGTATCCTCTTGCTTGATGTTTTTCAAAAAGGTGGTAAAAACCCTCCCAAATGTTTTTTCCAAGGTTACCAAGATTTTTTTAACATAGCTTGAATTCAAGGAAATTTTTCATCTATCCAATCAAGATCAAAAAACTTTTGAAATTGTCATTGATATTATTCTTGTAGACATGGTTCACAAAATTGGATTATTGTCTTGTAAACCTTGGTGGAAATATTGAAAATGGTACCTTAATACACCATTTTGAAATTAAAAGCCTCACACTTAGGCTACTCTTGGCTTTCACATCATTTACATATGGTGCTAATATTAAACAACAAATGGTTTTTGCAATCTCCATTATCAATTTAGTAGTGTAGATTCTACACCATTTGGTTGGCCATTCTTGAGCCAAAGCTCACTCATTTTTCCTAGTGTGTTCTTTTTCAAGTCCTTCCTATTGGTTACAAGTTAATCTGGCACTTAGGGATTCTAGATCCTTGGAGTTTCTCAAGCATAGTTTTTGGTTTTATCCTAGAGCTCAAGCTTCTTGCACCTAGATTTATGAATTTTTCAAATATTTTCAGCCTTAGCCTTTTTCTTCTCATATGATTTTGTTAGGAGATTGGCTTAGAGTCCCTTTTAGTATTAATTAAATTTGACATAATTTCATGGTGGAAATTCTTTTTAGAATTTGGAAAGATAGAAATGTTGCTATATTTTCAAGATGTTCTATTAATCATAATTTCTCATTTTATTCTAAAACTTTAGTATGTTCTAATGTATTTATGCATATTCAAGTGCAAACTATAAAGTTACACTTGAATTTGTTCACCTCTAGGTGTTGTTGGATCATTGAAGTAATGTCCTATGTGTTGTTACTAGGTTCTCTTTGAGTCCTACTCCCACTAGAGGTCAATCTTCACCTCGTGGGCACAACCATTTTTCTTGCATCAACCAAGATGCTCATTCTTAGGCCAATCCACCTACTCTAAGAAGAGACCATACTTACCGATGATGGTCACAACCTAGTAACCATCATTTTACTTCTCCCCCAACTTTTGGTGGTGGGATTGCAAGCTAACCTAACTCTAGCAAGTTCTCTCAATTGGCTCAAGTGTTATTTCTTATGTTTGAATTGCTATTGAAGATAAATAAGACGATAATAATGGTTGGGACCTTCTTGTTTATACTTTGGACCCTATTGATTTAAGAGGCAAATCGTATGATCGGGACTCCTCATTTTGCTCTTACTCTCACCACATAATGATTTTTTGTAATTGCGTTTGTTTTGTTTTCTGTATTTTATTTTAAACTATTACCTTATTTGAACATGTCACTATTTTCACCCATTTTTTCATTTATATGTATAACACTATTTTTTAAATAGTAATATAGACAATATAATTATATAGCTAGATATATAACTTATATAACTATATAGACAAGATTATATATATATAAACTTATCACATAACACTAATTTATATATATATATATACTTATCACATAACAGTATTTTTTAAATAATAATATAGACAATATAATTATATATATAACTTATATATATATATATATATATATATAAACTTATCACATTACATATAGTATAATGGAGCTGCCTTAATGAGAATATTGTCTTCCAAGCAATTGGAGACTCGGGGGAAAGATAAAGCTCGAGTGCACGTCCAACTCAATTGGAAAAGCTTAAAGAAACGTGGATCTTGGTGAAGAGCTTAATTAAACGTGGATCTTGGTGGAGAGCTTAATTAAACGTTGATCTTGGCGATGTTCTGCATCGCCAACGCCCTATATATATAACCGTGCAGTTTTAGGAAACGCAACTCCCTCCAACATTCTGGCGTGGTCTTGTTAAATGGCTCCTACCTATCCCGATTTGACGAGATGCCACAAGCCCTGCGACGTGCCTTGCTATGCAGCAGATTTGACATGCTGCCTTCCAATTAAGGGCGAAACGCCCAAGCCGTTCAAGTTTCCCACGAACCTGCCAATGCGGACCCGGTTGGTGGCGGACAGTGTGGGTGACGAGTACATGAAAAAATACGCCTTGGCTATCCAGCTGATGAAGGAGCTTCCATCCGAGGACCCAAGGAATTTCATGCAGCAGGCCAACGTTCACTTCGCCTACTGCCACAGTGCTTACTACATGGGGAAAACGATGAAGCCCTTCAAAGTCCACGGCGGGTGGTTCTTTCTCCCTTGGCACCGCTGGTATCTCTACTTTTACGAGCGCATATTGGCCAAGCTTTTGGGTGATGATTCCTTCGCGCTGCCCTTCTGGAACTGGGACTACGAAGAGGGCATGATGATTCCGCCCATGTACAATGACCCTTCCTCGCCGCTCTATGACAAGAAGAGAAACCCCGACCACGCAAACGCTTTTGTGGACTTGGGCTTCCATCAAGGGCAAGATCCTTCTCTCTTGTCCCGTGATGATCTAATTTGGAGAAACTACATGATCATGCACAAGCAAATTGTCGTCCTGGGCGCATCCACCCGGACCTTCCACGGAGAGAAAATCAAAGAGGACAGCTCGACATGCACCTGCGGAGAAGGTACGCTGGAGCACAAGCCACATGACACAGTTCATAATTGGACTGGCAGCGTCCCTCGGTTCTAAATACTGCCATTGCCCGAGCAAGACATGCCGCCCGAGCGACCCATGCTGCCCGGGCAAGACATACTGCCCGGGAAAGACATCCTGCCCGAGCGAGACATGCTACGGGGAAGACATGGGAATATTTTACACCGCTGCACGCGACCCAATTTTTTTCGCCCACCACGCCAACGCCGACCGGCTGTGGACCATCTGGAAGACGCTGCCTCCCGGGAGAAAGGACTACGACGATCCGGACCTGCTCGACACAAAGTTTTATTTCTACGACGAGAACAAGTGCCTGGTAGAGGTCAAGGCCGGTGACGCCTTCGATCCGGAGAAGCTCCGTTATAAGTACGAATATTCACCTACTCTTTGGGCGCTGGAGAAACCCACTCCTTGGGTGATGGAAAACATTGCGTCAGCCGCCATTGCTCAGCCAAGCGATGTTGAGGTTCAAACATTGGACTTGCAGGTAAACCCAACTTTCAGTACGCCGGCGAAGATCAATGTTTCAAGGGAGCCGATGGATCCGTCGTCGATTGAGCTGCTTGTGATCGAAGGGATACGGGTGCAGAGAAACATCGCTGTTAAGTTTGATGTGTTTGTACAGCTAGAGGACTGCTTGGCAGCTACGCCTTACGTGGACACGATGCCACCTCAGTACGTCGGATCGTATGTGGAGCTCCCGCGTGGCGAGACATGTGATGGGGAGGCCGGGTGCGGGAAGTCGTCGATGCGCACGGTGATCTCTGAGGTGTTGCGGGATTTAGGTGTTCGGCAAAAGCAAAAGAGTATTGTGGTGACCTTCATCCCCAAAGTAGATCTTCAACAACCCATTGAAATCTCTCCTGTGAAAATAGAGCGTGAATGGTCTTGAAAAAAATTCTCTGCTCTAGCTTTGTTTCTCCTCGTTTATGTGTGATCTCGTGTGTAATAAGCAGTGCACACTGTGTGTGCATTCAGGTCGAATAATCAGTGTACACAGTGTGCATTCAAGTCGAATAACCTGTGTACATTGTTTGTGTGCCAATCTACGTAGTGTTTGTGTTGTGTGTCGATCTATGTAGTGTCCGTGCTTGTGTTTGTGTGTCAATCTATGTACTGTTAGTGCTTGTGCTTGTGTGTCAATCTATCTAATGCTTGTGTTTCGATGTGGTATTGAGAGTTTTGGTTTGATTCATTCATCCAAAACTTCCTATCTAAGATTTTCTATTTGTTCTTAAGCATCTTTCTTTTGTGTTCATTTAATGTGTTTTTTTCTTTATTTTCTAATGTATTTAATTTCACTTTTAAACACTTTAATTCTATGTATCCATGCAATTGTTTAAGTTCATTTTATGTTTAAATTTGAGCAAGTGAAGTGTTTTCATGCAAATTTTTAATTATGAGAAAAACATAATTTAGAATCTTTTTCTATTTTAGTAGAGCAACTAATGTTTAGGAATTGAAATTAGGTTGTGGAAAAAAAAAGGCGCTGGAAATAAGCATATTGACAAAAATGTCACGTAGCACTACAAAATTTATTTCCCTCCTTTTTAACATTTTCCTTCAATTTTTCCTTCTAAACTTTACGTTATTTAAGATGACTACTAAAAAATAAGCAAAAAAAATAAATATTCATGGGGACATCAACTCCACAAATAACTCCTTAAAAGGTCGAATAGTGGTTGCTAGCTAAAATAAACTAAGCAGCCACATGAGGCCTTGCCCTAAGCCAAGACACATTTGGCATTAATGTTTTGTATCTTTCTATTAGGTAGCGGATTTCTTCCTAATTCTTATGATCTAGTTGCTCTAGCTAAGCTAAATCTCATATAAGTTGAAAGATTACCCCTATACTTAAAAATGTAATATTCTCTCAATTAAGTAATCTTCCACAAGCTATTTAATGTAATCAATTATAATTTTTCAATCCACCCTCTTCTCTCACTAAATCTTTTGATCCTAGTGAGATAGCATTGTTGGCAACATGAACATGACAGTATATGGTGTTGTCATTGATGGCAACCTATTGTAGAAGCGATGGTGCATATGTATGTACATTGTCCGAAGAAGACCAAGTGTTTTGGTGAAAATTGTCTAAGTCCTAGACTGGAATAGTAAGTAACAATGCAACAATTTTGTGGTTTGCATTGCTCTGCTTTGCAAAATATTGTCATGCGATTCTAAGGTAATACTGGTATGTACATTGAAGGTATCTATATCTGAAGTTTCAAGGTTGCATGTCTTCTGCAACTGAAGACATTGATGGAAAGTATCAAGTTTAGTAGAAACAAAGTTATAGGTGCATAGTGCATATTGGAATGCTCCACATTCCATTGTGAATGATTATTATGTTGTGTTGTAATGCCCCACCAAATAACCCTAAAGGAAGTTGTAATTAACGTCTTAAGCGAACCAATTTTTTTTTTATAAAGTGCATTTAACATACACATTCACTTACTAATAAACAACAACCTCTAAGACTACAAGGTTAGGATTACTTAAACCCACACATACATATTACATATAACCATAGCATTATGAACTATATGAAATAAAAATCATACATCATAAGAATACCACATAACCTAATAAGATAATCAACCAAAATACAATCTCATAATCATTAACTTAATCCAATAGTTACATCACTCATTCCCAGAATGAGACAATAGTACATAAGGTTACAATTACAGAATTTCACCTCATAAACATAAGAGGGATAAAATAACTTATACAAATTGAAATATTACAATGCAAGAAATTACAACAAGAACCACGAGCTATCCATCTGGATGTCTCGCCACCAAGTACTAAAAATAGATGGGGACCCAACAGTTTTGGTGCATGTTCCACCCAACCAAGTGGTACTCGAAGGCCCACCCCCCATGCTAGGAGATAGTAACAAAGTAACATGGGCAAAGATCTACAACCACTAAGCAAAGACAGACTCATACTGACTCATACTGATATAACCAAACAAATGAACTAACAAGTTCAACTCAATCACCAAACAAGTACAAATCAAGTACAACATTCACATCACTGACATAGGTCACATTGCTTCCAGACATAAAGTAGATCAAGTATGTTCACGGAACCATACATATAAAACAATTAACAACAGTTGTCCTAGATAGAGTGTCATCACATAGTAGTCATGAGATCTCCTCTGGGCATCCTTCATAGGCTCCGATAATTCTGGTGGCCTCAACCAAGTCTCGGCATTCATACTCACTCATGCGGCATCAAATACCTCTCGTACTGACAAGATAAATGACTATGTCATTCCAGGCCTTCTCACTCATCCCAAGTCTAAATGAGCCCTTGTGTCTATGAGTGAGGATTAAATTATCTTGATTAGTGTGAACTGCATCCTAATCATCTAAGTACATTAATTTAATTATCACTTGATTAACTCACTTCTGAAGGTTACCCGATTTACCACTTTGGGCTCTGGCCCCTAACAAAAGCCACTCTTCTATTTGACAACACACACCCAAATAATTCACCAAGGGAAACACAAGTGCATATCAACTAGGCATCATAATCCACTCCAAAACAATGAGTAAACAAAAGATAGAACTCACTCCAAACATTTTGGAGACAACAATCACGTAGTCCACTCCTTTCACAGGAGGTACAAAAGATCCCCGTTCAAGGAAACTGAGTAAACTGAGTAAACTGAAAAAACACCATGCACTACCCAAGGGAAAACAACTAGATGACATAAAGGTTCAACAACCCTCATCCTCTAAGTTCTCCTGGAAGACTTATAATTTAGGACTAACACTAAATCCCAAAACCAACAATGCAACTTGATGACATAGCAACAAAAGCATTCAAGTCATTAATCAAATCTAATATTTGGATTTTTTAAATCCATACTCATTCAATAGGTAGTGTTGACAAAGTCAAAGACACGATAACTAGATCATCTAAAATAATCATAACCCTTATTTCCCCTTTCATTATTGGAAATCTAAAACAATTAAACTTACTTCCCTTTACTGAATACAGAGAATTAAATCCTTTAAGATAATCATGAGGAAGATACTACTTTTGGATATACTAAATCCATATCTCTTTCATAATCCAATCACAATGATTCAATTAATCTAAATAGAAATTAATAAATAACATAATTGATTGCCTCATCAATAAAACAACTTCTTAATTTACTTTTAAATCGACACAAATCCATGCAAGTAAACTCTTTCCATTTCCTAACCAAATCTTACATTTCATTCAATTTCCTATTTAGAACATGCAATCACTTTAATATAATAAAATATCATTTCTCTACCCATTTACCCATATACACTAATCAATCCATTTTAAATCTCTATTCAATAATATATTGCATACATCTTATTAAAATGAAATACGATAATGAATTTACCCTTAACATATTTTTATATGCTCCATATTATATATACACCAAACATATATATTAATAAACTCAATTATATAGATTCTTTAATATTCCAATCACAACGATTAATTTGCTCTATGGAAATAAAACATAATAACTATTGCCCTTTCAAAATTAATTGAAAAAAACTAAATAAGTGCCTTTATAATAAAGGATAGACTAGTTCAAATAATTTAAGTCGAATCCATTGTTTTCCTTTAAAATTAACATAAATCTTCTATAATATTTTTTTTCAATTTCCTAACCCAAACCTTATATTTTTTCTAGTTTTCCAACAACACCCTATGTTAATCTCATCTAAAAGTTTCCCTTTCCAAACTCTTATTACATACATCCATTTATTCAAACCATAAAATATACATTCTCAACAAATAAATTGGTCAAATAGAAAATGATTAAATTAAAATAATTAATTGTCTCTTCATAATAATCAATTCCTGAATTTAGTTTTAAAACAACACGATCCCATGCACTATCCAGAGAATTCACAACAGGTTGACATCACAACGACAACCCTCACAAACAACAGACCATCTGGAAGACTTATAAACTAATAGGTATTCAACCCATTCTCAAAGCATAAACACGAAAGACATAATCATCGAAGGCAATAGAAGAAACTACATTTGGATACTCTAAATCCATTTCTCATTTCATTACGTAATTCATTATATCGATAAAATTGAATTAAGAATTCATCTTTTCAGATAAGGGAGAAATTACACTAATATTTTATTCTCTAATTGTTCTTAACAAAATAAGTATTTTCAACTATAACTCAAAACATTTCGCTTTAAATTAAATAACCAATTGCCCTTGCAAATTAAATCATTATAAAATTAATCAAATTAACATTTGGTCTCTTCCATAACTTATTGTGTTAAAATAAGATCAATATTTGGACTATAACCCAATATCATATATATATTTTCCAATTAAATCAAATTAATAATTGGACCTTTTACACATGAATTTAAATTCCACAATTAAATTTTAAATTATGCATTCTTTAAATCAAATATTTAACTCCTTCAATTAAACTTTAACATGCCATTTTAAAATAAACAATAATTTCCCCATATGTTTATAATTTTAATTCCACTAATTTAATATACAAATTTTATTTAAAATAATATAAATAAATATAATACTTTAATATTATAAATTATAATATTTTAATATTATAATAACAATACATAAAATATTAATATTTATAAATATCAATTTATTATTATTTTATTATCAGAGCAGCCATGGAAAATAACTTAATAGCAGTCTCGTGTTTCAAGCATAACTCAATAACTACGATCTGGGTTTTGCGATTTTTTGACAGGGATAAAAAATTTCAAGGTGTAGAAACCCTTTAAATTTCCTGACAACCCAGTTTGTGTAAGTGGATTTATATGCGACGCAACCAGACCATTTTACCATGAAAAATATAACTACCCTAAAATCCGATTTTTAATAATAAAAAGGGTTTCATTTTAAAAAACATTCTAAATGCATTGTTCAATCTCTATGTTTGATTTCAATAACAACATAATCGATTTCCCCAAATAATTTAAATTCAACTGAGGTTTTCACAATTTTCACTCAAGAATTTTCACAAGCAAAGGCTATAAATTTATTTAATTCTTTTCTTCTAATATCAATTTTGTTTTCTAAAACAGATTTAACAAACAAATCTTTAATCACTACTATTTAAAAAAAACAATCAAGAACAATAAAACACAAGAGAAAAAAAGAGAGGAAGAGATGAATTTCTGATGCAAGCCTCCTCCAAAAATTTCTTTTTTTCTTCCTCCAATGAATCCATCCAAAACCCAACAAATGCAAACAATCTTTCCTTCAATCAATTCTACAATCAAAACTTTCTTCAAACCCTTCTTGTGCCATTTTCCAAAATTTCTTCTCTTGTAAAAATGTATTTTTTTCTAAAACTTTTTCCTTGCCCTAAAATTAAAACATGCATTCATTATAAAACAAAAATACCTAATACAACCCTAATTCACATTACATGCAAATTAGATATTTCAATTTCAATTTCAATTTTCGAAAACCCACTTTCAATTTAAAATGCAATTTCAAATAATAAATTAATTTCCAAAATTGCAACTAATGTCTCAAATAAACATTTAATTACAATTTCTAATTTAATTCCCACCTGTTGAAAATAAATTCCAAAATTAATTTTAATTCTTTTATTTCCTTTCATTCTCTTGCATCACATTTAATTAATTAATTTAATTATTTAATAACTAAATTCAACCCCCTTGGATTAAATTTAATTAATTAAATAATTTAAATATAATTAATTAATTTAAATATAAAATTTTATCCATATTGCATTATTTAAATTAAATAACCATCAACATGATTTAAATGCAATTATTCTAAATATCTATTTCCAAATCAAGAATCCTTCATAATTAAATAACATTAAAACAAGACAGACAATGACTCGACACACATGACTGACGACACACTAAGACTAGGGTGTAAACTTGACACCTGTTACCTAGCTACTATTTCCTGTTCAACTTAACCGTTGGATCGACACAGTCAAACCTGTGAAACCAGGTGGAGTCGATGTCATGTACCTGCAATCCTAAAAAAACAAGTAAACAACATCATACAATATATCCAGCATATAATACACACCGTGAAGAAGAAATTACGGATTCGTAGGGCGCTCACAAGTGAGTGATGCGAAACTGTCCTCTTCACCAATACACTCATCGAAACTGACACTTCCATCATAATCCAGTAATCTCATAATAACATCTCATGTTAACTCTACAACATCATTAATCCATAATGCATGTGAAATAATAATCAGATAGCTACATCCCACAATAATAGTTGTCGCTCAGTAGTAGCGATCAAAACATCATAACAAAATGTATTCAGTATCAAAGTAACTGCAACTAAACATAGCATAAAGCAACTTGAACAAGAAGCAAAACGGAGGGATATTACATATGTGGTTTTGAGGAAGTGTTTGAGGATGTTAGAAGTGTATGCACTTCAAGTGGCAAGTGATTTGGTGGTTCACATGTCAAGTTTTGGATGAATAGTTGGTTCATTCAGTTGTTGCTTCACCAGTTGTATTGTGTGGTGCCGACCTAAGGGTTTTGGGGTTGTGCGAAATTGAATTATGAAAGGAGTGAAATCATGGGAGTAATTATAAGTGTTGGTGTACTCGAGTCAGCTTTACACCTGGCTTACTTAAGCCTAGTTAAGTGTCCTTGTTAGCTAAACCTAGTTGAGTTCACACCTCAATCCTTTCCACTTCGTGTGGATCTTGATCCTGATTTCCACATCTTGTGGATCTGGATCTTATTGTTTTCTCCTATTTAGTTAGCTCTTTGCTTTCAATCAATTAATGGGGTTTTGACAACATTTATGCTTGATAATTATCTTCTAGATCTTCCTAAAATCTGACATGGTATTAGAGCAGGAAGGAAATATTTGCAAGCCTATAGTAATGTGATCTTTGTTGCAAGCATATTTCTTACGTAGGAGATGACATTGAAAGTAGAAGGCCGTGATTTTTTGTGGAGAGGGTTGTGCACCATATGAAGTCCTAGAATCTGGCATCTCATCATGAGTGCAGGAGGGTGGACTTTGCAAAGAAGTTGCTTGTTTGGCGGGAGAAGTTCGTGGGTTTTCTGAGAGACCCTTGCCACGAGTTGGTAAATACCATCAACTCTTTGAAAATCCATAACCACAACACAGATATTTGTGGCAGGCTACTCCAAAGCAGCGTGCTCTCTTAATCACAACTTACTTTGGCACCTCTGGTCTGTCTAAATCGCACCACACTTGGTTCCTTCTTTAGCGAATGGTACACACTCGTTTTTCCTCTCGTGGTGACCTGGTAAAGCTTTGTTGTGAGAGGCACGATTTCAAGGTGGAGATCGGTCCTGGGGCAATGCCATAAGAGACAAGGATTGGGTGCCATTATTATCTAGGAAGCTCTGTGACTTTGTCCTAAATCTGAACTTGAGTCCTTCATTAAGCAACTCGGCGGGCTTCTTACTATCTGTAAACATCATCTTGATGCCTATCCAAAGCCGACCACGATTGAAGGCTCACTTTGAAAGCCCAATCAGAAACTCAGAGGCAGGGGCGATTCTCTTTGTTGTGAACTTTCCTTCAATCCCACACATTTGGTAAAGCTATGTTGTGAGAGGCACGATTTCAAGGTAGTTTGAGTTTTTTTTGTGAAGGCTCAACGTGATGGCTCAAAAGGTGGCGTGACATATATGCTCTACCTTTTGCAAGGTCGCTTCACCTCTGAAACTTTTTTGGCGGACTTGGCATGGAGATCTTGGAAGCTTCCTCATTTGTAGGCTCCTCAGATAGGCCCGCCCATCCTCTCTGCTGGGAGGCTGATTCCTTATAAGCATTGGCATTTTCTATCACATCTACAGACCTATGCGCAACCTACTGCTTGGAGACTATGCAAAGCATTTGGAGGTAGTGAATAAACTTTTGGGTGCCTTTATCTTCTGCATAGGCAATGGTTCTTGCATGTGGCGACTATCGGTGATTTCAACCTAATCAAAGAGAGGGGCATGATTTATGTTTGAGTGAAAGTGCCTTAGTAGGAGCAGATGCTAATATATGGGTATTCCTTTATGATTTTACTCAATCTCTTTTTCATGTAATTAGTTTCTCTTTTTTATAGGCATTTTTCTGAAATTGTAAGTGCAATTGAACAAAATTTGTTTATGCACAGTGATAAAGTGTCAAAAATCAAGGGGGGTTTATTAAAAATTCATGAACTCAACTTATAAAGTGTCAAATTAAGGGGGGAAAAGAGATAATCATAGGGAGTAGTTGACACATTTCTTATGATGGGATATATAACTCATTCTTTTGTAATCAACCTAAACAAGGGAAACTATAAGTCTTGGTGTGAACGCATCCTAAAACATCTTAGGTATCACAATATTTTGCCCCATTTATATGGACTTATCCCTAAACCTGGTAATCAATTTCAGAAAGATAAATGGGTTAATAAAAATGATCATATTGTTGGATTAATTAGCTTACATATACCATATGACACTTTGATTGTCATCATGGATATTGAGGGTCCACATGCTTTATGGATCAAACTTTGGGAGATGTATGGAGACTCAAATGTTTCTCCATTCCCACATGATCCTGCAATGATCACAAATGATATCCCACATTATGAAAAATGTCATGTTGACATAGTGGAAGTCATCTTTCCACGTCCTACTATTGCTTCATCAGATTTCACAGTTGCTTCTTCAAAAGCTTCAAGCACTTATTTGCAACAAGATATCATTCTTCCTAGCATTGTTGATTGGGATGCATATCTACCCGACATTGCATGTCTTTTCGTAGAGTCTCGCATTGCTGACATGGAAGCACACATTGAGGACATCAATCTTCTTTTTGATGACATCTTCAATGAAGTTCCACATCCTTGTCTTCTTTATATATTCTTGCTCATACCTTGCCTACATCAACTTCTATGGTGACAGTATCAGATTCTTATGGTTCCAATTATCATCATACATCAATGCTCCATGTGGTCCATGGTCTTGAATCTTTGTCACATATCAGCTTTGGTTTGGAGATCATTGAGCATTCTACGAAGACATTATGGGCACCATCAACGTCTTTGGATCTTGTCCATAATTCAGAAACCTTCATACTTCTTTCTGCATGTTCCTATCAAGAATGGGAGGAAAATTTGCACACTTTTGTAGTTCGCCTTCTTCCTAAGGGGAGAAATGTGGTTCAACGTTCATGGATTCTCTTTGGCATACTTCATCAAGCATCTATGTGTACTACAACATATCCTATGGGGGCTTCCAAATCTCTCTCTTTCTCTCTTTTAAGGGGAATATCTCTTGTACTTTTGTGATAGAAGTAGTTCTTGGGGGGTCTTGAGTCCTCCTTCTATCTTTCTTTCACTTGTACATCTTTTGATTTCTCTCTTTTTGGAGCATAGATTTTTTCCACTAGGTTTTCTATCTTTATCCATTTTTTAGAGTTTAGTTTTGTGCATGGGTACCTAAAATGGCCTTGCAGTCGGGACCCATCCTTTTTATTCCCACCTAAGCTAAGCTTAAGGGTGCGTGTTGGTGTACTCGAGTCAGCTTTACACCTGGCTTACTTAAGCCTAGTTAGGTGTCCTTGTTAGCTAAACCTAGTTGATTTCACACCTCAGTCCTTTCCACTTCGTGTGGATCTTGATCCTGATTTCCACATCTTGTGGATTTGGATCTTCTTGTTTTCTCCTATTTAGTTAGCTCTTTGCTTTCAATCAATTAATGGGGTTTTTATAGCTTTGTGCTTATTTTCTATCTTTTTGATCCTAGAATTATAATAATAAGTCATGTCGACTTATTTTTGTGAAGAATAAATTTTGGTTTTTTTCTGCAAGGTATGTGGGTTGGAGTTTTGAGTCGGCAGGTTATGGTGTTACACGTTTCATATAATTAAGCCAACCTAATTGATGATATGAATGCCTACAAAATATATGCATATATTATAGAAGGTTCATTTAGTGTTGTGATGAGGATATGAGATGTGAATGAAGATGTGGTTTAGTGATTTTGTGAGATGTGATGTAGAGTGAAGTGCAAAAGGTGATAGTGGTGAAGTATGAAGTGTGTAAAGTTATTTTTCTGAGCTTAATTGGAACTGTATCTTTAGCATGTTGTAGATGCATTGTTAGCAGTTCAAAATCTGGCTGTGAGCCATTCTTTTATTCTCTTTTCCATTTGGGATAGTGATTCCTTTGGGCAATGAGCCTTTCTCTCTAGATAGTGAGTCCTCCATTTTGTAATCCATTTAACTGATTATAATATATTGTGAGCTAATCTTCATTGTGGTTTCTCCCTTCCTAAGGTTTTCCACATAAATTTGGTGTTCTTGTGTTTGTTGGTGTGGTACATGTTTTAATTATTCTTTTCTATCTCTGCAAGTTTGATGAGATGCTTTGAATAAATGTTTAAGTTGATGAAGTTAATGAATTTCAATGAATATTGATTCACCCCCTCTCAGTATTCCAGGTGTTCAACAAACATAAATTAGGAGTTTGGTTGGACATTTCTCTCGTAACTTCATGGATATTACGAAGCAATTTGTTGATCAAAATAATCAATATTTTATCCAGTTCAAGATCCTCAAAGATGGCCAAGATATTCCTAAATCTAAACCTAAAAATTATACTAGTCTTCCCCATCTTAGCCTATTAGAATCCTCCCAACTTCAATAATTTAGTACTTGTTCTACTCAAATTTAGAGAATTATTAAACCAAAATATAAGAAAATGGAGGAGGTAGTAGGGAAAGAGTGGGGAGCAAAGCGATAGGGTGGGAGAAACCATTTTCTTCTATCAACCTAAAGGGTAATTGCACCAAGATGGTTCCCAAAAAGGGGACTTAAGTGGACAGCTTTTTTCTGAAATCAGGAAATACTGACCTTGGACGTGAAATTGAGGATACTTAGACTCAAAATTTTGAGATGGAATAAAAAGAAGGATTCAAGTGCTCTGAGACTACTTTCTAAACTACTCATTAGGGGAAATTTACTTAAAAAATGGGCCTCCTAAGGAACTCTAAAAAAGCAGAAATTATCTCATATAGTACAAATTATTTAAATATAAAAAATATAAATTACTTAACTACATGAGTTAAGTGGGGACACATGTTTCTATTATAATTCCTTAAAAAACTGAAATCCATGATTTTTTAAAAGTGATAACATATATCGAATGCCGCCAATTAGAAAGATTCATCCTATTATAATTTATTAAAAAACTCAAGTTCACTTTCTTCATTATTTATTTTTTATTTAAAAAATCTTAAACTCAAGTTTGGTAACTTATATTTCTATTATGATTTATTAAAAAATTCAAAATCACTTTCTTTTCTTGATTATTTGTTTTTATTTAAAAAGTGACAAAGTAAAAGTAATTTTAGATTTTATTTTTTTACTTAGTATTTTGTTTTATATATATATGATTTTATAGATTTAGATTTATTAAAAAATAAAAATTTCTATAACAGAACTTAATAGAACTTAAGAATATAAATCTAAAAAATAAAAAGAATATTTTATATTTAGAAAGATGAATGAGATAAAAAAATAAATTAAATTAAATTAAATATAAAAAAGTATTTTTGTAAACAATATAATTTAAGTTAGCTCTTTTTTTAAAGAATAATTTTTTTATTTTGAAAAAAAATCTATAATAGAACTTAAGAATATATATAAATCTAAAAAACAAAAAGAATATTCAAAATTTAATAATATGAATGAGATAGAATTAATTTTTTTTAAAATAAATATAAAATATAGCTTTTTCTTAAAGAATATCATTAGCTTTTTTTCTTAAAGAATAATTTTATTTTTTGAAAACATAAAAAATTTCTATAATAGAACTTAAGAATATAAATCTAAAAAACGAAAAAGAATATTAAAAATTTAATAATATGAATGTGATAGAATATTTTTTTTTTAAATAAATATAAAAAATAGCTTTTTTTTAAAGAATATCATTAGCTTTTTTTCTTAAAGAATAAACATATTTTTTTGAAAATATAAAAAGAAATTACAATAGAACTTAATAGAACTTAAGCATAAAAATCTTAAAAACAAAAAGAATATTTTATATTTAGAAAGATGAATGAGATAGAATAAGATATGTAGAGTTAAATTAACCATCATGATTTAATTCATAAGATTTTAGAAAGTTTTATTTTATAAAATAAATAATTTTATTTTTATTTTGGATGATGTCACCGTGCAGGTTGATGTCATCTTTTAGTTGATTTTTGATAACTTAAAAAGCTAATGATTTCATCCTTAGGAGGCCCATTTTTTATGTAAATTTCCCCTAATGTAATTTATTTTGAAAATGATTGAGATTAAGGGGTTCAAACGAGGGACGTACACAAATTGGTGTTTTTTTTCAAAAAAACATAACATAGCAACTCTTGTACGACCCTCGTACGGTGTACTTTTTTTTAGTATTTTTAAAATCGCGATGGTCAGAAGTTAGCTAATAGTATGTAGTTGATGCACGATTTTTCTGATAATTTTTTAATGAATATTTGATTTTTTACTAATTTGCGAAGTGGACATATCCTAAAAATAGAATTTTGGCCATGCTACCCCTACAAATTTTGGAAACTAATTGATTTGTTTTTTTTTAATTTTTTTAATTTTGTAGAATGGAGTCTAGTTTCTAAAAATGTAATTTATTTGAAAAATTGATGAACGGTTAATTTATAATGAAAAAAATACCAAACACTGCTTTTTGGCAAAAAAAAGACATATAGATAAAATAAATTATGGATGAAAGACTTAACATTTTCAGAAAGTGAAAAAAATTACATCGTTGGATAGCTAAGAGATAACCCAACATTACCCATGTGCTCGATTTTTTTGATATTGAACCACGTGCAATCCTGACGGTGAGCACGAACTCGATTATGAGAAATATGGTGGATTTTTTAAAAACACATCTTTGGTCATTGGGAATACCCTCCAAGCCTTTGGGTTGGTATTCCAAGGCAAATACCAAGCTTAAAGTTTGGGAATTCCCAAAGCAAGATATAACATGAGCGCGTTATAACGCGCTCGCGTTATATCTCACTTTTGACATGGTTTTTGCTTTTGCGGGGAACATGTCTACTAGCACATAACGCGAGCATGTTATAACGCACTCCCGTTATGTATTACTTTATGTTAAATGTTAATATATTAATGTATGCTGATATATTTTTATGTACATGTATGTATGTATGTATGCTTGTATGGATGTAAGATTATATGTACATATGTATTATGCTTGTATGTATGCATTTATGTATGTCTTTAGACGAAGGGAGAATTCAGAAAGAGTCTAGAGAGATGGAGAGGGGGTCGAAGTGAGAGTTTAAGAGAGAGGGAGTGGGAGAGAAGGGGTTGGATTGAGGGGGACTTAGCTAGGTAGGGTGGGAGGGATAGAGGGAGGGAGAGAGAGAGGGGGGTGGGAGAGAGAGAATTGAGGGAGAGGGAGAGAGAGAGAGACAAGGAGAAAGAGAGGGTTATGTAGGTAGGGTGTGAAAGGGAGAGACTTGAGAGTGTGAGAAGGAGAGACTTGAGAGTGTGAGAG
>CM021104.1:64663885-64701640 GCA_007115665.2 Sequoiadendron giganteum
AAGGAATTGGTGCAATAGTGGATGAATCAAGGATAGTAAAGAAGATTCTCAGAACTCTCCTTGATGCATATAGTGAAAAGGTATTTGCTATTGAAAATTTTGTAGATTATAAGACCTATAGTAAAGATCAATTGTTGGGTACTCTAACATCTTTTGAAATGAGAAAGCTTAGATTGAGAAATGGATCATAGATAGAAAATGATTTCAAGGCTACAAGAGTTGAAGATCCAGATGAAAAAAACTTAAATGAAGTGGAAGCTAAATTTGTAAGAAGAATGAAAAAGGGCTCCGATAAGTATCAAGGTAAGTTACCTTTCAAATGTTTTAGTTGTGGAGGAATTGGTCATTATGCTTCGATATGCTTGGAAAGAGCTAAGAAGTATAAACATAGAGAAGGAAAAGATAACAAAGGAAATATGATCAAAAGAGGATATTATGTGAATGAAGATGCTGGCATTTTTTATGAAGAATCTGATTAAATAGAGATTTTGATGATAGTGAATGCTTGTTCTTGGAGCTATAAAAGATGAATCTACTCCCGCTAATACTGATAGACAGGTGAATGAAAGTGCTCTGGAGAAAGTTGAAGATACTATAATCTTTTCTCTTCATGCTAAACAAGAAAATAACTATTGGGTTGTTGATAGTGGCTATTCACATCACATGAATGGCGATAAAAGTAAGTTTGTTAAACTTGAAAAATATGATGGAGGCTTAGTTAAGTTTGGAGATGATACTAGTGCTAAGATTTGTGGGATAGGTTCAATAAGTTTTGATGGCAAGCATAATATTGATGATTTCTACTATGATAAGGGTTTAAGGAATAATCTCTTGAGTGTTGGACTTATGTGTAGTAAAGAATATAATATTGTGTTCAAGGATGAGAAATGTGAAATAAGGAAAGGATCCAAAACAATGATTGCTGTTGGAAAGAAGTTTGAAATAAATATTTATCAACTTAAGGGTGTTGATGGACATTGCTTTATGTCTCAGATTAGTGATAATTGGCTATGGCACCGAAGGATGTGTCACATGAATTTTGATAATATGGTGAGAATCGGTGTTGTACAAGCTATAAGAGATTTATCGAGGATTACAAAGCCTGTTAATTCTATTTGCAAGGATTGTCAGTTTGGAAAACAAACTAGAAACTGCTTTAGGTCAAAGGAACAATCTACCTCTGGACTACTGGATTTGATTCATATAGACCTTTCTGGTCCTACAAGGGTGATAAGTCTACAAGGTGATAGGTATTTTATGCTTCTGATTCATGATTACTCTAGATATACATGGGTTACTTTTCTTAGAGAGAAATTTGATGCATTAGATAAATTCGAGGTATTTACGGTTATGGTTGATAATGAAGCAAATTTGAGAATAAAATGTTTGAGTTTTGATAGAGGTGGTGAATTAACCTCCAATGATTTTGATATATTTTGTGAAGTTCATGGAATAAAAAGATAGTTATATGCTCTGAGAACTCCTTAGCAGAATGGAGTTGAAAAAAAGAATAGAACGGTTCAAGAAGATGCCAGATCAATGATTACTGAGGCATGTCTAATGGAAGTTCACTAGAGAGAAGCTAATCACACTACTATTTATGTGTTCGATCGAGTTCAAGAAAAGTCTATCAGTACTAAGACCCCCCTATGAGCTATGGTGTGGAATAATTCCTTCTATCAAGTATTTCAAGGTATTTGGAAGCAAATGCTATATCAGAAGAGATGAAGAGAATTTAGGGAATTTTGATGCTAGATGTGATGAGGGTATCTTCCTTGGATACTTTGCTAAAAGAAAAGCTTACAAATGTTTCAATAAAAGATTGAGAAATATTATAGAAATCATAAATGTCAAGGTTGATGAAGCATTGAAGAATTTAATTGAAGTTGATGGATATGTATTTAATGAATCTTATTATAGAGAAGTAGAAGAAGTTGTGGAAGAATAGGAAAATAAAAATCAAGAAGAATAAGATCTAGTGGTGTCCCCAAAGACACCTAAATATGTGCAAAAGAATCATTCAGAAAATCAAATCATTGGAGACAAGAGAAAAGGAGTATTGACAAGAAGTAGAGTTGTTGCTGAAATAAAATTTGTGTTTACTTTCTGAAGTTGAACCTAAGATAGTGAGTGAAGCATGTAAAGATGAGAATTGGATGAGAGAAATGGAAGAAGTTATGAATATTGAGAATAATCAAACTTAGGAATTGGTTCCTAGACCAACAGTTAAAAACATAATTGGATCAAAATGGGTATTCAGAAACAAGTTGAATGAGAATGGAGAAGTGGTCAGAAATAAGGCAAGGCTTATGTGTAAGGGTTACTCACAAGTAGAAGGTATAGATTTTTAGGAGACTTTTTCTTTGGTGGATAGGATGGAAGATATAAAAATGTTTTTAGCATTTTCTACTCATAAAGATTTTAAAGTTTATTAGATGGATGTAAAGTCTGCATTTCTGAATGGTGATTTGGAAGAAGAAATCTACATGGAACAACCGAAAGGATTTCAGTTGTTAGATCAACCAAACATGGTTCGTAGATTAAAGAAGGTTTTATATGGATTGAAGCAAGCTCCTAGAGCTTGGTATGCAAGGTTGGATAGATATTTGATTCGACAAGGTTTCAATAAAGGTACGAAAGATAGCAATCTTTATTTCAAAATTGAAAATGACAAAATATTGATAGTGGTTGTATATGTTGATGATATTATCTTTGGAGGAAATGAAATAATGTGCAAAATTTTTGCTAAAGAAATGCAAAAATAATTTGAGATGTCTATGTTTGGTGAGATGAATTTCTTTCTTGGGCTACAAATCAATCAAACATAAAAAAAAGATTTTATTTCACAGTTGAAGTATGTAAAAGAAATGTTGACGAAGTTTGGGATGGAAGGTTCCAAAACAGTATGAACTCCTATGGTGACTGGCTACTGTATGCATGCAAAAATGGTCTGAGCATCACATTAATTAAATATTGGCTATTTGATTAATATTCTTAATTCCTCTACTATTATAAATAAATTGTAAAATTTATTTATATGGTTCATATTCTAATTCTTCTTTTCCAAAATTCACCTTCTTTCTAAAATTAATTAAAAGGACAAATTAATCAATTTGTTATTTAATTGATTTTCCCTCTTCCTTTTAAATTTGAATTTTTAAATTCAAATTGGCATATTCTTCTAAAATTGGTTAAAATGCACAAAGGAATTTATTTGTCATTTTACTAATTTACCCTCTCCTATTAAATTGAATTTTTAATTCAATTTAAGCATATTTCTACAACTTTACTCTAACCACCTCCAACTCACCTGCCACCTCATCATGTGTCTCACAAATGAATTTTTATAAATTGGAAAATATGAAATATCTCCAACAAATTTGCAACCAATTTTGAACAAACTGAGATACATGGCTCCTCCTGCTCTGTGATTCCTTTCAACACTTGGCAATTTGTCTTATTGAAGGGAACCATTTCCCTGATTCCCTCTAACCTCTCAATGCTCTACTGTTGATGCCGCAGGATCGCAATCCTAATTTTCTATTATTGCCACATCACCTTGAGGGTTAGAAAATCTATAAATAGAGCCCTTTGCTACAACATTTCATATATGAAGATTTAGACAAGTTTATGCTACTGAATTTTAGTGAATTTGTGAGAGAATTTGGAGAGCATTTTAGTTTAGTTTGCATTTTTAGCTCATTTTTGTGTTATAATGGCATTTTCATTTTGATAGTTTAGTTCTTTCCATCTTCCATTTAGCATTTACACTTGATCATCATCATCATTTCAGCACTTAGATTTTAACATCATTCCATCATAGGATCATTTATTTTCTTTGCATCAAATATTGGAAAATCTAAAAACATAGGCATGTAGATTTCATTATAAGCATCTCGTATCTTGAGTTGTCAATCTTTGCAGGTTATTGTGCAACAATAATAAAATCTGAGAGCATAATTTGCAGGATTCCTTGGGATTAGAGAACCATGGGATGAGTTAGAAGGATAGCCGTAGTTTCATTTATGTTACTTTTGATTCCTTTTAAGTAATGCATTTCATGAAGGTGTGTTATATTAACATTGCAGGACATAATTTATAACCACACATAAATTGGTGCCCACCGTGGGGCCTAGCCCCGTGATTTAATCGATTTTCTATTGAGTTTCATTTTGTAGGTTTCGTAAAAATATCTGAAACGAAGCATACGATTTTTTGTACACCGAGTTTGGCTCCTATTTCAACGCATCTGGTTACCTGTTTCAGTGCATCTGGTTGTTATTTCAGTACATTCGGTTTATATTTTAGTGCATTTAGTTTTTCTGTCCATGCATTCAATATTTTTGCGCATTCGATTTGAATTTTAGCACATTTGGTCTCTGTAATGGTGCATTCTATTTTTATTGTCATTTTTCTAGATTCCTGAAACTAATTAATCTTTTTTTGTGTTGCAAGAATTTGATACGCAGTTAGAGACTTTACAAAAACATTTAAAAGAATGTTGTCAAAGATAAAAGTTGAAACTACTAATAGTTGGCTGCAGGGTTAAATCTAGTTAATACTTTTCCTTTGTTTAAGATAGGAATCTAGTGTAACTAGGGAAGTTAAATTTACACCATGGTTGCTATGTTTGGAATAGTAGGTGAGTATGCTCTCCCCTTAATTGGTTGATCAGAAAGCTAGACCTATTCATTTTATTTATATTTTTAACCTTAGAGGGCATGCCTCCCTGCTTCAAAAGGAGGGAACGACCCAAACCAGTAATAGGCTAAGGCCAAGCCCTTCCAACTGGTATATAAAACTAAGACTTGAGGAAAGTTCAAGGACCACGAATGGTTATGCCGACAAGTGATTCCCTTAGTACTTGTGAGGTACGTAAAAAACTATAGAGCTTAACCTCTATAGGCTAGGAGTCCTCCTTAACAGAGCTAATCTTTCCGTATGTATAGCCCACCCGTAATGTAATGACCTTACTAAAAACCACTTTGTTGTAGTTTTCCCAATTACCTTTCTATTCTTTGGTGCAACAACAGTCATTGTGAAGGCACCCACATTTTCATAATTTTTAGTAGAAATGATCAACTTTCCATGGGAGATTCATGGGAGTTGGAAGCTTGGTTGGCCTAAGAAGTGAGTGCACTGTAAGGGGGAGCTCATGCAACCAATCTTTTGGATTCATTCACTAAGAATATGTGGTTGGAGTAAAATCTGTGTGGGATCCAAAAGAATACAGTCTTACACAACCTAGAAAATGTGCTTGTCTGATGTGTTTACCAATATGCTTTTGAACCAAAATTAAAAAAAACATTACACCAACACATTCAACCATTGATTCAGAAAAAAATCCAACTCAAACAGTCCAGATTCACTATTAAAACTCAAGAAAAATCTATCAAACTGTCAGAAACTAGAAAACACTTTCTAGTTCGACGCATCTGGTGCCTATTTTAGTGTGTTCATATCATTCTCTAGCACATTCATTTTCCATTTCAGTGCATCCCACTTATACATTCCTAGCATATGCTCTTGCAACGCATTCATACCCTATTTTAGCGCATTTAGACCATTCCTTAGCGCATCCATACCCTGTTCTGGCACATCTAGAATTTTTTGCAGTGCGTTTGAACCAGTCTGCAGCACATCTGAGTTTTAGCACATCCATACCTTGTTTCAGTGCATCTGGTAAATTTTCAAGTAGAAACATAAATTTGACCCCTTTTCTGTTAGTCAACATCTAGTTCAGATTTTCCCCCTTAAACAACATCTTTTCATCATCTTAAAGTTTATGTTGAGGGATTGGAAATCAACCAAATTTTTCAAGAAACCCATTGCCAAGAGGATCAAGAAACCAAAGAAGCACCTTATCTTTAAGAAACTTTTGAAAAAGAGACACTTCTTGTACCAAAGTAGGAAAGTCTTGCTTGATTATCGAACCTTCCTTCATCAGTATCACGATTTTGATAGAGGGTATACTGGCGATTTTTCTTTAGAGCCTTTATATTCACAAGCTTATTGTCAACAAAGATCTCTTTCACAAAGGCATAATAAAAGTCAATCAATTCGCCATTCTTCCATTCCTCAACCAACAATTCAATATTCTAATCATCCCAACCAATTTCTGTAATAGATCCTAATCTTGTCAAAACTAGGATTCTAAAGTGAAAATCCTTTGTCTAAATTTTGATCAAACATCTCAAAGTGCCTTCCTCATCACACCAAATTTCTGATTTAGAAGCTGCATTTCACCATCAAGATTTATCATCCTTCATCATGATTCATCATCCTCCATCTCAAAATAAAGTTTGCTTAACCAGATTTTTAATCAACCCCTTTGACACTCAAAACCTTGGTCAAATATTTAGAGTATTGTTATCACTTGTATGCCCGTCCAAACAAGATCTCAAAAGAAGAAAATTCAATAAAAAGGAATCGAAACCCAAGATAACATGGTTGAACCCGAAGTAAATCCCTTTCATGAACACCATCAAAACAAAATTGATGAGGTAAATGAGGAAGATGTCCAACAAACACAACAAGACCCAAACTTCCATAAATTCCTAGAATTTTTTTTTGAAAAGGATGGAGAGAGATACCTCTTGATGTTGGAAAACAAAGGAGTCAAGTTACCTGATGATTTTGATGTTAATAAATTGAAAATAAATCCTAAGAAAGCAAAAACTGAAACCCAAACTGAATCAAGCAATGAAGTGAAAACCAACGATCCCATGGACATTTTGAAACAACAAATCCAAACTCTTCAACAAAAAATGAAAAAAATGCAAACCAGGACTACCAAGAGATATTCCATACAAGATATATGTCCCTATCCATTCGATCAAAGCATTAACATGATACCATTCCCTAAACATTGTGAATTTCCCAAATACGACAAGTACAATGAGAAAACTGATCTGATAGATCATGTAAGGGAATTCCAAACGATGAGTCTTGAGTTTTCCCATGAGGATACATATTTAATGAGATTATTCCCACGTAGTTTGGGAGGGAAATTCATGCAGTGGTTCTCACAATTTCCTTCGGGGATCAAGTATTTTGAGGAATTAGTAAACAAATTCATTATCCAATATTCGTATAACATTCAACACGAGATCACGATGAAAGACCTTTACAATGTGAAACAAAAGAAAGTAGAACCATTCCTCATATTCGTACAAAGATGGAGAAGGTTATTCACAAGGTATCCCCGACCCATACCAGAAAAGGAAAAGATAGAAGTATTCATTGATAACTTGAATCCTGACATGAGTTATAGACTTGAATTACAATACCCTCCAACCTTTGAAAAATTGATCAAAAATGGAATCAAGATTGAGGAGGATTTAGTTAAGTGAGGAATTCTTAAAATATATAATGAAAACAATTCATCTAATTCCTCCAACAATGATAAAACCAAGTTTTGGAAAAAGTACAAAAAGAATGACAATGACGCCTCTACCGAAATGCATAATGCCAAACTAGTTTTCAATTTATCAAGAAGTTCTTCAAATACAGATCAAAAGACCACCCAAACTACCAATCAAACCAACAATCAAAATGCTAACCAGGGGAATAATCAAAATAATCAAACATCATCATCCATGAATCTTCCTTATCAAACATCAAACAATCGAAGGAAGTTTACGCCCCTAGGTCAATCACATGAATCCACCTTGAGGGAAATTATTGCAGAAAATCTCATCACTTTACCTGATACTTGAGGCTTTGAACCTAAGGTAAAATCGTCTTGGTGGAATGACACTCATTATTGTGAGTTTCATCAATGTAAAGGTCACCTCACCAATAGTTGCATGCAACTGAAGCATAAGATACAAGATTTGATTGACAATAAAGTCATAAGAATCGAGGAATCTCTAACCAGCACTGACCATGGTGTATTAAAAAATAATCTACCAAATTATGACAAAGGAGAATCCTCTAACAGTAATGGCAAAGGAAAAAATGTGAACTATGTGCATGATACCACCATTCATCATGTCTCGGCCGTTGAAAATCACACAAATGACATCAATAATACACCCGATCCTGTTGCAACTAGTCATCCAATCAACAACACCAACATCCTTTCTAATCAAGTCCTCGATATCTTGCAAGATGTGGTTGTAACAAATAATCAAGTTAATGTCATGAAAATCAACGAAAGGAAAGATAGTGTGCCCGCAAATGTGACCACAAGGGCTCAAACTAAATATGTTTTAAAGGGTAGCACTTCCAAACAACCTATTACTACATCTAATCAATACAATATTGTTGATCAAATCTAGAAAATTCTTGCACAAATATCAATATTGGAGCTCCTACAAATCTCTCCTGCTCACAAAGAAATTTTGGAAAAATCCCTAGTTGACAGGATGGTGCCGAATAATCTAGAAGTCTGTGCATTCCAAGCCATGGTGGGACACCTAGTTGCACCCCACTGCTTGTCCGTTTCAAAAAATGATGATGTATCACTCACCCATCCTCACAACACGAACCTACATATCAAAGTTTTAATCCATAAAAGCCATGTCAAGTGCATCCTTATAGACAAAGGAGCTAGACTTAATATCTATACTTTAAAACTTGTCCGAGCACTAGGGTTTTCTGAAAATGCAATAGATCCAAGAAATAAGATCACAATAAAAGCATATGATGATGAAGAGAGAGCATCAAAAGGTTTGATTATATTGCCCATTCAGGTGGGGCCAATCCTAAAAAATGTGGTTTGTTAAGTCTTGGATAAGGATTTAACATATAACATACTCTTGGGTCATCCATGGATCCATGAAATGCAGGATGTGCCCTCAACATACCATCAGTGCTTGAAGTTTCCCTGTAATGGCCAAGAAATCACCATTCATGCCGATTCAAATAGTCCTCAACAATGCAATGTCCTCAAGTCTGTCTAGGATGTATTTGTGCCTCATAATTGTGAAGCTCCTAATTCCACTCCTGATGTCTCCAACAATCCCAGTCAAGCTAATCCTTTATCCACATCCTCCTCTAAAGGAAGTCAATCTAGTTCACCATCCAAACAGTCAAAGAAAAAGGAAGAGTTTAGACCTTCTGCATCCACCAATTCTGAAGCCCAACTTGATACCTTGGCCAAATAATTTGAAGAGAAAGTCCAAATCAAAGACAAAGGTGTCGGTGAATATTCCAATACACAATCCCTCAGCCTCTCACAGTTAATGTCACCAAAATCCTATGGTCAACCATCAACCTCATCTCAAACATCCTCCCAACTAGTCACCCTTTTTGATGGTCGGTTCGTAAAAGCAGGCACCTAGGCAGAGGAATCAGATGACAAAGACATTTTGAATTGGCTCTACAAAGATGAAATTGATTCTCAAGCTGCAACAACAAATGTCCAAACCACTCAATATGGAAAAGGATTCTCAATCCTGGAGAAGATGGGGTATGACGGACATGGACCTATTGGAAAAAGAAAAGAGGGTATCACAGAACCTATCCAACCCATTATAACCAATCCGAAAGACAAAAGAAGGTTAGGATACAAAGAAAATCATAAAGAGGAAGAAACTAAAGAGGATATAAAGAAAAAGGCTATTGAACAGATTCTACAGCTCCAAGCTAGTGACCACTATGAAATAAATTGAAATAGATATGAGTTGGATTCATTGTCAGAAGAATCATGTCATGAAAATAATTTTGATGTAATCCATAAGTATACTCCCACGCTTGAGGAGGGACAAGGTTCAGGAATTAGACCACTTGAATTAGAATCACACAATATCAATGGCTCAAGTGAGGATGACCAGACTCATAGTGAGATGGACCCCTTGGAAGAGAGTGACATTATAGACCTTGGCTTGGCCCTAGTCCTTTTTGACGACAACATTGATATTAGGACACTTATGACATCTGACCTAAACCCACTCGATGACACTCTACCATTACTGCATCCTAAGCTAATAGATTGGGAACAAACCAAACCTATCAATATCCCCACCTTTTCGAACAATGAGGCCATCCTAAACTTCCTCTATGTTGTAAATCCTGAAACAGTCTCCACCATTGAACATCAGAGCAAAACTTCACAACAGGAGAGTGTCAAGTTTTCCAATTGCAAAATAAATGAAACAAAAGAAATATTTGATGGTGAAAACCATTCCATGGAAGTATCAGATCCAAAAACAATAAAAATAAAGAGCGCATCCAATGGTGAAAACCTCTTTGAGGTGCCAAAGGGTGGGAAATTTGACACTCTCCCTGAGAACTTCCAAGAGAGATCGAAAGTTCTGATTGAACCAACATAGTCCATCAATGTTGGCAGTATAGAAACATTAAGAACTCTTCATTTGGCAGAATCGTTGACAGAAATAGAAAAGCCCAGCTTCATCAAGTTCTTCGAAGAAAGACAAATCAAATTTTCCTGGTTGTATGCAGACATGCCAGGGATAGATCCAGACCTCATAATGGACCATTTATCCCTTCCTTCAAGAATCAAACCAGTCAAATAGAAGTTGAGAAAAATGCATCTGCACATTGCCCTATTGGTGAAAGCTGAATCAAAGAAGTTGTTGGATGTCAGATTCATCAGGCCCATTGACTATGCAGAGTGGATATCAAATATTGTACCTATCTCAAAACCAGATAATAGCATAAGGATTTTCACTAACTTTAGAGATCTCAACAAGGCTTTCCCAAAAGATGATTTCCCCTTACCTAACATAGACATCATTGTGAACTTGACAACAGGAAATGACATGTTATCACTGATGCATGGCTTTTCTGGATATAATCAAATCAAGATAGCTCCTAAAGATCAAGATAAGACAACTTTAACTTGCCCCTGGGGAACTTTCTGTTGGAATGTCATGGCCTCTGGGTTGAAAAACATAGGGGCCACATACCAAAGAGCTATGAAAACCATCTTCCATGACATGATGCATACCTTCATGGAAGATTATGTGGATGACCTGTTGGAAAAATCCCACACTAGAGAAGGACATCTGGAGATATTAGACAAACTATTCACTCACCTGGAGAAGTTTAATGTTCACCTCAACCCAAAGAAATGTGTATTTGGGGTAACATCAACAAAGCTACTGGGGTATATAGTGTCAGAGAAGGGTATTGAAGTGGACCTCACAAAGGTAAAAGCTATAATGGAGATGTCTCCCTAGAAAAACATCAGTCAGCTAAGGTCCCTCTAGGGTAGATTCTAATCAATCAGAAGATTTATCTTGCAACTAGCTGATAAGATTCATCCTTTCACTCATCTCCTACAAAAGAATGTTTCTTTCCAATGGGACGAGAAGTGTGAAGCAACTATTAACCAACTAAAACAATACCTGATGAGTCCACTAGTTCTAGCACCTCCAGCAGAAAGGAAGCCTCTTTTATTGTACATCGCCTCTACTGATCGATCATTAGGAGCCTTGTTGGCATAAAAAGATTCATTGGGGAAAGAAAGAGCAATTTATTATATCAATAGAACCTTGAATGGATATGAGATCAATTATACCTCCATTGAGAAATATTTTCTAGCCATAGTGTTTACTACCCAACAATTGTGACACTATATGTTGACTCACACAGTTAAGTTCATAGCCAAGATTGATCCACTAAAATATCTCCTAAGCAAAGCAAATCTGATAGGAAGACTGGCTAAGTGGGTAATGGTACTCAATGAGTTTGACATCCAATATGTCGACAAAAAAGCTATCAAAGGGCAAGCCATTTCTAATCAATTGGTTGAGGCACCACTTCATGATGATCATCCACTCCACATTGAGTTTCCAAATGTAGATGTCCTAACAGTAACAACAAAACAATGGGTTTTATATTTTGATGGTTCCTTCACCCAACATGGATTAGGAGTAGGAATCCTATTCATCACTCCCCTAGGGAATACCATTCCAAAATCCTATTGCTTGATGTTTCCTTGTACCAACAACACAACCGAATATGAAGCACTCATTATTGCAATAAAGATAGTCGTGGAATGAAAAATTACAAAGCTCTAGGTTTATGCGGATTCACAACTAGTCATCAATTAGGTCAACAATGATTATCAAACCAAAGATGACAAGCTAATGCCTTACAAGAGAATGATTGATGACTTCAAGAAGTATTTTGTCGATATCAAATTTGGTCAAATTCCAAGGAGTGACAAAAAGGCCGCTGATGCTATGGCTACTATTGCTTCTTTGCTGTAGATTCCAGAAAAAACGTGGTCGCTATGAGTTCATGGTGGAGCAAGTGTTTACCCTCGCCTATGATGAATTTGAATCCCAACTTATTTTCCACCTTGATGATGACAATACCTCCCTCTACGAAAATATTTATGCTTACCTAAAAGATAATATCCTTCCTCCTGATCTTTCCCGTAACCAAAAATGAAATTTCATCTGCCAATCTGCCCGTCATACCATAATAGCAGATGTACTTTACCGTCGAGGTTTGGATGGAACTCTTTTGTGATGTCTAGAAAATGATGAGTTTGAAACAACTTTACGTAATGTCCACGAAGGTATTTGTGGAACTCATTCAAGCGGTTTAACCCTAGCCAAGAAACTCCTCCGTCTGGGATATTATTGGCCAACTATGGAGAGAGAAGCCTTTCAATTTGTCAAGACATGTCAAAAATGCCAGATCCACAGTAATCTCATCCATGCACCAACACAAGAATTGCAACCCTTTGCATCAACATGGCCATTTTGTCAATGGGGGTTGGATCTTGTGGGTAAAATTCACCCACTTTCATCCAATGGACACAAGTTCATCATCACAAACACACAATACTTCACAAAGTGGGTTGAATCCGTGCCTCTGATCACCATCATAGGGAAACAGATTTCATCATTCATCCTGAACTACATCATTTGTAGATATGGTATCCCTCAATCCATTATCACTGACAATGGGAGACCTTTCAAGAATCAGGATGTACAAAAACTCTGTGAAAATTTTCACATCCAGCATTGATTTTCTACACCCTACTACCCTCAAGGGAACAACCAAGCTGAGGCCTCAAACAAAACAATCCTAAAAATCCTAAAGAAAACCGTCAACAATGTTGGACATGACCGACATGTTCAATTAAACCCTGCTTTGTGGGCCTATCATACAAGCATCCGAACACCCATGAGAGCCACACCCTATGCACTTGTCTATGGATCCGAAGCAATATTTCCAATTGAGGTTGAGATACCCTCACTCCGGGTATCACTGAAAGGTCTCATTACGGATGAGGATTACCGTGTGTCTAGAGTGTAGGAGCTTGAGTTGTTAAATGAACGTTGTCAACTGGCAATGAATCACCTGAAAGTCTATTAGCAAAGAATGTCCCAAAGCTACAATCACAAAGTAAAACCTAGGATAATCCAATTCGATGATCTGGTACTAAAAGAAAATCCTCGTAGTCAGCAAGACCGAGAAAACAAAGGAAAATTTGAACCTAATTGGTTAGGTCCTTTTGTTGTGGTTTCAATCTTTGGATTGGGGGCATATCAGTTATCTACACCCGAGGGGGATCTATTTGAAGAACCAATGAACAACCTTCACCTGAAGAAGTTATATACCTGATGCATCCAGTGTATGTTAAAAGTCCTAAAAAAATCCTAAAAAGTAGAAAAGTCTTGAAAAAATCCTAAAAGTCAGAAAATGTCTTGAAAAAATCCTAAAAAGCAGGATAAGTCCTGAGAAAATCATCGCCCTAATGAAAACCTCACAAATAGGTGTTTTGGTGATAGCATAAAAAATCAAAAAATCAAAAAAATAAAGAAAAATTAGAAAAGGGAAAAATACAAAAAAAAAGTGAAAAATAAAAAAAATGGTTTCCTTGATAAAAACCTGGCAAACAGGCATCTTGGTAACAGTAAAAAATCATAAAATCTGAAAAGTGCAATAAAAACAAATGGTGAAAACCTAGTAAATAGACACTATTTGTGATAAGTCAGCTTCTTCATCTTTTTGAGCATGTGTTGACCGTCTGCTTCTGCCATCCTTGCGCATTCATGCATATCTTACAGTGAGCTTCATGTCCATATTCAACTAATTTGGTCATCCCACTCTGGCTTGGTTTTCATTGTACATATCCATAATAAATTTGGTTTGTTCTCACTGGGGGAAAATTCCTGATCTCACTGGGGGCAAATCACCATTGACCATAAATAAACAAGCAAGCAATCAACAAACTGTAACATCAAAACAACAATCACAATAACCATTCAAAATTTGGGCATCAAAAATCAATTCAATCCAATCAATCAATCAATTCAAACACCAACATCAAACTAGATCATCTCATCACTAAAGGATCATCTTCTGAATCATGGTTGGATCACCTTAACAAAAATTTTCAAAGGATGTATTGTGATTGTTGTTATCATTTCTCGGGAGTACCTCGATGATGTCACAAACTAGAGGCATTGTGATCAAGAATGATATTTTCTTTGTCTGTTGCTTGTGAGTTAATTATTACTACTATGCAAATTCTCACGAGACATACTCTACAAAGTATCATTGAT
The DNA here is from genome assembly GCA_007115665.2 of Sequoiadendron giganteum. Classification (NCBI taxonomy): domain Eukaryota; kingdom Viridiplantae; phylum Streptophyta; class Pinopsida; order Cupressales; family Cupressaceae; genus Sequoiadendron; species Sequoiadendron giganteum. The sequence continues at coordinate 64,678,381 of CM021104.1, forward strand.
GACATTCTGAATTTGCATAGGAACATGATTAACTCTTGTCTGTTTACACAAGTGATACTTAGGTTATCTTGGTCTAATTATACCTAGATGCTTGTGTTTTCTTGCATTATCAAATCTCAATGGAAGTTGTATGGAAGTTGTACTCAGGTCATCATGGTCTATTTTATGCCATCATTGTTTGTACTAACTTTCAACATAATAAAACACTCAATGATGACAATATGCACAACAAATAAGATTGACAACATTGCATAGATAGAATTGCATTTCATATTAGTCTGCATCCGCACTATAGATTTTCTAAGTTGGTCATCCTCAAGGTTGATGTTATTTCTTTCTACAGGATTTGAGTATCCTTGACATAACAAAAAATCTTTCATTTTCATTTCCATTTCATTCCACGTCATACTTTCATTTGCATTTGAAAATTTTCAAAAAAATAAAGCATAATACCATCACATCAAGATCATAATAAATGCATCTCTTTCATTCATTCATAATTCATTCATAGTCATTTATCATAATAAAATCATAATCCATCTCACATATTTGCATAATAACATCATTATCCATTTCACACATTTGCATTCATATTCATAATCTATTTCACATATTTGCATAGAAAATACCAAAACATAGAAAATTGCATCACATATTTGCATCATAACATTCATCTCAGAATATCATAGCATAAAAATAATACATCCATACATCTACATGTATCACAAATCATTCATAATAAAATAATTTGCATCCATAAACCATTTGTAATCATCCATTTTCAATTCATAATAAAACCATTTGCATCCATACATCAATATACATGAAAAAAAAAAAAAAATCACATTTCATTTACATTCATATCATTCTTCTCATAAATCCATCCATAACATAATCATATCAAAACATAGCATAATGCATCCATCCATAATAAAGCATCAACACATGAAATCATCAAACGTCGTTGCATATCATATAAACTCATGAAAATATGTCACGTATATAATGATAAATTTGAGAAGGAGATACATCAAAAATATGGCACAATGGCCGAGTCTATAAATCATAGTATAAAATCAAATCTGCCTGGGGGATCCTATGGTGCTGCCACCTAATGTGGTTGGTCTCTGTCTTGTCCCTGAGGGCCCTACCCCTGATAGTCCAGTCCTTGGTGGTGGAGGTCTGCCTGGCGGAAGTGGCTGAGTAACCCCTTTGCTGGTGGCATGGGAATGTGAGCATCCGGACCTAGACCTGGTGTAGCTGACCCACTGTGCCGATGGTACAACCTCATGGTATCTACCTCTATAATATTTTGCCTCCTTGGAAAACTCTCTAAGATCTCTGACTAGATCTACAGTACCTGTACCCTATGCAATTGTTTGTACCCTATCATCTACGGCCACGACCTATGCCTCCTGCCTCCTTGCAGCATCCCTCTCGGCTGTAAGTGTAGCTACCTGGGCCTGTAGGTATACCATCTATCCCTGCATTTGGACCTGTGCTGGAGCCTATGCCTGAACCTGTACCTAGGCCTAGGCACATTGGCCCTAAAATGCCTAAACTTAGGCCTGTAAAGTCTATACCTACCCCTATAGCCTAACAATCTACACTTGTTGTCTTTGTGAAGGCATCCACACTATCAATGGTCGTTGCCCAACTGGTCCCAACCACCGCCTCTTGGGGATAACCCCAAAGATTGGTGCACCTACTCCTGCACCACCACCACCATCATCTCCACCTCCCCCTCCCCCTCCATCTCCTCCCATGGGTTGTATGACCAATCCTGCTCTCCTCCCTGCATCCAAAATCGGTGCTGGCTCATTAGGACTAGATATCCATAGAAATGGATGAGTATGGAAGTACTCTGCGTAATCCGCCATCATCTAAGCATCTATTATCTCAGGGTGGTACTACCAGAAAATGGGTTGTAGGTCATAGTCCTTGACACAGGATACATCGTAATCAATAGTCGGACCCCACTCTGGTATGTCCTGCCGTTGTCGCGCGTAATGCGCTACCCCCTGTGGCATCCCCTGGATGCATCCATACTGCCTATGGACCCTACCAAACATGAATCTCTCTAAAATATAGGGTGTCCTCCCTATCAAATATCTACTACAAAACATAAATGGAAGCTTTGCACCATCTGAGGGCCATGGCTCGCAATCTAAGTAGGGTCGCCATATCACAGTATCCAGGTCATCCAAGACCCACCTCCAGTACTCTAACTTTCCCAACTTATGCTGGACAAGTGGCCCTGAATGTCCAAACACGTACGGTCGCCCTATTACTTGCACTCTATCTTCAACTAGCCATGTGGTCGCTATATGCTCCCAGGCCCAGAGCTGTAGAAGTGTGCATCCTACTAATAAACTACCTACTCAAAGATACACTACCTGATGCAGATCATGATATAGGTGTGCTAGCATGCATGAACCCCAAGCATATACTATCTCGTGAGCAATCATGCTCTCCAAAAATCATCCCCAACCAATTGAAAGGCCCTTCTACCTATGGCCGGGGCAGAGAAATCCTTCAACAAAGTCTGCTAGGACATAAGGTAGTGGCTGCTAAGTCATAATCAACTCCTGCTAGGATAGCTCATAACCAGTCATCCCATCATCATGAAACATCTGATGTAGGGTATCTGTCCCTCCCTGCTCCTCCACATCATACATAACCAAGGTCCCAATAACTGGCATCCTCAAAATCTGATATACATCCTTTGGGGTCACTGTCATCTCTCCCGTTAGCAAGTGAAATGTGTTGTGGTCGCTATGCCACCTCTCTACAAGTGTTGTCAGTAGCGCCCCATTAATCCAGTACTAGGGCATGCCTATCAATGAACTCAAGCCACACTGGTCTATAATGGAAAGATCTGTTGGAGTCAGTTGTGGGATCTTGTCCCAAATCCTTGGAAAGCTCTCATGAACCTAAAGGTTCCCTAAGCCACCCTCCTAGAATCAAATCAAAACATCAAGTCAGCAAATCATTCAATCAGCCTATCAATCAAACACATCATCTAATCAAATCAGCTTGCCTGAGATTCTAATCAAATCTCGAGGAGAACCTAACCTATCATTCGATTCTCATTTTTCATGAGATCGATCAATCAACCTATCTTATCTTTTCATCGTTCCTCACCTATCATGAGGATGATCATCAATCAATCAATCAACATCAATCTATTTTTCATCGTTCCTCACCTATCATGAGGACGATCATCAATCAACCTATTCTAATTCTTGTTCCTCGCCTATCATGAGGACGATCATCAACCTATCAATCAAAATTATCCTATCATCGACTGACATGATAAAAAATCATCAAAATCTAGGAGGAATTCATCAAAATCATAAATTTTGGTTGGATGCGCTATAAACAGGGTTTCTATGCACCAATTTACCAGATACGCTGGAAGATCTATTGGATGCACCGAAACAAAGTCCTAATGCACTATTTCATTGATGCGCTAGAAAACAAAACCTATGCGTCGAAATAGAGTCCTGATGCATCATTTGTCGGATGCACTACTTAATCAACCCTATGTGTGACTCTATCACATGCATGCACCATTTGTCAGACATGCTAAATTTTTGACCTAATGCGCTTAAGCAGAGGCTGTATGCGCTAAGATAATTTGGGGGTCCTAACCTAACGGGATGCGCTACTATAGGCTCCCTATGCGCTGAAGCGGGTGCCCTATGTGCTATTTCGCCTACCCTATGCGCTAAAACATGAGAAAAATTCAAATTTTAAAAAGGAAATTAAGGCGTGAAAATCAAGATTTGAAATTCAAAAAGGCAGTTTTCGGGGTACATACCAGAGGTCCATATGCGGCCGGAAGCTAGTGATGATGAACTCGCTCGAATCGGTGTGTGTGGTGTGGAATTTTGTCCATCTTTTCTCTACAGACTCTCACTCTTCAAAATGCTAAGGTTACAAATGAACTTAACTTTTACCCTTTTACCCCTTTTAAAGGTGAATTAAGGGGTAATAATGGTGGCATTTTATTTTATTTTTCAAAGGGGGTCTTTTATCAATTAATCAACAGTGTGGCGAATCTCTTCTAATTTTTGAGAGATAAATCAAGTCATCCTTATCAAATCTATCGATCACCAACACATTATCGAAAAATCATTTAAATCATCAATTTTTTTTCTAAAATCATCAAAAAATCAAAAACCCCTGATTTAGCTCCCGAGGGGGCATCCTTTCATCATCGCCGTAAAATTGGAGTCTAGGGCAAGTTGATTTTTTTTATCATCATTGCCGAAAAAGTTATTCTTTGAAGCAATGTGGCTGCACACATCACTTCAAAGAGGGGCAAAATGTATGCATGCAAAAATGGTCTGAGCATCACATTAATTAAATATTGGCTATTTGATTAATATTCTTAATTCCTCTACTATTATAAATAAATTGTAAAATTTATTTATATGGTTCATATTCTAATTCTTCTTTTCCAAAATTCACCTTCTTTCTAAAATTAATTAAAAGGACAAATTAATCAATTTGTTATTTAATTGATTTTCCCTCTTCCTTTTAAATTTGAATTTTTAAATTCAAATTGGTATATTCTTCTAAAATTGGTTAAAATGCACAAAGGAATTTATTTGTCATTTTACTAATTTACCCTCTCCTATTAAATTGAATTTTTAATTCAATTTAAGCACATTTCTACAACTTTCTTCTAACTACCTCCAAATCACCTGCCACTTCATCATGTGTCTCACAAATGAATTTTTATAAATTGGAAAATATGCAATATCTCCAACAAATTTGTAACCAATTTTGAACAAACTGAGACACATGGCTCCTCTTGCTCTGTGATTCCTTTCAACACTTGGCAATTTGTCTTGTTGAAGGGAACCATTTCCTTGATTCCCTCTAACCTCCTGATGCTCTGTCGTTGATGCCACAGGATCACAACCTTGATCGTCTGTTGTTGCCACATCACCTTGAGGGTTAGAAAATCTATAGATAGAGCCCTTTTCTACAACATTTCATATATGAAGATTTCGACAAGTTTATGCTGCTGAATTTTAGTGCATTTGTGAGAGAATTTGGAGAGCATTTTAGTTTAGTTTGCATTTTTAGCTCATTTTAGTGTTATAATGGCATTTTCATTTTGATAGTTTAGTTATTTCCATCTTCCATTTAGCATTTACATTTGATCATCATCATCATTTCAAAACTTAGATTTTAACATCATTCCATCATAGGATCATTTATTTTCTCTGCATCAAATATTAGAAAATCCAAAAACATAGGCATGTAGATTTCATTATAAGCATTTCGTATCTTCAGTTGTCAATCTTTGTAGGTTATTGCACAACAATAATAATATTTGAGAGAATAATTTGTAGGATTCCTTGGGATTAGAGAACCATGGGATGATTTAGAAGGATAGTTGTAGTTTCATTTATGTTACTTTTGATTTCCTTTTAAGTAATGCATTTCATGAAGGTGTGTTATATTAACATTGCAGAACATACTTTATAAACACACAACTACAAATTGACTAAAGTTGATGATTCACCTAAGACTAATCAGAGAAAATACAAATCTATGATTGGAGGACTGTTGTATTTAAATTCTACTAGATCAGATATCATGCATGCAGTTTGTCTTGTGGATAGATTTCAAGAAGAACCTAAAGAAACACATGTTGTTTCTATTAAGAGGATATTTAGATATTTGAATGACACTCTATATTATGTCTTGTGGTATCCTAGAGATACTAATTTTACACTAAGTGCTTATACAAACGCAAATTGGGCAGGTTGTGTTGATGATAGAAAAATTACAAGTGGTGGTGCATTCTTTCTTGGTTGTAAATTGATGTCATGGTTAAGTAAAAATAAAGATTCAAACTCCTTATTCACTATAGAAGCTGAGTATATAGTTGCAACATCTTGTTGTACACAAGTTTTGTGGATGAGATAGACATTGAAGGATATCAAAGTAATGTATTATGATCCCATCTCTATCTTATGTGATAATACAAGTGCAATTAATATTTCAAAGAATATAGTGATGCACTCAAGGGAAAAGCATATATCAATAAGGTATCATTTTTTGAGAGAAAAGGTTGTGGAGAATGAAGTAAAGATTGAGTATGTACCTACAAAGGATCAGGTTGTTGACATATTTACTATGTCTCTTCCTAAAGATGCTTTTGAGTATCTCTAGGTGAAGTTAGGGGTTATTGCTCCTACTTTCTTGAACTATATGCATATGGGGATGCATCAGTTTGGTGGGTCCATGGATCTATCTTTCTTCTAGATTGATGTTTGGTGGATACCTCTCGTGTTGTCATTGAAGAAGTTTTTGGGTGTACTCCTAAGGGGGAGTCTTTTGTACTAGTAATGTTCTTAATGTCAAAGGGGGAAACAATGTAAAATATATTTTTCCTTTGCCATTGATGTCAAATGTGGAGAAAGTATCATGTGAAAAATAAAGTGAGGGGGGGAAAGCATTCTTGTAGATTGATGGTTCATAACTGTTGCATTGTCTTTGATGGTTTTTCACATCATGTGTTGCCATCAGTGACAAAGGGGGAGATTGTTGCAAGTATGAAGGTGTTGTAATTGATGTCAATTGGTTTTCAAAGGGTTGTTGTTGTCATTGATGTCATGGAAATAGGCTATTGATTGTATATGTCAAGGATATTGAGAAAATTATAATAAGAGAAGTTTCTAGGTATTCAATGTTTTCTCCAAGTTTTTCTCTAGGATGTACTGCTATGCTAGTGAGGATCTGAGGTATTATTCATGGTTGTTGGAAGTTGTTATATCCAAATTTTGGGTTTTTGGATCGTTGTATAGTGTGAGATATGTTCACCAGTATGTGTATTATGCTTTTTCTATGTATCTAGGTGTGGTATGGGAGAAATGTAGTTGCCCAAGATTTCTCTCATTTGTGGTTTCAAGACTTGTAGTTTTGGAAATACTACAATAAGATCATGTTCAAGTTAATTTTGCTATCCAGAGAGTTTGGATCATGTTAAGGTTGTGTGTGCTCAATTATTTTATGTGTTTTACATGGGTATTGGTCAACCTTTTGTTAAACACTACTTACGAAGTTCATGGAAGCATGTTGAGGAATGTTGGGACTTATTTAGGTCCTTATTTAGTGTGTTCTTGGGTCACCCTCATTCTCATTCCACCATAGAATGTTTTGGCATCGAACTAATTTGAATTTGTAAATGTAAATGGTGTGTGGTTGACCTTGGATGAGTCTCAAGGTTGAAGATGGTATACATATATATTGAGATAATTAAGGAAAGGAAATATAGATGAAATATTGATGTAGAAAAGTGTGTGTGTGTGTGTGATGTGAGTTTGAGAAGATTAGGGTGAAATCTAATTGCCGAGTTTTTGGAGGCAGTGAGCTAAAGGTGTACTCTATCATTCAAGCATGTCTGCAAGTGTGTGAGAAAATTATGGTGGAAATCTTCATTGCATTGAGACTGTTTTCTCTTTGTAACAAATCTCTTCTATCTTCTTTGTAACTCTATGGTAGTGAGCTCTCTAGGTGGTTAACCCTTTTGGACAGTGAGTCCTATTTTCACAGTGAGTCTTTTTGATAGTGAGCCTTTGTATTCGGTTTTGATATTCTTTATATTGTGAGCTAATAATCATCGTGGTTTTTCCCTTATTGGGTTTTCCACGTAAACTTGGTGTTATTGTGTATGGTTTTACTTATTTCAATTTCTACTTTTCTACTTAATGATTAATCACATTAGTAAAGAAAATGATTTGTGAATTCAATAATTGATATAACCTCTGGTGGAAGTTTTAAAGGATAAATTTTCTACAATTGATTCACCCCCCTCTCAGTTCTCTTGTTCAACAAATTTTATGTTTGAAAGTTCAAAAATCCTATAAGTTGGGATAAAATAGAAGATCAAATTATCCTTGGGCCAAAAATGCTAATGGAAATGGAGGAGAATATTAAGCTAATCAATAAAATATCTGTAGAAGAAAATGATAGGTATAAAATTTATGCTAATGCCAAGCGTACTCCACAACTATTCTTGGTAAGAGATAAAGTTCTCTTAATATTCAATCCCCAAAAGAGGTTGATAAAATTTGGGAATTCCCCTAAGCTAACACCTAGATATGTGGGTCCATTCGAGGTCCTAAAAGTAATCAACCTAGTTGCTTACATAATAAATCTACTTCCAACTCTTGCTCTAATGCATGACATCTTTAATTTGTCTTATTCAAAAAGGTATGCATTTGGTTTTAATCATGTTTCTTATTGGAATTCTCTTCAAGTCTAGGATCTATGAGTGGTCATGATCGAGCCTCTTAGAGTGCTCGAGGTTCACAAGCTTTTCTTGTGTAAGAGAGAGGTCTCTTAGTGCAAGGTCTAGAGGGACCAATATTTTAAGGACAATGGCACTTTAGAGGACTTTGAAGAATTTAATTTTAGGTTTATGTACACTTTTTAAATTAAAATACTTTCATATAAATAAAAAATTTAGTTTCATATTTACTTCATGTTTGAGCTAAATCATTGAGGATGTTGATCTTTAAGGGGGATGAGATGTCACACCACATTTTTGGAAAAAAGTTATCTATTCTTTATTTTATGATTTGATTTAAAATATGATGTCAGCAAATTATTTTTTAGAATATTTATACTATGATCTATCTTCTTTATTATGTAAAAAAATCAAATATATCAATTAGATATTGTTTTAAAAGATGTATAAGTTGATTATCACGAGACATAAAGGAATGATTCTCTTATGTTTTGGGATAATATTATTAATATACTAATTATCTTATTAGTTTAATGAGGTGGATGTAGGAGAAAGTTTTCCCCCCTCCAAGACAAAGAGGGAGAGCATCATTGAAGAGAGGGAAGAAAACTAGAAGAATCACATGCACACCATGACCATGAGAAATTTCACACAAACACACACAAGTTGATGTTATTTTAATTTTTTAGTTAGGATAATTACCTTGAGTTTTAGGTGAAATAATTTCTATGTTGCTAAGTTTCTTTCATTTCACCTCTCTTCATATATTTCCAAGTCTAGTTATTTTGATTGATGTCTCATATGTTTCATCATCAATATGTTTGTTCAATTATAAGGTAGCTGATGTTTTCCTTTTCTTATGAGTAAATACATACATATAGACACACACACACACACACACATTATTATTAATATCTTGTTTTTAAAATACTTTTTTTTGGAGAAGATCAAAGGATCTATTGCAACTCTGAAGTGGATTTTCGTTTGTATTAAAGAAACATAATTGATAGTAGCACTACTCTTCAAAGTGGTGCTAACTACAAAAAACTAAATTTAATGCCAAATTCCATTGCTTGAATGGAGGGAAGTGGGAGTTAGTGAGAGCTTTAAGTGGAGCAATTGAGAATAAAAGAGAAAATAGAAGAAGGAAAGATGATATATGTAGGTGGAGAAGATGTTGGAATAAAGTCGAGAGGTCTTAATATTATTATTATTGAAAAGGAAGAGGTATTTCCTTATTTTTCATCTTAGTATCAAAATTGGTATCCACAGGATTAAAGAAAAATTTGTTTATAGGAAAATCCACAAGTTCGTATAAGTTTAATTTTATATAAAATTTATTAGGAAATGTATACTACTAGTAATCTATGAGAAGGATTACTCTAATTTTATTATTGAAAATACCAAGCCTCAACCTCTATGCATTAGACTTATAGATATAATTGGTTTTTGAGTACTTTGCCTTTGTGTAATAATCTTACAAGGACCCTTATATGTGAATACTTGAGCTTTGCGTATTAGATATGAAATACCATTAGGTATCTATTTGTTTAGCCTTTGTTCTATTGCTTAAAAAATACCATTAGGTTTATTTATTTTCGGCCTTTGTTCTATTTCTTAAAAGACCATTAGGTCTTTATTTATTCAACCTCTACACTATTTATTAAAGACCATTAGATCTATATTTTTTATCTCTATTTTATTGCTTAAAATACCATTTAGGTCTATGAACAAGATAAATACCTTGCATGATATTATGTGACCGAATAGGTTATAGTTTTTACATAAACCCCATATAATATTAAGAGATGATATAGGTTACTATCAATGCATAAAATCTATAAAAAAATGTGACCATTGGTCACTATTATTGCAAATCTATTGTGAGATGATATATGACCAAATAGGTCACTATTGTCGCTTACATTCTATGAAGTATTTTGTGACCAAATAGGTCACTATTGTTACATACATTCTCTGGAATATTTTGTGATCAAATAGGTCAAAAAATTTCTTATATTATGAGGATTATTTGGTGAACGAATAGGTCACTATATTGTATACAATTGATTAAATTTCATAATATTGTGTTATTTTGGCCTTTTCATCATGACTATATTCTTTATCATCTATTGGTATTATCATTGTTAAATGATTTTGTTGTTATTGACCTCTTGTTATTGTATCCTTATACCATACAATCTAGTCATTGTTAAATGACTATGATTTTTTAGGACTTGATAATAATATGCTGGTGATTATATGTCTAGGCCTCATTAATGAGGTATATATATGTTTCAACCTATATATATATATATTATGTCTCAACCATGATGTCTATGAGGAATATTTATCCATAACCTATGAATGTTTTTGTTTATGTAATCTGTAACGTGTTTTGAGGTGATTGAGCTTAAGCCTTGTTTTGATTTTAAATGGTATCGAAATTATCATTCAAGAAGGTCTATGATAAACCTTGCATTTTATTTAATTGATTATAAGTCATATCTTTCTAATATTTTTTCAGTGAATGAGTTGTGTTTGAAATATTGGATAAAATTTATGAATTTTATAATGGATAGTCTAGGTAAAAAACTAATTGTCTTGAATGGCATGTCAATGGTAATGCATTAGGTAGATTTATGACTATCAATTGATGTCGTTAGAAATACCAAAATTTGTGAATAAATATTAGTATCAATTTGATTTTGGTTCTTGGCATGTTTTTCATCTATTTGAAAATATGCAGAATACTTAGGTATTGATTAAAGTCTTACGGAATGATAAATCATATGATCATATGCATACAAAATTTAACATATGAGTATATGATATTATTTTAATAAAATTTAATCTTCTTGGCTATTCCTTTTCATTTTATAAATATGGAATTGGATATGTATCTATATGGGTACATACACATGAAACATGTATACATATGTACAAATGAAAATACATATACAAATAATATTGTTCATAATGAATGATAACACATGACCGTTTACATGTAAGCATGAGAGTGTGTATATATATTTATATATGTATACATATATAAGTGGATATATATACACATGTGGTATTTGTATAAGATATAGTATGCATCAGTGGTATTGATTTTCTTTTGGAATAAGAAATTAAGATTTATGAGTTTTGTATTACTATGAATATGTGATCGATTGACCATATCATTAAATAAACTAAATGTGAAATTAATTTGTTAATAGCCAATTTGGGAAAGAGGTGTGTGAGCATACAACACATGTTATTTAAATAACATGTTTATTCTATTATTAAATATTTGGCCAAAGTAATGCACAATCATTACTTTCTTTGTCAGTTCATAGTGTTTATTTATTACAAATCAATCTGATAGGGCATACTCAACTAGAGGGTATCTAGATTTTATGGTAGATTTTTTGTAATTATAACACAACACCATTTTTTGGATGGAATTGTGATCATTAAATAAATTGAAAGTAAAACTAATTTATTAATAAACAATTTGGGAAAGAGGCATGTGAGCATACAACACATGTTTTTTAAAGAAAATGTTTATTTTATTATTTAATCTTTGGTCAAAGTAATAAAAATGACTACTTTCTTTGTCAAATCAAAGTTTTTATTTATTACAAATTAATTCGATAGGTCATACTCAACTAGAGGGTACCTTGATTTTTATGGTAGATTGTTTGTAATTAGAACATAACACCAATTTTTGGATGGCATGGTGATCATTAAATAAACTAAAAGTAAAATTAATTTGTTAATAGATAATTTAGGAAAGAGGTTTGTGAGCATACACGGCATGTTATTTAAAGAATATGTTTATTCTATTATTAAATATTTGGCCAAAGTAATGAAAAATGACTACTTTCTTTGTCAGTTCATAGTGTCTATTTATTATAAATTAGTTTGATAGGTCATACTCATCTAGAGGGTATCTAGAGTTGTATGGTAGATTATTGTAATTAGAACACAACACTAGTTTTAAAATTGTTAGTGATCATGAAGATTCTCTAGATCTACTACCCTCATGAAGAGTAGGGCTACTTATAATTGGAAGGTGTGTGTGGGACCCCCGATATGTGGGTGGAGTAAAATTACTTGAGTGATGCTCTCTCTCTTGCAGTTGAGATGCTCAAGACTTGATTTATCAGAGATAATATTTGATTTTAATGGAGATTGTAATAATTAAATTTACTTAATGATTTAGAAACATGACATTTTTTTTTATTAAATAAGTGTTGGGATCTCAGGTCGGATTAGAGAAATAAATAAATGAGTTGGAGTAAAATTACTTGAGTGATGCTCTCTCTCTTGCAGTTGAGATGCTCAAGACTTGATTTATCAGAGATAATATTTGATTTTAATGGAGATTGTAATAATTAAATTTACTTAATGATTTAGAAACATGACATTTTTTTTTATTAAATAAGTGTTGGGATCTCAGGTTGGATTAGAGAAATAAATAAATGAATTAAATAATGTAGATAAAAAATAATTAATAGAGAGAAAAAAATTCACAGACTACAAATTTTTAATGTAGTTCACCTTTTGGCATACATCCACAAATAGTAGTCCAAATTTTATTAAAAATATCTAGTAATTATAATATTACGATAATCGACAATAATCTCAATGATGTGAGAAGCTTAATCAACCTCATAGTCTATCTCTATTCACTATGATACACATCCACGTGCTTTTTTGTGTGTCCTCTTCACCAAACTACGACCACCAAAAATATGTGCAACACTTCCACACATTGCTTATTGCATGTGCTCTTCACAAAGCCACTTCGAGTCATGTGGCCATGCCACTTCACATCCAATTTCCATAGGATGAACTATTTGGTTGCGAGCAGTTACAAGAATTATATTGCAACAAGAAATACAAACAAATTGCTTTATCAAAATATATTATATTTTTTCTTCAAGGGTGCTACCCTTGAGCCCCCAACTAGGGGCACTATCCCCAATAGCCCCCATTGGGGGAATTTCTCATAGACCCCCACCATGGGATTTTACCCTAGGCCCTCGTCAAGGGAGTGGTCCCCTCAGAGGGGATCCACCCCCTGCACCCCCCATTAATTATTTTGGGGGTAAATTGTTCTAGGAAAAAGAGGCCAAAATATTAACCTAAGGTAGGAAGAAGGTCCCACACCCATAAGTTTAAAATGTCAAAATATAAAATTTTGGAAAAAAAACATGTTGCCTCAATGCAGCCCTTAAACAATAAAAAAATTAGAGCGTAACAAAATATATGAAATAAAAAGACACAAAAAACTAAGTGTACTTCATTTTACAGAGGCTCATAAGAGCATTCCACTCATCTACAACCAATTTCAGTCTTTCATTCCATGTCCAAAGTTCATTTTCTCCTTCGTGTTTCCTTATTTTTCCTCCTTATGTTAATCACTATTATCCTCATGTTTTTCTTTGCAATTTTGTTGCTTTGTGACATTTTAGAGGGAAAGATGAAGTCTAGGACCATATCATTTGTGTTGGTTTCCAAAGTTTCCTCCACAGTAGGATTATAATATGAGTTAGAAAGGTCTTTAGAGCACAAGTCCATGGGGATTTTGTAGGTCAAGTCAAATTATTTTCCTTCACTTTCATCAATAGAGACTGAGATCACTTCCAGAGTGACAATTTTCATCTTTTTATCTTCTTTTCCTTTGTAGGTTCCTTTGTCCTAATTATTGGCCGTAACAATCCACATAGACCTCCTATTCTTAATTTCCTTCTGATTATTCCTATTATCCTCATCACCTTCCTCCTCCTTACCCTTTCCTCTTTTTAGGTTTTATTTTTTCTTTTTAGGCATTTTCATGTGTTTCAAAGTTTCACCTTCTCCTTTCCCCTCACTTTTAGATCGATCTCTTGAGAGTGAGTGCATTTCCAGAGGCCTTCTTATGTTGACATTAGATTCTTTTGACACAATTCTCATCTCCTTAGTCAACCCCTTCCCTTTTTTTCCTTCCTAGTTTGGGAATTACCCTTTTGGGCCTTGTTGGGGGGTTTGATTTCAACTTATTGTTAGGGGTTTTAGGAGGGGAAGAAATATCTCAATCACTAAATTCCCTAAGGAGTTTTTAACAATATTATGAGGTCTCTAGAAAATACTATCTTTGCCTTTGGTCTCACTAATTTAAGTTTTGGGTTGGATTAGAGCATTTGGGGGTGGTTTTATGCAGGTTGAATTGATAAAGGTAGCGAAGTAGACCTTGATGTAGGGGAGGCATGTGCTCATTGACAATAGAAACTTCTAGGGAGGTTAATATGTAGAATAAGAAACTAATTATATTTATATTCCTTAAATGAGCTAATAGAGGGAAATGATAAGTATGAATAACATAGAAATAACTTTAAAGAGTGAAATATTTGGTAATTTTGTAACTTACATCATCCTAGGGCTTGGGTATGCCCTCCTTCTTGTATCCATTTTGAAAATGGACCAACTTCTCTCTCTTCCTAAGGAAAGCATCTATAAACTCCTTGTCTGGGTTGGTTTGTTGGTTCTCTTAACCTTTCACCCTTGGAAGCTGATACCAATGGCCTCCACTATCATTTTCTTAGTCACAGTGAATTCCACACCACTAATTCTAACTTCCCTTAGATTCTAGGAGTTTGCAAACCTCTTTGAAAGAATTACATCATGACCCTGTATAGACAATAATTAGTTGGAAACCCCTACATTTTTGAAAATCCTCCATGTCAATGATCTTCTTCATAATATCATAGGTGGAAGGTTCCACTCTTATCGTTTCTCCTCCCATCTCACTTATTTCTTTTATGTGCTCACAAATATTTGGTCAAATTATAGCCCTTCCCAAAAAATAAAAGGCAACAACTTTTTTCTTCTTTTAACTATCTTATGAGTTTTGTGAACTATCATTGGATTGTAATCATGGAAAATAGGGGTGGCCCTAGGTGGTAATAAATGATTAAAAATGTGATGGCATTCACAAGGTCATATTTTTTATAACATTAGATGCACTTCTTGTAATTTCATGTCAACTAGGCTCTTGAGTCAACTCAAGGGCCGCAAGAATCCTCATTCCATATTATGACCTTGTTATACATGAACATTGCAATATTATTGATTGTATGTATTTCACATCAAGATTATGATGGTTTTTGAAATGAATTATTAAATAGAAAAATCAATTTTAATATTTGATAAAGAGAACTATGATCAATTGGTGTAATAAAATAATATTATGCTTTGAACTTGTAAGCTTGATATTAGAACACTTCTTGTACAATATAATTTCTTCATGAAATAACATAAAAAAATGATGTATTATTTTTTGAAAAATATATATTTGAGTTTTGGATTATTCCTTTATATAGTAAGTGAGAAATAAAGATCAAAGTGATATATCCAAAATAAAAATGATCCTTATTAGAGATAAAGTTAAGTGATTTTTTTATAGCAAACAGGTAGTTTGTTACACCACCAAACAGAGTAAAGATGTAAGCACTAGTGGATAATCTACTATCAACATCACCTACCAAACTTAAATCCACATAACCATAAATATCAATGAAACACTCATCTCCTATAAAATTACAATGATAACAAATGTAAAACTCTAAGGTACCCCTCTAATATCTAAATACTCTTTTAATTGAATTCCAATGAACCCTACCAATGTAATACATATATCTGGAATGAACACTCACTACTTGGGAAATGTTTGGTCTAGTACAAACCATAACATATATCAAAATTTTGACTGCACTTTTGTTGGACACTCTACTCATATATTCCATCTCTAATGGGGATGTTGGACAATGTGAAGTAGATAACTTCATTCCAACTATAAGAGGAACACACAATGGTCTACAATCTTGCATCTTAAACCTTTGTAAAAATAAATTAAAATACATACTCTAGCCAAGTAATAGTTTTTTTCGACTCTATATCTTCTCATTTCCATCCCAAGAATATTTTTAGGTGCACCAATATATTTCATTTCAAATTTAGCTACAAGTTGATACTTTAGTTCTGAAATCATTCATTTTCTTTTATCAATAATTTGCATATCATCAACATATAACATAATAAACAAGAAATGATCACCATCAAATTTATAATAAACACTATGATATGATTTAGAGAACTCAAATCCCAAATTCAACACATGTGCATAAATATTTTGGTACCACATCCGAAGACTATTTTGAGTCCATAAAAAGATTTATTTAATTTACAAAGTAAATTACTTTTACCTTTCACCATGTAGTGCTTTGTTTGTGTCATATAAATATTCTCCTCCAAACCACCATGAACGAAAGTCATTTTCACATCCATTTTTAGAGCATCTAGAAATAAGTAGTAGCAATAAAAAGCAAGAAACTAATGAATATCATTTTTGTAACAAAATAAAATATCTCACTATAATCAACACCCTCAACCTAGGAGTAGCCTTTTTCAACCAACTATTCTTTGTACTTATTAATACCCCCATCTAAACCAATCTCTTTTTTGAACAACCATGTGCAACCAATAGGTTTTCACCCTTTAAGAAATTGTACTATATCTCATGTATCATTATTTTTCAAACCTATTATTTTTCTTCCATAGTAATCATTTAGGATTTTACATCATTTATACCAAATTTCTCTTCTACAAATCTAGCTTAGTCCATGTTAGAATTCAAAGAAAAAATACATCTCTAGTAATCATGTGGAATAAAATAAAAAAGGTGTGTCACCAAAAAGTGTAGCCTTTGACACTTTTCGCTCTTTCAGACCCTTGCCTATGGATCTTGGACCATTTTAAACCTCTTTTTACCTCTTTCCTAGCCTTGTGCCAAAGTGTTGTAAAACATTTTCATTCTTTCCTAGGATTTTCATCACTTAATCAACCCTTTATTATGCTATAATGACCCCTTAATACACATATACGTCCTATCTTAGTGTGTTTTCATGAGACAATCCCGACAAGCAACAATAATAATACTTTAATTCCTGACATTCAATGAAATTTTCCCAAGTGGACTAGGTCGCCACCTTGGGCGACCTAGTCCCATGTGGCATAAAAATTGAAATAAACTTAATTTCTTTCAGGATTTTGGTCTCTTTAACTCTAAGGTCGGCCTATGTGGTGTTATTTCAGGGAAATTAGGGCACAAATTCTATAAATAAGGGTTATTCCCCTCATTTGGCCTCTCCTAAGATCTCTTCTATCTCATTTTTTCACCTCTCCTCTCTATCATCTCTTCTTCTTCTCAAGCAAGCTAGGGTTTGAGTAGTCTAAGCCAACAAGACATCTCTCAAGAAGCGTTCAAGGGCTCAATCCTCCATTGCTACAAATCAAGATCAAACATCATGGCAAGGTAAGCTCCCTCACTCCTTTATTTCATGCTTTTTTACATTTACATCTTCATTTGGTTTGATTACTCAAAAGGGGTTTGACTAAGGCAACCCCCTAATCCATAACAATCAACAAGTTTTCTCTCTTTGTGTGATTTTTAGGTCTTGTAGATAGATTTGGAAAGGAATCAAGGTGGGAGATCATTCAAAAACTTGTCTAAGCTCTCCAAGGTTGAAGAAACCCTAGTTGAAGCTTGGAGGACCTCCACAAATCAGATTCTGCATTTTCGAGACTAGACACCTAGAGGAGCAGAAAAAATAGACCAAGGGATTCAGATTCCATCTTTTGATCTTCAAAAATTCAGGAGAGGACTAGGTCGCCACTTTGGGTGACCTAGTCCCATTGAACCTATTTTTAAAGGATTTTGGTAGATCTAGATACCCTTTTGGCTAAAACAAGATTCGGTGAAGTTTTCCAAGAAAAGGACTATGGTGAGGTAAAAATAACCTCATCATGATAATATAATAAAACCCTTCCTCATATATGTAAAATTCTTATACTCTGCCAATTAATTAAACTTTAGGCATAATAATTGCTTATCTTTTTAAAAAAATAGTACAAAATTTATTTCTTGTGATTTATTGAAATATCTTGCCAATGCAGATTTACTGGATAGTTTTAAGTGTTTTGTAGGATAATAATCGGTCATCATACAATAGTCAAAAGCGTTCAACCAACACGAGCTCCAAAACATATCAAAGACATGCTCTGGGAACATACTCCTGAACTTTAGGATGATGGACCGAAATCATAATTTCTTTTAGTTAAATTTCTATTAAAGTTTAAAGACTTCATGGCTCAACTCGAGCCTCTTTAATATTTATGTACTAGGCATTTAAAGACATAAAGTTTGTTTACAGTCTGTTACAGACTTTTTCAATGGTAATCTAAGCCATCTGAAATATAGGATTTAGTTTTCTATAAATATGTAATCTCCAGAAGCAAAAGACAACACAAAATAGTATTGTTATAGTGTCGACATGTTTTCTAAATATATATATGAATAAAGCAACTATTGCATATCAATATTTGAGTTGTTGAAATTATAGTTGGAAATTACTTTTAATGAAAGAGCTTCCGATTATACTATGCATGTGACCTGAGAACAAACGAAGGAACCTGCGAGCTGGCCACTCAAGGGAGGATAGATTAAATAGATGAGTACTTTCCTTTCTGTCATTTTTATTGCATGAATAATAGTCATGAGTGTAGTCATTTTTCTATGTTAATTCTGTAAGAATTCATTAATACTATCGTCTTCGAGTTTGAAGTTTTGGAGCATTCACTGTCTTTCATTTCTGTAGTTACTTACTATTAACTGTTAGAACTGTTACTGTTATTAATCAAATGTTTCATGGATTGTTTACAAGTTTTCCTAATTTTGTAGTTTACATGCTTCTGAATTTAGTCATTTTTGTACTTTCTAGTTTAGTTATCATATTTTCTAGATTAATTATCTTGTGCTTTCTAGTTTAAATACTTTCCAATTTTCTTTAGATAAATTATTTTCTAGTTAACTAGTTAAATGACCTTAGGTTAAAATTAATTTCATTTGCTCCAAAAATTTAGAAAATCTAAGAGAGTTAGTCAAGTCTCCTTCTATTGCAAACAACCTTAGACACTGCTCGGTTGACATATTGAATTTTTATCTTCTAAAGTAATGGGACCTAATGATAGCCTATCACTTTTTTGCGCCGTTGTTGGGGATGGATTTCTTGCTTGAGTGTTAATAGGAGACACCTTGAATACCTCTTCTACATACCAAAATACCCCTCTCGCTTCCTTTTCTGCATGGTCAGGAAAATAGGCCCTCATGGAAGATTTATACCAAAGACCCCCACGAAATACGTTCCAATCAAACATAGGGAGGCCCAAGGCTCAGAGGACCACTCTGTTGAAGGATTACTTGAGCCTAATCCACTAGAGGCTTTTCATTATTTTCCCAAAGATAATCTAGTAGAACAACCCATCATTGAGGAAATTATCCATGAGGAACACATTCCTCTAAACATCATGGGTGATCGTAGGGCTGAAGCTAAGCAGAATAATTCCAACCGTAATAATAATGATCCTTTCGGACCACAAACCTTCACTTATCCTATTACTCTGGATGCAAATGATGATACCACGATGAAAAAAATCTCTCCAACTTTCCTGCCAACCTTCCATGGTTTGTCCTTGGAAGACCCAAACCATTTTTTTTTCAAATTTAAGGTCCTCTATCAAACTTATGACTATAAAAATGATAACTAGAAACTGAAGTTGTTCCCTTCTACTTTGAAGGATATGACCATGCGTAGGTTTATGGGATTAGCTGTAGGATCTATTACATCTTGGGATGACATGGAGAATTCTTTCCTACAAAAATACCCAAGTTATTGCAGGGTGAGTGATTGTAAGGAGGAGTTGTTTAAATTGGAAAAATGAGGATGAGAGTCTAGAGGACTACCTAGATAGGTTTCTTTTCTTGTCTAAATGATATGGAGAAGAGACCATCAGTGATGAGATTCTCAAGACTATATTTCTTAAAGGACTCGATGAGGATGCAAGAAGAAGCCTTGATCTAATGGGAAAAGGAGATGTGTCTTAGATGGGCCTTGATGAAATATGCAAGTTGTGTTAGAATTTCTCACGTACTTGTGGAGGAATTCATAAAACTACTTTTTTTAAAGGGTCCAACGAAATAGGCATGCTCCGAGAAGAAATGGAAAACCTTAAAATGAACATAATTGTTCAACTGAACACTACACTAGAATGCATACAAGCTAAGACACATAATATTGAGACTTTGTCCATCTATTATCCAAGATTTCAAAATAAACATCTGTTGAGAGAATGTACCCTAGACAAGGTTAATCTTTATCAACTTTGCGAACAAAATCATCCTACAAACTAGTGTGAGATTCTTACTGATCTTAAGAATTCCAAGAAAAGGACTACACAAATTTAGGAAGAAATAAAAGTGGTAAACCAATGCCAAGGAGGGAACTTTCCTTATGGAAAAAATTCTAATCCTGCTTGGAGACCCCAAAACAACTGGGCTAGTAATCAATAGACTCCATCATGGCCTCAACCACCACATCAACAACCTAATTGGGGAACTCCCTATTAGGGACCCCCTGAATGGGTGAACCAATCATGGGGAACTTAGCAGTGGCCAACCCAAACTCAATACTAGTGGTATCCACAACATATTGCTCCTCAATAGAACCAGGGACATAATCAATTCTATACTGGCCCTAGGAGGAATCAACAACAAAATTTGCTACCGCCACCCCAAAATCCTCCACAAAGTTAACAAACAAATCAACCTCAGCTCCCAACACAACCACTTCCCAATCCTAAGAACAATTGACAAAATACTCAAGTATACTCCACTGAACAAGATAATGTTACCAGACTTAATGCCATAAATTATGGAAATGTACAATTTTTCTCTGGTAGAACACTTCAACCACCAAAAATTAAAGAAATTATGGATGAACCTACTCCCAAAACTCCTAAGAAGGTCACTCCACCCAACCAAACTATTACTGCATACACTACTCTGCCTCCTTCATCAGCATGAGCTTCTGACTTACCTCAGGAGGAGGAGGAAGGTAAGTCTCCAACTAATATTAAGAAGGATACCACTCCAAAAGAGAAAAATCAAGCACAATTCTTGGAGTGTCTAAAATCGACCACTTTGAAAGATACTCCAGAAATGTCTTTGACCTCTGAAACTGCGTTAATACAGGAAATCAAACAACTGCAAATAGAGGTTCCCTTGCTGCAAGAAATAAAGGAGATTCCAGAGTTGAACCAACTGATCAAACAACTGTGCATTAAAACCCTGGGGAGGAAACCAAAGAAAATAAATATCGTTCACATTGATGGCTATTTAGCTGAATTTTTGTATGGAAAAATCGTTGCTCCAAAATATCATGATCCCGATAGTCCACTTATAACTGTCACAATTAATGAGGTAGAAATACCTAATGCATTAGTATATTTAGGAGCAACCATTAACGTAATGACTGTGGACATGATGGAAAAATTAGGCCTTACTAATTTACGTCCCACAACTATAGTCTTGCAGATGGTAAACTAGTCCATAGCCATTCCAAAGGGTGTTATTGAAAGTGTTCTTGTCAAAGTTGATGGATGGGAATATCCAATTAACTTTTAGGTCATCTATTCACTTACACCCAAAGATAGCTATCCAATTATTCCCAGAAGACCATGGTTAGTGTTGGAAATAGGATGCTATTTAATAGCAATCCTAAACATTATTTATTTCATGTATCTCCTAAGTCCTTGGAATGTGTTCAACAACACTAGGATTAAGAAGAGAATAATATTTGATGAAATAATCATGTTAATTCACATTTGTAATTAATTCTAAATGATAAAATCATGTGGGGATGCCTTGGAGTTAGCTCCTACAAAATAGGAACACATGGGTGCATGCATGGGAGGTGACACTCACCTTGAGTTCAGTTAACTGGTTGGTGAATCGAGAATACTTCAAGAATGCATCCTAGGTTCCTACAAAATAGGGATTTTGATTTATGCATGTTGAGTACCTATAAAATAGGGTTTGAAGTTCAGTTGAAGTTTAGTTAAAGTTCAGTTGAAGTTTAGTTAAAGTTTAGTTAAAGTTTAGTTGGAGTTCAATTCAATTCAATTCAGTTTAGTTTAGTTCAATTTAGTTTAGTTCAGTTTAGTTATGGTTCAGTTATCTTCAATTAGTTTTAGTTGAATGCTAGTTGACTTCAATTAACTTGGAATGCATGGCTAATAACTTGAGTTGCATGAAAAATAATAGGGACTACCTTCAGTTAACATGGGATAACCATTCTTGCATGAATGGTGTTGAGAAATGTTTTAGTTAACAAGAATTAACTTAGACCCACCTTGGGCGCCCAAGTTGACTTCTTGGAATTAACTCATTTGCATGTTAAGATATTTCAGATGGCTAAGTTAAGTGGGCCCTCTTTTGGGTGCCAACTTTGAGGATAAGCTTTGGAGATATCTTCGGAATAAAGGTTGAGCTATGAATTCAGTTTGGGATGCCCATATGGATGAAGGAGATGATTTGACATTGTTCTTCATGGTAGAACTCTACTTGCAAGAGATAGGCGTACCTTTTAGGGATAGAGCTTGAGTATTGTTATTGTAACTCATTTGGAGTTTATAATGTTGATTAAAGCCTATTTATCTCAAGCAAGTTGAAGAGAGTGTTTATCAGTTTTAATTGCAGTTTGTGAAGAATTTTTGGTGAAGGAAAAATAGGCATTCTCAAACAAGAATTGGAGCTATTGTAATCTACTTCAAAGATTGAATAATAGATTAATTCTTGGTGGAGTTTTTTACCCGAAAGGGTTTTCTCCATGATATATGCTTGTGTAATCTTTCTAATATCTTGTCTACTTCTTCTATCAATTTTTGTGTACATTCTACAAAAAATAATATGGATTAATCAGATAATCACCCACAAAGAATCTGTAACAAAGGAAAATCAT
Organism: Sequoiadendron giganteum; assembly: GCA_007115665.2. Lineage (NCBI taxonomy): Eukaryota > Viridiplantae > Streptophyta > Pinopsida > Cupressales > Cupressaceae > Sequoiadendron > Sequoiadendron giganteum. The sequence continues at coordinate 64,701,544 of CM021104.1, forward strand.
ATTCAGATCAGCAATATTAAAGTTTTACAAAGTATTAAGCTAAGAAATCAGCTCAATTTTTAACATTTGGTATCAGAGCTGAGGTTGGGTAGAGTAT
>CM021104.1:65449957-65546203 GCA_007115665.2 Sequoiadendron giganteum
TTGAGAGGGGTGGAAGAGTAGAAAAGAGAGGTGTATGATGCTGAAGATTGGAAAACACAGTGTGTATTCAGATTTGTAGTTTTCTGCATGGAAAGTTGTTGAAAATCAAATAGTGAGAAAAGAAAGAAAAGATGTATCATTGTAATACAGTTTGATGAGATTGTATTGTGACTGTGATAAGATTTTCTTCAAGTTGACTTAAGGCTTGACAATGCCTAAAATTCTGAAGGTTCATTTTGGAACTTTGAGGATTTTAGTTATTGTCTGTCAAGAGGCACTTGATAGATAAAAGAGAAATAGAGAGATCCTCTGTATCATTGTATGATTTACTAAAATAGTAAAGGGGTTGGTGCTCCTTGAGATTGGTGTCTCTAAATGAGGGGTTGGTGCTCCTTGAGATTGGTGTCTCTAAATGAGGGGATAGTGCTCCTTGAGTTGGTGCTCAGAAAGTAGCCAATAAGGCATTGTAAACAATGGTTTTTGAATTAAGCTAGTAAGGCAGTTTAGGAGTGGTTTTTCTACCCCAGGAGGGTTTTCCACTCGACAATCTCTGTGTCTCCTTTTTGTGTGATTTATGTTTATCTTGCATACTCTTTCTTATAGTAACTTATATTATTGTGCTCATTCAGTTGGTCAATGCTCTGATACTTTAAGGCTGTCTAAAAGCTTAAAAGTCAATTTGCTCATGTCTGTCATGCAAATTTAGATTGGGCATATCTGGTGCAAAATGTCTTTCATAAGGTGAATTAAATTCTACATTATGTGCTCACTATATGAATTCTCAAGAGTCTATCATAAGCAAGTCAAAGTTGCATATTATGAAGATTTATAGTTTTGTTGATAAAGCACAACAAGATTGTTCATAAAGCTTTATCTGAACAATATGATTTGACATGGGTTGCAAATGTTAGTCAAGTTTCATGTCAATCTGACTTGAAATGTTAATGCTCTCCTGCTTAATCAAATCTGTCTCTTTGGGTTAATTGAGTAAAAATTTAAGTATTCTTTTAGAGTCAAAAGTTAAAATCACTCCACTCTGATTCACCCCCCCCCTCTCAGAGTGAATCCACTTCCAACAATTGGTATCAGAGCCTAGGGTTCTGCATTAGGTTTCATACCTAGGATTGATTCTGGTCTTGGAAGTTTGTTTTTAGGTGTTGTGGAGTATTTTTCATGGCTAAGTGCAAAAGGAACAAAGGTCAAAAGAAAGCTACTTGTGTCAAGTAAACATTTGATAAATCAACCTCTGCCAATTCTTGTGAAGTTTTGTCTCAAAAATTACCCTTACCAGTTAATAGTAAAAGTGACTCTGTAGTTAATGAAGAAGATCACTTGGTAAGTGACTTTGAACAAGAATTCAACGAAAAGGATTGTGAAGGTGATGATTTTGAAGTTGCCTTGGAGGTAGAACTACTTGCTGCCCTAGATGAGCTTAAGAGAATTGGAAAATAAAATCAAGATCTTAAGGTACACTTAAAGGAAATTGTCAGTGTCAATAAAGTTGTAATACAAGCTCATAATAATGATAAAAGGGCTATTGAATTACTGAAAGCCCAAATGGTAGATAAGAAAAAGATTGAAGAGGGATTAGAAGCCAAGCTAAAAGACAAGAATGAATTATGCAATAAACTAGAAAATGAGGTTTCCTCATTTAAGAGATGTTCAGATAATGATTCCATGTTAAAAGAACTAACTCTTAAAGATGATTTGATTATTAGTTAGAAAATTGAAATTGAAGAATGCAAAAGGATTGCAGGTGTTGTAAAGTCTGATTTGGAAGCTAAAAAGATTGAATATCTAAAACTTGAAGGAGAAGTAGTTGCTTTGAGAAAAGAGCTTGAAAGTGCTAAGATTCAATTGGTTAAAAATTAGAAATTTGATTGCAGTACTAATTTATTGAATGAGATGATTGGTAGACAAAAGCGATTTAAAGATCCTACAGGAGTGGGATATGAGGTTGGACAAGGCTCTACAAAAGAATCTAAGAATGAAACAATTTTTACTACTGCTGATGGAAAGTCATTTATGCTAAGAATACACCAAGATTGAAAGTTGATCTCGATCACCATAGTGTTGATGCTCAAACAAAAGAAAAATGCATTAGGACAAAAAGACCATCAAGATCTTCTTTTATCAGGTATAACCACTCTCAATTTCATGGCTATTGTTTTTGCTGCAATGCTTATGGACATAGAGCAAGAAATTGTTGGATGAATAAAAGTCATAATGATGTGAGAAATGTCAAGAGAGGTTCATACAACATGCCTAGAAGAAATTATTCTCTCTATGCTCTAGACAACTCTATTATATGTTATAGGTGTAATGGGTTTGGACACAAAGCACAGTGGTGTAAGAAAAGTTTGATAAAGCCTTCTAGGGACTACATGTTCAAACAAAAGGAAAAGAATACCGTGAGTAAGTAAAAGACAAAGTCTAAACAAGTATGGAGAAGAAAGCAAGAAAATAAAAATGAAACTAAATCTTGTGCATGTTGCACAAGAATCATCTCTAAGAATTTGAAAGACAGTAGGAAGATAGGGGGAGATGATTAATGATTTCTGAATAAACCCCTTTGATATCAAATAAAAGGTAACATAATTTTGTTGTTTCATAACCTACTTATCATCAAATGCAAGACACAGATCTGTTTTATTGTCCTGCTGGAAATAATAGTGACAGTGTGTGATGATAACTATCTTATTGCAATGATCCATCTATATCATCATTAAGTTAGAAGATGATTTTATAATATGAATTTTGGTGTTACTGAAATTGATACCTTTTGTGTAGTTGGGTGTATCCACAGTAAATGATACCAGTGACACAATTACATTGTCTACCGTTGGTAAACAAATCGTGTTTAACCTTACTTTGCTGTAATGCATTGGTTGGGCCAGAAGGATCAATATCTTTTCTTTGTTCTTATCAGAATAGGGAATGTTTGTGTTACTCAAAGAAATTCACGAGGTTAAGATTCTTGAATAGTCAAGTAGTGCTCTCTTTGTCTTTATCATCAAATCTTGCTATATTGTCTTATCTTTAATCAATACTTTGACACCTTCTATAACAACAACTTGATAAAAATTCAGCAACAAAGCATGTTATGACAGTGAATTCGTTGAGGTCCAAATTGGAAGATTGATAGAGGCAGTTAGTTGAAAAGCACTAAACTGTAAATGCTGAGTTCTGCAGTGTTGTGCTTGAAATCTATGAACAACATACAAAGTTGTTGCTATGTATTCATTTGTTTCTGGGATTGTGGTTGCTGATGCAACATTTTTTGGCTTTGATTATGCTGGTATTGTATACGAGAACTCGAGGACATCAAACAACATTGATAGAAGTTTGGGTATTCTTGAATGATGGAATTTTTCAATATACTTCTAATGATCAATACTTTCTTTTGATAGTTAATCATTTCTTGATACTGATTGTTTAGCATCTTGAGACTTATGCAGTGGAATGCATGCTACAAAATTGGCTGCCTTGTGTTATTTTGGTCAAAGATGTTATTCTGGAGAACAAGGTCAATTGCAATGAAAATATGTTGGCCTAATTATCTTACTACTGGTTCCTCAAGTAAGTGTTGAATATGCAGTTGTATCTCCTTGCTGGTTGAGGTATATTAGTCTATTTTGGAAGTAGTATACTTAAGTGCTTCATTTGCAAATGAATATGATCATCATACTATTTTATTAAGTTCATGAAGAAATGTGCAGTAAGTTTTGAATCAAAAAGTCACTATTTGAAGAATTTGCACATTTTCAATAAGTTTGAGAAAATAAATAGTGTGTTACAAGTTAGAAAATAATTTTTTTGAAGCTTATTTGTTGGTGGGAGTTTGGTCCTATGGTTTCTCTCTTACAGCTTGTTGATCTTTGTTTGCTGCTCTAAGGGAATTTTTAGCTGATTCATTGGTTGCTTGTCCTTGATGACAATACTGGCTTTGGTGATACATCTACATTATCAGGGTGGTACTTAATGTGAATAGTTGGTTCTTGGTTCACATGTTTCATGGCAGGATCTTAGTCTTTATATGATGGTACTAATGTTTTCCATATGTTCAATACATCAAGATATGAATTAATGCATGGTTATTCATACTGGTAAGTGGTAACTATGTGCTTACAGTTGACAATGGAGAATCAAAAGGTGGAACAGTTGGCCTTGGTGTGCAGTTCTGGTTATGAATCTTTGATAGGATGCCTAGTTTGTGGCTGTACAATGGTGTTCAAATTTACTATGTTATGACATTGGTTTGCCTTGGAAGTCAAACTAGAGATTGATACATTTGTTTAAATTCATGACATTAAGATGCTATCCATTGGCATTCATGGTGTGGAAACTTACATAACTTATGTCTTAGGATATTCATGATGCTTATGTTTTTGTTGGAATGACAGTGAGAATAATGTTATAGGTCACAGGTTTTGCACGGGCATGTATTTGTTTAAGGTACAAATTGGTATAACAAGGATTACTCTGCATTCACATCAAAACAAAGGTGCTTAAAAGAATTGGTTCATTGCTTTGTATTCATCGTTGTGGTGATCATAATGGCTTATGGTATTGGGTCTACAAATTTTTTGCTGCATTCTTGTTATATCTACAACTGGGTATTGGTTAGTTGTTGTATTTCATGGAGAAAATGGTTGTTGTATATCACAAATTTATTCCTTTGTCCTTGTGACAAAAAGGGGGAGAAAATGGTGGTTCAGATGGCTCAGATTTTTGCCATCAAGGACAAAGGGGGAGTTTGTTGAATTCTTCTGTGGCATTTGTCCTTGATGTCAAAACTGCCCTGGGTTGGTGCCTTGGAAGCATTTCTCAGATGGAACTTGATTGGCATAGTTTATATTTGGTATTCACCTATCATTGGCATACTTAATTCAGGTTGTTATAGTGTGGCTTGGTCAGGCTCTTGCATCTTGAAATTGTTAATGGTTTATATGATGCAGCTTGGTTCTCAGTATAATCAGGATAAATGGTAAGTGGAATGGCATTGTGAGTTCATCATGAAAATTCATAATCAGGATAAATGGTAAGTGGAATGGCATTGTGAGTTCATCATGAAAATTCATAATCAGGATAAATGGTAAGTGGAATGGCATTGTGAGTTCATCATGAAAATTCAGACTTCTCTATTCTTATAAGTCTTTGGAATTCATTTGAAAATGGAATATTATACTACATTGAATATATCAAGGTGGTATTCGACTTTGGGTAAAGGCATTGGTTAATATTTTAATGTCACATTGGAAGTGACTTAGCCTTGACTTCTTGGGAATATAAAAGTCAATAGTCAAGCATTGTCAAATAGAAATGAGTTTGTCGGCATCTGTTTGGTAAGGCCGCGAAGGTCTTACCGCGGTACCACTGGTAGTTAAGCCAGTGACTGTGGTAGTGCGGTGTAAGCCACCAATGGCAAGGAAAACTATTACCGCTATACCACGGGCAGTCAGGAAGGTAGCCGGGGTAATGCGGTGGTAACCACCAGTGACAAGCTAGACAATTAATGCTATACCATAGGCTATCAGAAGGTTAACCGTGGTAACGTGGTGGAAGATGCTAGCAGTTAGTAACCCGCTACCACCATACCACAGGTAGCCAGAGAGGGAACCATGGTAATGTGGTGGAAACTGATAACGGTTAGTAAACCGCTACCGCTATACCGCAGGCAGCCAGAGAAGGAACCGCGGTAACTCAATGGAAATAGTCAGCGGTTTGACTGACTACTACCACTGTACCGCGAGCTAGTAAGTAGCTCACCACGGTAACATGGTGGAAGTGGCTACCAGTCAACTTGAAGCTACCACTGTACCATGGGCAGTTCGAAGCAAGACCGTGGTTGGGCGGTAAAGGAAGTGGTAACAGTTAAGTGTTAGTTACCGCTATATCGTAGATGAACAGCTTGAAGGGTGCGGTAGCGCGGTTGAGAAAGAAAAAAGTTTGTCGGTTCCTGTGGGAAGCTTAGGGCACTATTTTGCTTCATTGTTCGAGGGTTTGGAACCCTATTCTAGCTGCCACAATGGATCTTTTCCTTGGGCTGTTACTCTGTTATCCCTTCTTCTCCTCTGCAAATCAGGTTATCTATTCTTTGACAGCATTTTGGAAAAGTTATCATCACTTTTCTATTCTTGGTCACTATGGTTCTATCCTAAACAAAAAGAAAGAATCTTCCTTATGTGAACACTGCAACATCAAATATGACTTGACAGTCATAATGTAATGATGTAAATTTTTGAGTAACAGTTGTAACACTTCTAAAGTGTAATGATGTTTTTTTTGGCAAAAAGAAAAAACCAGTGAGTTTAGGGTTTAATTATGATAGAGAATAAAACTCGAAAAAGAGGATATAATATTTGAGAGGGGTGGAAGAGTAGAAAAGAGAGGTGTATGATGCTGAAGATTGGAAAACACAGTGTGTATTCAGATTTGTAGTTTCTGCATGGAAAGATGCTGAAAATCAAATAGTGAGAAAAGAAAGAAAAGATGTATCATTGTAATACAGTTTGATGAGATTGTATTGTGACTGTGATAAGATTTTATTCAAGCTGACTTAAGGCTTGACAATGCCTGAAATTCTGAAGGTTCATTTTGGAACTTTGAGGATTTTAGTTATTGTCTGTCAAGAGGCACTTGATAGATAAAAGAGAAATAGAGAGATCCTCTGTATCATTGTATGATTTACTAAAATAGTAAAGGGGTTGGTGCTCCTTGAGATTGGTGTCTCTAAATGAGGGGTTGGTGCTCCTTGAGATTGGTGTCTCTAAATGAGGGGATAGTGCTCCTTGAGTTGGTGCTCAGAAAGTAGCCTATAAGGCATTGTAAACAGTGGTTTTGAAATTATGCCAGTAAGGCAGTTTAGGAGTGGTTTTTCTACCCCAGGAGGGTTTTCCACTCAACAATCTCTTTGTCTCCTTTTTGTGTGATTTATGTTTATCTTGCATACTCTTTCTTATAGTCACTTATATTATTGTGCTCATTCATTTGGTCAATGCTCTGATACTTTAAGGCTGTCTAAAAGCTTAAAAGTCAATTTGCTCATGTCTATCATGCAAATTTAGATTGGGCATATCTGGTGCAAAATGTCTTTCATAAGGTGAATTAACTTCTACATTATGTGCTCACTATATGAATTCTCAAGAGTCTATCATAAGCAAGTCAAAGTTGCACATTATGAAGATTTATAGTTCTGTTGATAAAGCACAACAAGATTGTTCATAAAGCTTTATTTGAAAAATATGATTTGACATGGGTTGCAAATGTTAGTCAAGTTTCATGTCAATCTGACTTGAAATGTTAATGCTCACCTGCTTAATCAAATCTGTCTCTTTGGGTTAACTGAGCAAAAATTTAAGTATGCTTTCAGAGTCAAAAGTTAAAATGACTCCACTCTGATTCACCCCCCGCTCTCAGAGTGAATCCGCTTCCAACACTCCAGGCCAACAATACCACACCTCTACAATGTTTTTTCATCAATGAATGGGTTGAAATCAATGAAAACACCATAACAACACAATATGCCATACTCTCAATAATCTCCTCAATGATAAAAAAATTCCAGGAGATATTATAACAATATATGCAATTTATTGTTGAGTAGACCCTAACAATATGATAAAAAAATTATACATAATGGGAGAAATAATAATCATACTATGATGAATAATGGTAGGAAAACTTCTTTAGTACCATCGAAGGAGAAAGATAGGAAAGTTTACAATAGTACCAAAATTGGTTTAGTGGATGACATAAAGTTATTAGATGGTCTCAAGTAGGGAATTATGTTTTTTGTATTAATTCCTAGAGTTTGTGTGGTATTATAAATATGGAAGAAGCGCCATAGAAGGAAATTATAGGATTATTGATAGATTATAAGGTCATCATATTAGATAATATGCCACATGGATTACTATTGGTGAAGAGTATCAATTATCACATGGATCTAATTCTAAGAGCAATTTTAATAAATAAGGCTACAAATAGAATGACATTGATAGAGAATATAAAACTAAATAAATAAGTGAAGGAGATGTTGAATAAAGGTTTGATTAGGGAAATTTTGAGCCCATGTGTGATACCCATGGTACTAGAACCCAAAAAATATGGTGAATGGAGAATGTGTATAGAATCTAGAGCAATAAATAAGATTGTTATAAAGTATAGAATCCTATTTTCAAGGATGGATGACATAATGAACTATTTGAGTGAAAAAAAATTCTAATTGAAGAGTAGAGTAGTTATCATTAGAGCAGATGAATGAGAGATTGCATTCAAGATAAATAAATGATTCTACGAATTTTCAGTCATGCCCTTTGGGTTGAATAACACACCTAGTACATTTATGAGGTTGATGAATGAAGTGCTAAGTAATTTTTTGAGTAAGTTTTTGATTACATCTACTTGGATGAAAAATTGATTTTTAGTAAGAGTAAAGAAGATCACCTAGAATATAATAGACTATTATTTCAAAGATTTCGAGAAGAAAATATGCTAAGAAATGTGAAGACGTGTAATCTCATGAAGTAAAAGTTGGTATATTTGGTATTTGTAATCTCAACTAAAGGTTTGAAGATGGATCCAAAAAAATTAGGAGAAAATATTGAATGGCTTACACCAAAGAATGTTGGAGAGATAAGATATTTTCATGGTTTGGTGAGTTTCTATAAAAAGTTCATTAGATATTTTAGTGGAATTTATGCACCATTAATTGAGACTATGAGAGGCGATAATAAGGAATTAAAATAGATGTTAGGAGATAATCGTATCTTTGAATTGCTAAAGAAGAAGTTAGTAGAATAGTCAGTGTTATAATTTAAATTTTTTAATAAAGTATTTTAGGTTGAGTGTCATGCAAGTGGAAGTGTAATAGGAGTAACATTGAGAAAATAAGGTAGACTTAAAATTTATTAAAGCCAACAATATCAAAAAATTAGTATACAAAGAAAAATGAGCTCTATGTGAAAATGGCCATCCAACAGGATTTTTTTTGAAAATGGATGACACATTCAAGATGCAGACTGCCATGGGCATCCTCTTACTTGCAGTGGTCAAGAATCTTACCCTGTCAGACACAATGCAACAAATAGGAGAAAGGTTTTTAATAATACAAAATATGTTGGTTGGTGATGGTTGAATAATGATTGTCTTCCACAAAAGAGGTATAGAAAACCAGGTCCACAGGGTTGTCCTGACTGGCACCAGGCATTTCAAGGGTCATCCTTGAACAAGAAAAATCCAAAATACTGGGCTCAAAACTAGGGTTTTACACAGTCATTGGAAGGAAGAAGGAAGTAGTTTACAACAAGGACATAATAAAGCTAATGGTCGGGAACCGAATCGTAATGGCGCTCTCTTCAACCTAAAGTAGTACAAAACAAAGAACAAATTTTGTATTTTGCAAACAATTGATCAAGACTACTAGGGAAGGACAAAAGATGTTAATTAAGGATCAATACAAAAGAATAGGGTTTTCTCGAGGAAAGAACAAAATGAAAGAGAATCAAAATATGTCAACATAGGGAGTTTCTCTATGAAAGAGCATCATGCAAAGGGATCAAAGTTTGAGAATAAAGGGAGATTTTCAAGGGAAGAGCAACATGCAAAGGGACCAAAGTGTGAGAATAAAGGGAGATTTTTAAGGGAAGAGCAACATGTAAAGGTATCAAAGCAACATGAAAAGGCATCAAAGCATGAGAAAATTTAGGAGCATGTCAAGCAAACACAAGGGAAGAAAAGAAAAACAAAAAGGAGAAAGAGGGGAAGGATGAATCCAACCCACAACAATGAAGGGGAAAGAAGAAGAATGGAAAAAAAGCTACAAAGAAAAAGACATTGCAAAGTAGGAAAGGATCCAATATGTAGTGGAGGAGAGTAGATTCCAAGCAAGTAATTATTTTAAAAAATCATGAAAAAATAGATATTGTATGCCATCATGTAGGAGAAACTACATCTGAGAATAGAGAGAAAGTTGTAAAAAAGGCAACTGTATCGATCACTTTCTTTGAAAATCTACTTGACCCTCAAGTTAATGATCTTTGCCAGCATGCCTTGATTTGTAAGTTTTGGAATCTTAGTTTGAGCATAGAAATGTTAAGAGATTTGATATTTGATAAATGGGAAGGGGTAACTAAGGTTTTCTACCTAGACCAGGGAAAGGGAATTTTCTTAGTGCTATTTGAAACCAAATTGTATAAAGAGGTAGTTTTTAAAGTTAAGTCTCAGGTCTTTCAAGGATTGGTTTGTTTATGTAGCCCTGGTCGACAAATTTTATTGTTGATAAATTTATAGTAATATTTACACCTTTTTGGATTCAAATTTCATCACTCCCTTTGGAGTATAGGGAACTAAATTTAATTGAAATCTTGGCAAACCATATAGGAATCTTCCTTAAGCATGATTTCATTTTCTACAGAAATCCATCGAATCCTATTGGATTATGTGCTTTGTTGGATACAACAAAGAAGCTTCCAAAGAAAATTTGCATAACATCCAAATATGGCCAATGGAACCAAGATATCTTATTGGAAAGCCTGGATAATGTGTGCTCTAGATGTCATATGTCAAGGCATTTAGTGAGTGGTTGTCTTGAGAAAGAAAATGAAAATCTTCAAAAGTATGATGGAATACAATAGGAATTGAAACAGACTAAGGAAATGGTGGCTACAGTGAATAATGATAAACAAAATTTGGAAAGGAGTGAATTAGTGTATCAATTGGATATTAGTGCTAATGAGGATGTGAAATAAAATAAAATTGTTGCAAAGCAGGCATCAAAGAGGCAAGTGGGAAAGAAGAAAAATATCACTATTATTATGCTAAAGTTTCTTCAGCAATTTTAGACAACTATCTAGCATAACCCATCAATTTCTGCTATATCTGCTCAACAAATGGAAAGAATTGTGAAAATTCTCATGTTTGATATAGACTTTTCTTTGTACAATTAGAATGGTCAATTATACCTGGAGAATATTAATGAGATTAAACAAGAAAGGACTGCTTGTAGTGGTTATGACAATCAAATTCTTGATTTGATGGCTTTTAAGAATTTATTTCAAGAAGATAATCTGGAGGAACTAGCAGATAGAATTCTAATATCCGAAGGTACTAAGGTTTTTAACACTATTGTGGATGAAGTAGCAAGAGAAGAGGAGGGGGTAGAGTCTCTATCTTATGCTAGTAAGGAATTGGAGAAGTTGTAGGTCAAGAGGGTGGTTGTGAACCTAATAGTAAGAGAAGTGTGGGAAATGAAATCTTGCCTAGGTAGCAGTAGTCAAAGGAAGCCAAGAGTGTTTAGAAGAAAATGGAATTGGGGATAGGGAAGTGAGTGTTTTTGACTATTCTCAAACACTGTCAATTACAAAGACCCATATCAATCACCAAGTAGTAACTAAAACCCTAGGAAAGAGAGGAAGGAAGTCACATATGACAAAGCTCAAAGAAGAGATAGAAGAAGGGTTGCAATCGACTCTAGAGAATTCTATGACAGGCTCAATAAATAAACGGCTGAGGAGAACATGTTGCCCTCCTTGGTGCCAATGAAGATCTTATTTTGGAATATTAGGGGAATCAATGCATCTAACAAGAGAGCTCAAATTAAGCAATAATTAGTGGCTTGTGGAGCTGATATTATAATTTTGCAAGAGATTAAAACTTCAAAGAAGTTTTTTGAGGCATCGATACAAAAATGGAAAGAATGGAAATATTTTCACTTTCCTGCACAAGGTTCTTCTAGTGGTTTCATTGCCCTTGGGGATGCTCAAACAATGAATGTAGAATTGTCAAGAAATGAGAGAAATTGGTAGCTTCTGAAAAAATTTCTCATTTTGACGTGCACTTTTGGCTTTTAAATTTTTATGCTCCAATGACAACATTAGAAAAGAAGCAATTGTGGGATGTTATCACTAAAGTCCTTGATGGTTTAAGGAATGAAAAATTTATCCTAGTTGGAGATTTTAATGCTATTGTAAGTTTACAAGAAAATAAAGGAGGCATCTTTCCACCACAAAAGGTTATAGAAGACTGTGTCACTTATAGTAGATAATGCCTTGTTGGATATTCATCTAGAAAAAAAGGTAAACTTACCTAGAAAAATCGAAGAAAAGGATTTTTGCAAATAGAAGAATTATTGGTTATATTTTTAGCAACAACAAACTGGTGTGTAGGCAAGAAGGTTTTGGTGTCAGAAATATTACCTTTGATAGGGTTTGATCATTACGCCATTTCCTTAAATAGTGAGGTAATCAAATCAACAACGAAACCTGTGTCTACCTTTAAATTTTAAAAAATGTGGTTTTGTCATCCTCATTTTCTCCCTCTACTATGGAAATGATGCGAAATTGTCCCATTTATAAGGGGTTCAAGAATGTTCTAGCTAGCTAACAAGTTGAAGCATATTAAAAATTAGATTAAGATCTGGAACATTAAGGTTTTTTAAATTTTTTTTGAGCAAAAAGAAAGAGTTTTTAAGGAATTATTAGATATCAATGATAAGATAATAGAACAAGGTTTAGATGCTACTAATTTTGAACAACAAAAGAAATTACAAGAGGAGTGGGAAAAACTTGTGGCAAGGGAAGAGATATACTGGAGGCAAAAATCTAGGGAGTTGTGGCTGAAAGAGGGTGATAGAAATACAAAAAAATTCATGCTTCAACATAAATAAAGAAATAACATAACAATTTATTCAAAACTCAAAGTGAATCAACAGGAAAGGAGCTAGTAAAAGAAGAAGAAATACAGGAGGAAATATTTAGATTCTCTTATGCTCTTTTATCTGCCCCTTGAAGTAAATGAACAACATCAGGAAAATATGGAGATGATATTTTGGTTTCTATTCTAGCACTTGTTTCAAAAGAGAATAATATTCACCTATTGAAACCATTTTCTCTAGAGGAAGTAAAGAGAGTGATCTTTTCTTTATCACCGAATAAAGCACCTAGGCTAGATGGTTTCACCGCTTTATTCTTTTAGAAGTGTTGGGAATTTGTTGGATATGATGTGCTATTAGCATTAGAGGAGTCAAGGAGAACGAGAAATATGCTAACACAATTTAACATAACACATATTGCAATCATCTGAAAGGTAAAGGATCCAAAAACATTTGTAGAGTTTAGGCCTATATCTTTATGTATCATAGTTTACAATTTTTTACAAAAGCCATTTATCTATGAATTCAACTAGTTATTTCTAAAATAGTATCTTAAAAACAAGGTGGATTTGTACCTGGAAGAGAGACTTCAGAAGGGGCTGTGGTTTCTTATGAAATATTGCACTCTATTAAAACCCATGGTATAACTTATTTCATTGTCAAGTTGGATATGATGAAGGCTTATGACAAAGTGTGTTGAGAGTTTTTGATTCAGGTTCTAAAGAAATTTGGCTTCAACAAAAAGTGGTGTAAATGGATCCTCTCATGCCTATCAAGGGCAAGGTTATCAATGATTATAAATGGACTTCTAGTAGGATTTTTTAGTTCTAATCAAGGTGTCAGACAAGGAGATCCTTAATCTCCATTACTATTTTCTTTAATGGTGAAGGCACTAAGTAGGTCTATTTTGAAGGAACATTCATAGGGGTTGTGGCAGGGAGTGTTAGAACCAAACACAAGCATTTCAATTACACTCTTTTTTTGTAGATGATACACTTTTTTTTGGGAAATCTTTATTTGATGAAGCTGCATAGGTTAAATTAATTCTTGAAAAATACTCCTCGACATCGAGAGAAAAAATTAATGCAGCTAAGTCCAAAATATACTTTTTCAATACAAAATTAGCTATAGTTAGAAGATTGGTGGCACTATTAGGCTTTCAAAAATTAGACCTTCCATGCACATATTTAGGCATACCATTCTTCATGGGTTCAAACAAATCTCTATTTTGGTGTAAGATGTTAGAAAGAATTAAAATCTAGAATAATTTCTTGGAAGGCTAGATGGTTGACGTTATCTGGTAGAATTTTTCTAATCAAATCTTTCCTTGAAACCATTCCAAATTATTACTTGGCTGTCCCATGGGCCCCTAAGAGTGTTATTCTTCAAATTGAAAAAAATATTAAAGATTTTTGTGGAAAGGTAATTTGGATCAAAAAAGAAAATTCTACTAGTCTCTTTGGAAATTATGTGCTTAGACAAAGCTAATGGAGGAGTGGGGATTCACAACTTGACGACAAGGAATATGGCAGGAGGGAAATAAACACTTTCCCTCCTCTAAATTCTATTAAGGAATTGTAGACATCAGAGCATAGTTTGTCAGCAAGTTGGGATTTATTTGTAAAGGATTATGTTCTTTCTTCACATCAGTGATAGGTATGGTTAAATGGAAGGATTTCTCACTAGCTCCAATATCTTCTAACCAAAAGGTTATCTTGGAAAAAATATTAAATAATATAATTGTTTTTATCTCCAATAAGCTAGATAAGTTAATCTGGGCACCTTCTAAGAATACATAATATATGGTTAGGCGGAGTTATAAGCTAACAATTTGCTAAGCATCACTGGCCCAATCTGAAAGAGTATAGATTTTTTGCTGGAGTCGAATGGTATTGCCAAAATCTGGAAGGTTTGCTTGGTTGGCGTTAAGAAATTGAATTCTGACAAGTGATAGGTTGGCTAAATTGGGAATAGCAGAAGATTTTAGATGTGTGTTGTGTAATAGGGAATATGAATCAATGGATCACTTGTTCATTAATTGTTCAGTGGCACATGAAATATGGGATTTGATAATGGGGAAATTGAAAATATTATTTCCATTGCCTGATAAGTTATGGGATTTGCTCACAAGTTGTCCAATTTTATATAAAATATCTCTTTTTGCATGTATATGGACAGTGGCTACTGCATTAGTAATTTGGTCAATTTGATATTAGAAATCAATTTGCATCAACTCAACAGCTCAAAGAGAAGATAGAACAAGTAATTTAGAAGTATCAAATGCTTATGTTCGTAATTGCAAAATAGTTTCTTCTTTGTTCACTAGTTAGGATGATTTTGATTTGCACCATTGGAAGTATATTTCATTACCATTTTCAGGATCTCTCTTTGTGCCAAATAGCTCCAAGATTGATAGAAGTATAGTAGAATGGATGCCTCCCTTTTTAGACTTCTACAAGCTTAATTTTGATGGAGCTTCAAGAGGAAACCTTGGTGTATCAAGTGTAGGTTTTTGTATCCATGGTTGGAAAAGGTTCATTAGTTGCAGCTAAAGCAATTCAACTACCTGCTAGAACAAACAACATGGTAGAGGTGTAAGCTCTATTGCTTGGCTTAAAAATGGCAAAATCTTTGCACATTAGTATGTTTCATGTAGAAGGGGATTCACTATTAATTGTAAATGCCTATAAACAAAAGAGGATATGTAACTAGAAATTAGGTTACATTCTCAAGAAGGTCTGTATACTATTGTCTTCTTTTGATGATGTTCAAATCTCTCATATATATCATGAGGGAAATAAATTGGCAGATGTATTAGCCAATCTAGGCTATGAGCAGGAAGATTTGGAGATTATAGAAGATGATGAGGCCATCAAAATGCACCTGTGGCTAGTAGACAGAGTAAGAGTAGAGAAAAATTTTCATTGATTGAAATTCAAAAGATTGTATTGTTCACTTACCTATATACAGTTGAGTATGTTTCTATTTGATGATGAGTTAATTACAAGTTAGTATGCAAAGTCCAATCAGCTACAATCATGAGGTGGAATGGGCCCTCATCTAAATGGAAATGATCGTATGGGGAAGATCATGAGGTGGACTAGGATTTCATTTAAATGGTGAGGATCGTATGGGAATGATTCATTGACAAGCCATTTACCGTACTCCAAGCAAGGGATTGATTTCATCAGTTGGGAAGTGGATTTGCTTACACCATCAATTACCAAGTATCCAAAAGCGAGCATGTGCCAATAGAATGTGGGTTTTTTCTAATGTTTTTTTTGTTTGTAGGTACAAGAAGAAATCATGAATTGGAAAGTGATTCATTAAAGTAGTATTTGGGTGGCTGCTTCACATGGTTTCAAGATAGTGAAGGATTAATTGGCACATCGTCATAAGATTTCCATCATTTGATTGTATGATTTCATCAAAAATTCAGGCTAATAAATGGATCTTATCCCTTTTCTAGAGCATTCACCTTTTCATCAGGTTAATTAGTGGTGGCAGTCTTGTGCAGTAAAGGTAATAACATTGTTAAGTGGAGATTGACACTATAGTGACACATAACTGTTTGTAACGTATTATGGTATTCACAGAGGGTGATTCCTATCTAAGTGGTGGGGTTTGCATTTGCAAGATGGGATATCATCCATGGAAGCTTCAAATTAGTTTGAATGTGCAACCATGGGAAACACTGTTTGAGGAATATCTTTCGCATGACTTTCTGGAGGTTATCTTCAAGGTCGAATATCATAGAGTAGAAGACTATGTACGTACGATGCTTGGAATAGATTTCACAAGTTCGTAGGAAAGGAGGATTTTGTTCCCTTCTCAGGTGCTATCTACCTTTCTTCCTATTTTCATGGAATTAGTTCAATCTCTAGGAGAATTAGAGGATATTGCAATCAAATTTGTGAAGCCAAAATTTGTAGAAAACAATACCGTCTTGTGTGTTGCTCAAAAGTATAACATTTTCTATGGGGATGGGTACATAGGAGGCCTTTTCCCAAGGGAATTTATTAAAAGTGCCAGGGCTTTGAGGAAGTGTATGATGCATTTAAATTGGCTATTCAACATAGGAATTATAACATTCTTTTAAGGGCTTTATGGAAGAATTGCAGGAGGATTTAAACAACCTTGGAGGTAGACATTAAGGAAAATTTTTATGCCATCCTATTTTTGTTGATGTGTTTTTTATGCACTTCTCAACACAGGTAATGCATAGGTGCATCACCTCTCTTGAAAGACAATCTTCCACAATCAAATTGCAGAACACTATCCCAAGGTCTCTAATGTCAGGTCTTGATAGTGCTTGGAATATCTCAATTGATTTATGTGATTTGCTGGAATCACAAGGCAGTCTTATGGTTGAGTCACAAAGTGGGGAAGTTGGATCTGCAAATGGAGTTCTTAAGATGGGACAGTTGTTGTGTGTTTGCTACAGGTTCAAACAACAGTCTAGAAGTCCATTTCAACATCAGATATAGGTTTATAATGTGCAATGAACCTTAGAATGGATTACTTATTAAAAAAAAGGAAAAAGGGCAGGGAAGAGAAGAGGTTCTTGGACCTACAAAAATGAATGAACAGTGA
This sequence comes from Sequoiadendron giganteum, assembly GCA_007115665.2. NCBI lineage: Eukaryota > Viridiplantae > Streptophyta > Pinopsida > Cupressales > Cupressaceae > Sequoiadendron > Sequoiadendron giganteum. The sequence goes on from CM021104.1 coordinate 65,467,203, forward strand.
TCATGGAGGCTGCTACAGTAGAAAAAATCCCTAAACTGGGTTTTTCTTGGCCAAGAGGATCCTACAGTTACACAAAACTAGTGCAATCTTCTAAGGATAACAGATTTTCAGATTACACAGACACATCATGCACATGCAATCAAAATAAGTTACAACAATAAAGGAATTAAGCTCAGACTAGCTTTGCAAAGTGATTCATCATCAATGAACCACAAAAAGCATGAGCTAAAAATTCATCAAATACTAAAATAATAGTCACCATTACCACTTCCATTCAATAAAATACAACTAAACTAATAAGGGAAGTAGAACCATAGACACATCATGAGCAAGCTCAAAAGGAAACATCCATAAATCATGCAATGTTGCTTTCTATTGCTATAGAATACTTTTACACTGGCTTTCCAACCATTTACAAATGAGGGGGATACCCCTATTTATAGCTTTCCAAAGCCCGAATGAGGGGCTAGGATTGGTTTACATTATGTGGCCCATATTTGAATGCACTAGGGCTTCACCCACCCCACAATATTCAGCAATTTCAAATACATCTTTTGTCTTTTTCTCTATTTTGTTTTTTAATGCCCAGGTCCTGTAGTAGTTTTGTCCTCTTGCTGATTTCCCTTTTACTGTAGCTGAAATTGCCTGAAATCTGCCCTTTGCTTGATGGACTTGTAACATTCTTTATTGGATCAAATAAGCCCGTTGATGACTGGCATCAATGGATTGGTTGCCCCTAATTCAGGTGGTCAACTCCTTAAAGATCATTTTCATTTGGTGAAAAGTAGGATAGCTCCCGTATGCATCTTCAAGGCCACCCCCCAACATTTTTTCATTTACTTCCTTAGCACATGCCTTCTTCTAATGCCAACTTTGTTGATGTGTTCCATGAGGAGAGGTGGGCATAAAATGAATGGTGATAGGAGCTATGTGCTTTTCCTTGTTCAGCTTTCTCAATGGGTCTCCTCGACGAACCTGTGGTAGGCTTCTTGAATCCTACATACATGAAGTGTCGTAAGTGCCTTCATACACAAATCAAGGAAAATGTTAGTCAAGTCTTGCAAAATCCTTGTTAGATTCACCCATGTATCATCAAAAGATCACAATATTCAGTCAAAATTTCCATTAGTACTTTACTGGAGGGAGTTTGGATGTTTTGGGCCTGGGAGGCCAGACTTCCCTAGCAAGAATGTTGTTTTAGAAGGGCGAATAGGGCAGGGAAACCTAGATGATTTCTCCTATATATATATTTGTAATTTTAAAAGTTCATGGGGAAGAGCATCCAATTTCAATATGTGGGTCAAAGCCCATTTTTGGATTAGGAGGAATTTGGATCATCATTGGGGCATCTGGAGTTGTGAGGAGGGAAAGTTGTCTGGAGTTTGCTGTTTGGAACAACCATGGTGAGGCAAAATTATGTGGGTGGAGTTTTGGGGTCCGGGACTTGGGATGCTAGAGGATGACGGACGACGGACGAAAAACAACCAATAAAGGGAAAGCAGTCCGGAAGGGAAGTTCTCAGATGACAACAGAAGGTCCGAAACCTGAAGGCCGAAAGGATGTGAGCCAACAGACAAAAGGAAAAATGACAAAGGAGGGACGAAGTTCCAGAAATGGCCACATAGGGGTGGAGTTCTGGAAACAAGCAAGGAGGGATGGAGTTCCCTAAACAACCACAAAGGGACAAAGTTCCAGAAATGACCATGGAGGGGTCGGGTTCGAGGAGCCAAAATGCCGGGGGTGGATGGAAAGAAAAATGAAAAAGGAGGGACGAAGTTCTAGAAACGACCATGGAGGGACAAAGTTTCGAAAACAACCAGGGATAGAGGAAGGTCTTGGAACAACGGTAGAGGGATGAAGTTCTAGAAATGACCATAGAGGGGCTGGGTTCCAGGAGCCAGAACGTTGGGGGCGAACATAAGGCAAAACGAAAAAGGAGGGACTTGGTAATGGTGACTGCTGTTTCAGTATTTGATGAATTTCCAGCTCATGATTTTTGTGGTTCATTGATGAATCACTTTGGAAAGCTATTCTGAGCTTCATTCCTTTATTTCTGCAACTTAGTTGATTGCATGTGCATGATGTGTGTGTGTAATCTGAAAATCTTCAGCCCTTAGAAGATTGCACTGGTTTTGTGTAACTATAGGATCCTCTTGTGCACTCCTTGATTTGTTGATCTTTTTTTGTTGATTTGTTGATCATCAATGAACCACAAATACTAGTTTTGTTGATGTGTTTTTTATGCACTTCTCAACACAGGTAATACATGGGTGCATCACCTCTCTTGAAAGACAATCTTCCACAATCAAATTGTAGAACACTATCCCAAGGTCTCTAATGTCAGTTCTTGACAGTGCTTGGAATATCTCAGTTGATTTATGTGATTTGTTGGAATCACAAGGCGGTCTTATGGATGATTCACAAAGTGGGGAAGTTGGATATGCAAATGGAGTTCTTAAGATGGGAGAGTTGCTGTGCATTTGCTACAGGTTCAAACAATAGTCTAGAACTCCATTTCAACATCAGATTTAACTTTATAATGTGCAATGAACCTTAGCATAGATTACTTATTAAAAAAAAAGTAAAAGGGCAGGGAAGAGAAGAGGTTCCTGGACCTGCAACCATGAATGAACAATGATCATGGAGGCTACTACAGTAGACAAACTCCCTAAAATGGGTTTTGCTTGGCCAAGAGGATCCTACAGTTACACAAAACTAGAGAAATCTTCTAAGGACTGCAAATTTTAAGATTACACAGACACATCATGCACATGCAATCAAACTAAGTTGCAACAATAAAGGAATTCAACTCAGACTAGCTTTGCAAAGTGATTCATCATCAATGAACCACAAAAAGCATGAGCTAGAAATTCATCAAATACTAAAACAATAATAACCATTACCACTTCCATTCAAGAAACTACAACTAAAATAATAAGGGAAGTAGAACCATGCATACATAAGGAGAAAGCTCAAAAGAAAACACCCATAAATCATGCAATGTTGCTTTCTATTACTGTAGAATTCTTTTACACCAGTTCTCCAACCATTTACAAATGAGGGGGAGACCCCTATTTATAGTTTTCCAAAGCCCGAATGAGTGGCTATGATTGATTTACATTGTGTGGCCCATATTTGACTGCACTAGGGCTTCACCTACCCCACAATATTCAACAATTTAAAATCCATATTTTGTCTTTTAATGCCCAAGTGCTGCAGTAGTTTTGTCCTCTTGTTGATTTCCCTTTTACTGTAGCTGAAACTGCTTGAAAGCTACCCTCTGCTTGATGGAATTGCAAAATTATTCATTGGATCAAACGGGCCCATCAACGATTGGCATCAACGGATTGGTTACCCCTGATTTGGGTGGACAACTCCTTAAAGACCATTATCATCTGGTGAAAATTAGGACAACTCCCTTATGCATCTTCAAGGCCATCCCCCAACATTTTGTCATTAACTTCCTTGGCACAGGCCTTCTTCTAATGCCAACTTTGTTGATGTGTGCCCCAAGGAGAGATGGGCATAAAATGAATGGTGACAGGAGCTATTTTCTTTTCCTTGTTCAAATTTCTCAATGGGTCTCCCCGATAGACCTGTGATAAGCTTCTTGAATCCTGCATAGATGAAGTGTCGTAAGTGCCTTCATACACAAATCAAGGCAAACGTTAGTCAAATATTGCAAAATCCTTGTTAGATTCACCCATGCATCATCAAAAGATCACAATATTCAGTCAAAATTTCCATTAATAGTTTATTGGAGGGAGTTTGGAAATGACCACAAAGGGGTGGAGTTTTGAAAATAGCTAGGGAGGGACGGAGTTCCCGAAACATCCATGGAGGAACGAAGTTCCAGAAATGACCACGGAGGGGTCAGGTTTCAGGAGCCAGAACACTAGGGGTGGACGAAAGGAAAAATGACAAAGGAGGGATGGAGTTCTGGAAAAGGCCATGGATGGGCTGGGTTTCGGGAGCCAGAACACCGGGGGTGAATGGAAGGAAAAATGGAAAAGGAGGGATGGAGTTTCAGAAATAGCCAGGGACAGATGAAGTTCCCAGAATAGCTGCAAAGGGACAAACTTTTGGAAACAACCATGAAGGGGCTAGATTTCGGGAGCCGGAACGTCGGGGGCGGACATAAGGAAAAATGGAAAATGATGGATGGAGTTCTAGAAATGGCCACAGAGGGACGAAGTTCCGTAAACAGCCAGGGATGGATGAATTTCTGAAAACAACCGTAAAGAGACAGAGTTCGAGAATGAAATTTCCGCAACTTCCTGAAACCTAATGAAACCTTGGAAGTTCACTTAGGCACCACAAAAGTATTCCAAATCCATAGGAAACCTATCCCCAAAGTCAAAAAAGAAGGAAAAAGTGAATCAAGTGAGCACGAACCAGGCATGGATGACGTTAGGGCAATGGGCGAAGGGAAACCCGTAGGGGCACTTCCACAAAAGAAAAATACTTAGCAAAACTTAGGTAGGTGAATTTGGTCAAGGGAATTTGATCGTTTGATGTCACATGACCAATTTAGGCTCCAGGAAAGGGGCACACAAAATGACACAAGAGTAAAGCAACCCGTCGAGAATGAAAAGAGGGGGTCCCTGCCCATAGCGGGGCGTGTGTGCAAAAAATGCACAATAGTTTCTTCGTGCCCATGTTCATCATCCACCTCTTCATGGATTCCAAGAAGATTTGTAGGAAAGGGAGAATTCTTCTGTAGCAGTGGAAGATCATGTTGATGAAGCACCTATGTGTAATGCTCAAGAGAGGGAAAATGTTGCAGGATATGGATTTTTCACTCATGTGCAAATTGGTCGTGGCAGGAAAACTAGGAGGGAGTATAATGAAGAGAATGAATCAATTGCTCATGGAATGAAACTAATTGAGGGTCTTGAAGCTTAGGATGAAAATTCAGTGGAAATTGAGTGCATGGAGGAGTAGGGTTTTATCTTCTTCACATTTTGATAATCTTATCTATTGACAAATAGATATACTAGGGTTTTTCCACTCGACATGTATACGTTTTGATGAAAATTTTGACTATTACCTATAAGCATGTAATGTTTAAATATTTTATCTTAATTTGCACATCTACAAAAGGGGTATATTGTGTAGGTATCAGGATTGTAGTCATGCAAGAAGGATTGGAAAAAAAATTCCATTTTGTAAAGCTAAAGACATCTATAATTATCTTTTATTATATATATAGGCTTCAACACCTTTTATCTAAAAAAAATGTTGCAAGAAAGAGATATTAGGTCTATGATAAGGAATTTATGTCATAATCTAAGATTTAAAGAAATAAACACTACTTTGTATGAAATAATTTGTGTTGTTACATATCATCAAGCCTTATAATATTTGAACAATTAAGGTAAGTCGAACCAAATACATGTGAGATGGGTTCAATTTATATAATTTTTTAATTTTTTATTAAAACATAGGAGAAAAAAATTAAATAAGGTTTTAGATGCATTGAGTAGAAGAGAAAATTTGTTGAAAAAAATGAGAGTAGAAGTAGCAGGATTTGATGAATTGAAGAATTTGTGTGAAGACAATCTCGATTTTGTGGAAGTATGGATAAAATTAGATGGCTTAATTACTTGATCTAGGATGAAAAATTCTTTACGGATAACCAATTATGAATTCTAAGAAGCTCAATGAGGAAAAAATTGGATAAGGTGAAGCATATTCATGGTTTATATTGACATTTTAGAGTAGATAAGATAATGGAATTAGTAAGTGAACAATATTATTAGCCTCAAATATATAAGGATGTGAAAATGTATGTTCAAGATTGTAGAATTTGTTAAGTAGTGAAGGGGAGTAGTTAGAATGTTGGGTTGTATTAGCCATTACTAGTTCTAGAGAGACCTTGGGAAGATATCAATATGGATTTTGTATTAGGGTTGCATAGAACACACATATGAAATAATTATATATTTTTAGTTATGGATATATTCTCAAAGATGAAAAATTCCATGTAAGAACACAATTGATGCAATACATATAACTGAACTATTTTTTAGGGAATTTGTGAGATTGCATAGATTGCCAAGGAGTATTATTTTAGACATAGATACTAAGATTGTTAAATAATTTAGAGATTATAGAAAAAGATAAAAATATATTTAAAGTTAAGTTTCACATATCACTCATAAATTAATGGGAAAATATATTTTTTGAATAAAATTTTAGGCAATTTTTGAGGTGTTTGGTTTCAGAGAAGACATGAAATTGAGGTAAGGTTCTAACACTAGTATAATTTGACTATAAAAATTTAGTAAGTAGAAGTATAGGTATGAAATGCAGGGAAAGTGAAACCCTAGGACTTCACGTAGGATTTCAATGGTGCTTTCTAACAACATTTCATTTAGAGGGTTGAGGTAGTGGGGGTTTGATGAATTTGGACAAGATATAGGATTGAATTATAACTTGAAAGGTGAGTCAAACTTTCCTTGAAAAAAAATGGAATGGATCATGGAATGAAATGCAATGATTTAAATATGCTAATGATGTAAATAAATATTTTGATGCAAAATAATAGATCCAGAAAGTCAGACAAATTCAGACTTCAAAAACAAATTGAGCAGAGTTCTTTGCACCCGTGATTCAAATGAGGTTGAAAATGGAGGACTAAGTTGCCTAGGGTGAATATTTCCTTGTCGACCAATTTAAGATTTTTTTTCACAATCCTCTAGAGCAAAATCAAAGCCTTATTTCCATAGGTTTCACATTGTCAAATCTTCTTTAAGTGTCAGGATAATTGAGTTTTTGTATGTTGTCAAGGTGTAGGGTTTTCATAGAACAATGAATAAATAAGCTTCAATATTCCTCTAAAATTATTTAGACCTATAACCTGCAAATTGAAAGAGAGAGGAAGGGTTGTTCCATATAGGGGCTTGCCTCACTCAAACCCCATGGTGGTGTTTCCACCTCCATAATGGAAACACCAATGAAAGAGAGCTTATCCTTTTGAGGGATAGAGACTAAATGATAAGTAAATGATGAATCAACAATGAACTACAAATCACCACTCACAAATGGATTCCTTGAAGGACTGAAGTCATACAAGGTCTCCTCAAGGATTTATTGTTGCTTGCTTGATTTTCTTGAAGACCTACAAGGGTTAGATCTCACAAATAGTATGACAATGACGAGACTTTTAAAATTTTGTGGTTCTTTATTTCTCTATCTGGTGAAGGGGCACCATAGGTTCTCATGCCTCCAAGAGGGGTAAAATGTTGATTTTTTTTTCTTAAGTCAATTGCATGTGAAAAGGTCTAAGCAGACCATTTTATGCTTGCTAAGGTCTATTTTGAGTTCTTAAGGGTGAATTAGATTCTATTTGCAAAATATTGTAAAGTTGCATAATGTTGCAAAAGTAACTTTTACATTTTGTTGTCAAAATGGAAGATGAATCATTGGAAGTTAAAAATATAGTTGGTAATTGTTGGAATAGGTTGGAAAATGATTAAAAATCCTTGTTCCATTGATCAAGGAGGTTGGTTGATGCATTGATAAAATTTGAAGCAATAAAACATCTATGTTTATGTGTTTTCAATGTGTTCTTTCCTGTTACTTTCCATTGCACATGATTATATGGATTTATTCTGACCTACAACTAATTGGAGATGAATCTAAATTGAATCTAATTTTTGTTTCTTTTGATTGCATCCAAATTCATTAATTTTTGAAGGAGATACAAGCAATTCTCTATGGGTTAGTCTGAAACCCTAGTTAGGGTAGCAGTGAGTAAACAAATTTTCTTTTCTCCCCATTCCATCAGTGAAAATTATTGAAACTTGATGGAATGGTAGGGTTGTTCTCATGCTTTGGGATTCCAAGATTGCATATGTTGGGGTGTTGGTTAGCACATGTGGGAGAAGATTGAAGATCTGAAATCTTCATGTAACAAACCCAGAAGCCCATGAAAAAGTTGTATTTTGTGTTGGAGGAGACAAGGGAGGATTGATTGGAAAGTGGAGCACATTATTAGATGTGTGGGGACCTTGCATGAGCCAAGGAGTGTTTGGAATACCTTTTGGAAGTTCTTTTGAGACCAAGCTCTAGTTGCAGACAAGCCAAATTACCCTTTAGGCCTAACTCTAGAAGGACAGTCAAAATTAGACCTATTCTTTCCAAAGGAACCCTAACCAATTTCCACACATGAGTTAGAGAAGCTGAATGGGTGTCTGAAACTACCTTTATGTTCTTGTTTTAAGATATTCTCCAAATATTATGGAAAAATAAGTCAATTTGGAAGGCTACCAGGTCTAGGGGAAGTTTTCCAAGGAAAGCCTTGTAGTTTGAAGTTCCTAGTTTCCTATGGGGCTCTGTTGTGTTGGATTTTCCATTTCTAACCTATGTAGGTTCTTCCAAGTGTTGGATAAGATATGTGGTGTATTGATTCCTTATTTGGGGTTTGTAACCTTTGAGGGCATATTCCATGTTGGAAGATTCTTGAACTTTAAAGGATGAATGAACCCATTGTTGTGAAATATGGTATCAATCATGTAATTTCCACCCCTGCTCTACATCAAATTGGTATCAGATAGAAGGTTTGATCTGAAGAGGGAAAAGGTTGAAGAGAGTAAGAAACAAGATGCCTCCAAAAGAGAATCCACTAGCGAGAGAGATAAATGAAATAAAGGAGAAGCATGCAAAAGAGATGAGACAAATGAAGGAGATTCAAGAAGAAATTCAAGCCAAGCTTGTAGTTGTTGAAACAAGTCAGAATAGATGAATAGTCACAAGAGACCTGAGTGACCGAGAAGAAGAAGAAGAAAGGGAAGAGGAAAGTCCCCAAGGGTTCGAGGAAGAAATGGATCCTAATGAGTTGAAGATGGTAAGGTTGTTGAAGGCAATGAAGGGAGACGGTCCTAAGATCAATATGGATTTACCCATGTATGGAGGAAATATGGATAATGAAGAACTCCTAGATTGGATAGGAGTATTGGATAAATACTTTGATTATGAAGATGTACCAGATGATCAAAGGGTGAAGTTGGCCAAGACAAAGTTGAAGGGCCATGCCTTACTTTGGTGGGATTATGTACAAAGTGAAAGGAGAAAGAAGGGAAAGTCTAAAATCAGCTCTTGGGATAGGATGGTGGCTAAACTCAAAGGTAAGTTCCTACTTGCTGATTACACTATTCAATTGTTTAAAAGGCTTCAGAATATCAAGCAAAAGGAGATGGATGTGCAAATCTATATAGAGGAGTTCTACAAATTGAGCATAAGGGTAGGTCATGTAGAAGATGATGAGGAGAAAGTGGCAAGATACCTCAATGGGTTGAGATACAACCTTCATGATGAATTGACCCTCACCAATCCAAGAATGGTAGAGGAGTGTTATCAATTGGCCATAAAGGCTGAAGATAAATTGAGGAGAAGGAAAGAAAAGCAAAGAAGAGGTAGAGGCAAAAATCCTAGAGGGAGAGGGGCATTTTTTGATTCAAGACAGACACATGAGATTCAAGGAGAGGGAAGTAGAGTCCAAGAACAAGTTGCAGATTCAAGAGGTGAAGTTAGAGGAGATAGACCAAATTCAAGGGGTAGATTTGGAAGTAAAAGAGGAGGTTCAAGTGGTTTTAAAAGGAAATTTTATGCATGCAACAAATTTGCAGGCCATCAAGCATGTCAATGCACTAAAAATTAGTCCACTACTTCATTTGGAGGAGAAAGAAGAAATCAGTTTGTACAAGAAGAGGATAATGAAAGTGTGCATTCTTCATCAAACAATGCTGATCCAGAAGTTGGTGAGTCTCTAATGGTGAGAAGAACTTTGATAAAAGTGCCAATTGAGAAAGAGCCACCATAAATTAAATCTCTTTTTAGAACCACATTTAAGTTTTTATGTAAATGTTGCAAGGTTGTATTTGATTCATGTAGCACTTATAATTTAGTTTTAGTTGAGATGGTTAAAAAGCTTAAGTGGAAAAGAATCCCTCATACCACTCCATATACAGTTTCTTGGATTAACAAAGGGCAACAAGTAGTTGTAAATGAAAAAAGTTGGGTTGATTTTCATATAGGAGGATACAAGGATAGAGTTTTGTGTGATATACTACCAATTGATGTGTGTCATTTTATTTTGGGGAGGCCTTGGCAGTATGATAGGATTGCCAAATATGATGGCAGAAAAAACACATATGTTATAGAAAAAGATGGAGTTTCCTACACCCTTACACCATTGCAAGATGAAAACCAAAACCCATAAGTGGAGTCTAGATTGATGAAAATGGGTATAAAGGAGCTTTTGTAGCCAATGAAAGAAGAGGTAGACAATACAATGGTGCATAAGCCTAGGATTGTTCTAAAATCAACAAGGATTGAATATTTTCCTTGGGAAGTTTAGGAGGCATTGAAGGGTCATGTAGATATAGTGGTAAATAATTTTTTTGAATTTTTGCTTCTAAGGAGAGATGTTAATCACTATTTGGCTTTTGTACTAGGGGCTAGTTTGTCATACATAGTAGCCTATAACAAACACAAAAAAGAATGTAATGTGTCTCAAGGAAGATATGGTGTCAACATAAATGATGCACTTGTTTGGGAGGTTGTAAATGAAGGGAATTTGGATGCTAAAGGAAAGAGGACTGTTGTGAAGGAGATTGCAGGGTTGAGCAAGCAATGTTTGGGGGAAAATGAAGTATGGAGTAGCATAATGAGTCAGCTAAGTTGTATATGGAAGATGGATAGGTAGAAAAGCATCCACTACGAGTGGAGTAGCAAAAGAGAGTTGTAGATGTTAATGACTATAATGCTGAAGAGTGAAGACAAAGTGCTTTTGATGAGATTGCAAAGTTGAGAGGTGAGAAACCTAAGGTGAAAATGAAACAATCCATTGAAGGAGAGAAAGGTACTATTTTCATACATGAAATCCATCAAGGAAAAAGGGATCAGTTACAAGGTAGAGGTGTAGATGGAGGACAGGCTTATATTGACAATTTTAACTACCTTTTCCAAGTGTTCAAGAAACCAAAAGTGAAGATGAAGCAAGCATGGAAATTTTATAAAGAAGACAATGTGTAGGGATTTAAAGAAAATAGACAAGATATTTCAAGCTTGGTTCTCTTATTTCTACCTTCTATTCAAGTTAAGCTTGAATATTTTCTTCCCCACTGAGAGTATGGTGCAAGGGCAACATAGGTACTCATGTCTCCAAGAGGGGTCAAATGTTGGTTTTTTTTTTTAATAAGTCAATTGAATGTAATAAGGTCGAAGAAGACCATTTTATGCTTGTTTAGGTCTAGTTTGAGTGCTTAAGGGTGAATTAGAGTCTAGTTGCAAAATATTGTAAAGTTGCATAATGTTGCAAAAGCAACTTTTACATTTTGTTGTCAAAGTGGAAGATGAACTGTTGGAAGCTAAAAATATAGTTGGTAACCATTGGAATAGGTTGGAAAATGTTTAAAAATACTTGTTCCATCGATCAAGGAGGTTGGTTGATGCATTGATGAAATTTGAAGCAATAAAACATCTATATTTTTGTGTTTTTCAGTGTATTCTTTCTTGTTCCTTTGCATTGCATGTGACTGTACAAATTTATTTTGACCTAAAACTGATTGGAGATGAATCTACATTGAATCTAATTTTTGTTTCTGTTTATTGCATCCAAATTCATGAATTTTTGAAGGAGATACAAGGAATTCTCTATGGGTTGGTCTGAAATCCTAGTTTGGGTAGCAGTGAGTAAACAAAAATGCTTTTCTCCCCATTCTACTGGTGAAAATTCTTGAAATTCGGTGGAATGGAAGGTTTTTTTGCATTCTTTGGGATTCCAATATTGCAGATGTTGGGGTGTTGGTTAGCACATGTGGGAGAATATTGAAGGTATGAAATCTTCATGTAACAGACCCAAAAGCCCATGAAAAATGTTGTATTTTGTGTTGGAAGAGACAAGGGAGGATTGACTAGAAAGTGGGGCACATTATTAGATGTGTGGGGACCCTACCTGAGCCAAGAAGTGGTTGGAATAAATTTTTCAATTTATTTTAAGACTAAGCCCTAGTTGCATACAAGCCAAATTACCCTTTAGGCCTAATTCCAGAAGGACAGTGAAAATTAGACCTATTCTTTCCAAAGGAACCCTAACCCATTTCCACACATGAGTTAGAGAAGCTAAATGGGTGTTTGAACTGGCCTTTATGTTCTTTTTTCAAGATATTCTCCATAGGCTATGGAAAATAAGTCAATTTGGAAGGCTACTAGGTCTAGGGGAATTTTTCCAAGGAAAGCCTTGTAGTTTGGAGTTCCTAGTTTCTTGTGTGGCTTTGTTGTGTTGGGATTTTCCATTTCTAAATTGTGTAGGGTATTCCAAGTGTTGGATAAGATATTTGGTGTATTGATGCCTTATTTGGGGTTTGTGACCTTTGAGGGCATGTTCCATTTTGGAAGAGTCTTGAACTTTGAAGGATGAATGAACCCATTGTTGTGAAATATGGTATCAATCATGTAATTTTCACCCTTTCTCTGCATCACTATTCCTCGTTCTGAGCTTTTGAATGATTCATATAAGTTAGGGTTTATCAAATAGTATTTAGGGTTTTTCTTGCCCTCTAAGAACCTAAATTTTGGATCACTTTGATGGTTTGGTCTTTTCCTGTGTTGACCGCTTGAATCGATTCCTAGTTGATGTAGTTACAACTTGAGTCAATATTTTTATGTCTTGATTGGCCCCTTATTCCTAGCAATACAGTTTGAGCCAATTATTATGAAAATACCATTTATTATTATTGTTTAAATTGTTAAATAGTGTCGGGCCAAAAATCCTTTTAAAATAATCGTTTATTGGCCAAATTCCTATGTTGGGGTCATATATATGAATTCATTGAGAAAATCCCTTAATTCATGTTACCTAGTGAAATCCCCACTTTAAAACAACTTTAAGTGCATATGCAAAATTACTTCACTTAAGTTGTCTTTCCTTGCTCAGCTTTCACCACGTGTCCACATTTCATTGCACGAGATATCCCATTCACATTGCATTTCACCTAAAGTTTTCTAGCTCCGTTGGTGCAAAGTGTGGTGGCACCATTGATATCATCTCAGGGACACTTGTCTAAATCCTATGCCATCACATGAATTTCTTTCATCACAATTCTAAATCATGAATTCCTATTGCTAAATGCGATGTGCCACTGTCGATCATGATTGTTCCAAGGTTCAAAGGATGGGGATATACATGGAAGCTTCTCGGCTCATTGTGCATGTCCTTCACATCATGTTTTATATTTCAAAGGATTTATAGAAAAAAGCGATGTGTTGAGGATGCGCGATGATCGCCAATCTTGTTTTAAGAAAAAAAATATTGATCACAAGAATTTAAAGGAGAATGACTAACTGGAAAATTGTTCCTTTGCTCACATGAGTTATCACATTGCCATTAATGGTGTATCTACTCAAATTTGAAGGCAATAAAGATGTGAATTACATGGTTTTTTATTATCTTAGCAATAATTCGAAGGAAAACAACCAAGTGGAGCTTTAGGCGAGCAAAATTGAAGAGCATAGTGACTAGGGTTTTCAGATAAGTGATATCTTATCCATCTGTACATGATTTTCAATTGAAAGCAAGGTGAAAGGGAAATTGTAGTTGAAAGAAAATCACTAAGCCCTAGTATGAATTAGGGTAGTATTTGTCGGGTTTCTAGCATAGTTCTATTAGGATACTGAATAAATTTGAAACCCTAGTTCTTAAATTTGAACTATAAAGCTCTAGTTCCATAAATTTTTAAAATGAGTCAAGCAAGTGAGCCTTCAAAGGCAAAACCTAAGCCTAGAAAAACTAAACCAAAGGCCGATAAACTAGAACCAGAAGAATCTGAGATAAAATTTAAGTCCAAAGGGGTTAAGAGGAATTTTGCAAGGTTCATGGAAGATGACCTTATGGAGCTATTCTTGGGAGGCATGGTTATGGGGAAGAGTCCTACATATGAAGGGATTTTGATTGATCACTTGCAAGATAAGACTAGAGGGATTGGTGATGCTATAGTACCTTAGAAGGGGTGGGATTTATTCAAGTATGCATACAAGAGGTAGAGTTTTCCTCGTCTGTCCTAAAATTTGTGGACTTGTGACATTGGAAAACTTGTGGTAACAAATGTCTTTGTTGAAGTGGATTTTCTCATGGAAATTGAAAAGTGTTATGATCCTCAAGCTAGGTTCATAAAAAGTGTGAAAGGGAATGCTTTGCTGGATATAACCACTACAGGATTTGACCCCAATTTTTGATGGCCTTTCATTGGAATATCGATGAAACATTGTCGGCCGACCGATGATTAACAGAAGTTAGCGTCATCGCTCAAATTTCATCTACATCCTAACGGGCTGCAAAATGCCAACCTCACAACGTATGGTCATTAGAACCGCGATGCCAACTTCGTCGATCGCGTGACGAACATTCCCGGATGGTGAGAGGCATACCTTCGCCAAACCGTCGGATTAACAATGTAAGTCCATCGCCATTACGACACAAATTCGACGTATTGACAATATCGTTGAGATATCAATATTGTTATAGCGATCAAAATTGCCTGAGAAGATATTTTGGGAGGACTGGATTTTTGTCTCAGCGATAAATTTTCATCGTCGAGATACACATCTTGTCTTATTGACAAAGCACAAGGGAATCATATTGGCAAGACATATATTATCAGAGTAAGTTCTGAAGGTCTACCCGAGCAGCTATGTGACGTCGATAAGATTACATCGGCAGGAGTCTTGGAGACATAATTTAGATTGAAATAGCGACAGAAGTTCATCGAATGAGCGACGAAATAGGCAAGTCATTATGGAAAAACTTCATCGGATAGATTGCAAATTTGTCGGACATTTTTACGGTTCATCGTATATTCGATGAGAAAGTGCACTTTTAAAAAAATAACCTATTCGTTGAAAGATCAAGACTATTACAACGATCAAAATTGCCTGAGAAGATATACCGAGAGGACTAGTTTTTTGTCTCAGCGATAACTTTTCATTGGTGAGATAGACATATTGTCTCACCGAGGGAAGCATATCGGCAAGACATATATCATCAGAGTAAGTTCTGAATGTCTACCTGAGCAGCTATATGACGCCGATAAGCTTACTTCGGCATGAATCTTGGTGACATAATTTAGATTGAAATAGAGATAGAAGTTCGTCGAACGAGTGATGAAATAGGCAAGTCATTATGGCAAAACTTCATCAGATACATTGCAAATTCGTCAGACGCTTTTTGAGGTTCATTCGTAAAATCGATGAGAAAGTGCATTTTTTTTAATAAACCTATTCATTGAAATGTAGGCATATTGGTGAAAGATGAAGACTATTACAAGATCAAAATTTCCTGAGAAGATATATCGAGAGGACTGGTTTTCTATCTTAGCGATAACTTTTCATCGGTGAGATACACATATTGTCTCATTGAGGGAAGCATATCGGCAAGACATATATCATTGGAGTAAGTTCTGAAGGTCTATCCAAGTAGCTATATGACGCCAATAAGATTACATCGGCAGGAGTCTTGGTGACATAGTTTAGATTGAAATAGCGACAGAAGTTCGTTGAATGAGCGATGAAATAGGCAAGTCATTACGGCGAAACTTTGTCGGATACATTGCAAATTCATTGAACATTTTTTTGGTTCATCATAAATTCGATGAGAAAGTGCATTTTTTTTAAAAAAACTTATTCGTTGAAAGATTAAGACTATTACAGTGATATGAGGCCTATTTGTAGCAGCAATAATGATAACTATTTTCTTGGCTGTCATACAAGCCATCTCCATCAATAGAGCTTTGAAACCAAATCCACACACAACACAATGTTCATAGTGAAAAGTTAGCACTTTCTTTCATCTTCGCAGATTGGTTTGATGTTTCAAACGATGCATTTCTTATATTGAAAAGTGCATTACTTAGCTTTTTGAGCTTCTCTTTGTTTTGAGAGTAGTTTAATAATCTCTACTTAACAAGGCCAACCACGTGAAGGTGGAAGCTCATTTGGCCCTTCCCCCCCGCTCACATCACTCTCAATTCCCCATACCCGATCATATAACATTAATCATTCATTTATCCATTAATAACATATAACATTCATTCATTCATCCATTAATAACATATAACATTCATTCATTCATCCATTAATAACATATAACATTCATTCATTAAAATATACCATTTTTTCATTAACATATTCAGATTCATTCATTAACATATTTCATTTTCTCAGTTTTTACATATTATCAAAAATATGGCTGTCATAATATGATTACAATCACTTTTTTTTTTGGTTTCTTTTTTGCAGCTAAAAAAAGCTGAAGTGGAGTATTGTTTTCAAAATCATCTGTCCCCCCTTGAGTTGTTTCTAGCTTTGCTCGCGATCTTAATATACACCTAGTCGTGTACTCACAACCGCTTGGACGCGGCTGCAAGGGGGGGTCTGTTGCAATAGCAAAGAAATGTTAAATTGATATGTTTTATTATTATTGTTACACATATTTCATTAATTAAAAGAACATCAGAGTGGTGCTCTTTACCTGATTGGGCCACATCATGTTCCTAATATTGTCTTATAGCCTCATGCTGAACATGTTGAACACCCTCTAAATCCTGATCTGGAGTTGAAACACGAAAGATTACATTAATTAATACACCAATTGCAATTAAAAATGTTTAAAAGAACATTAGAGTGGTCTTGCTTACCTGATGGAGCCACATCATGTTCCTGATCTTGTCTAGCTTGATCATGCTCTACATGCTCTAAAGTTGAAACACGAAAGGTTACATTCATTAATACACTAAATGCAATTAAAGATGTTTAATTGTATTAATCCATACTGTGTTTTGTATAGCACATGAATACACCTAGTACTGGGATGCACACCATGGCCTTCATCGGCAGGTTGCACTCCACCCTCACCAGGCTGCATTCCAATGTCATGTGCAGGATTATCATTGCTTATCTGTGTAAAACAAATAGGCACATTATTATGGTGGAAATTAATATTGAACAGATTGCACAAGTATTCAATTTGAAATAAACATTATTGAGTTTATTTACCTGCGTATTGGATGCAGTGCAAGATCGTGTTTGCCCATTCGAGACTCTTAGCTGTTCAGTCTGGGCTCCATAGCCTTGGTCGAAGGCAATCTTTAGGTCCTCTTGTGTGGGCACTTTGTTGAAATCAAAGCCCTACATTTTTGCATGCGGTCATGAATTTTTCTTCTATGATGTGATAAAACCAAGATTGTTTGCAATTTATTATTTGGATGCAATATTTCATTTATTAATACTTACAAATCATGTGACTACTTTCATATAACCACCAGAGCCAAGTTTGTGCTGCCCGTGTTTTTCTAGTCTTGCCTTTGTTGCCTTCGATGTGTCGAGCAGCCTATGAAAAATTTGAAATACGTTAGATTATGTAAAAAGAAAGATTAATCAGTATATAATTAAATTTTTGATAGTATTACATACCTTCCTTGGCCTAGTAGTATCTTTCCTTTCTTCTTTTCAGCCTTCTCCTTTCCATCTGACACCAAGTCCTTCCAATCCCTTTCTGGAATCATGGGGGGATGCTCATACTTTCTGTTCTTCTCTAAATGTGACCTATATTGGTCCCTCACATACTTTAGATAGGTACCAGCTTTCTTAAGGACCTTGGTTCGGTTGAATTTTTTATCACCGAACAACACAACTAAACGGTTAATGAGCTCATATTTTAAATCTTGATTTTGGGAATTCCACCGTGTACATATGGTGGGCCCGAAGAGCTCCAAATGAAATATCACTTAGATGTTTATAAAAAACATCATTTCTTGCAATTATAATGTAGGCAAATATTGCCATTTTGTAAATCAATATAATAGGGTGCTATCCCCACTGTTAGCACTTACTTAAAATAATAATAATAATAAAAAAAATATTTTAAAGTACCTGGGACCTTCTCTATCTTCATGGGAAGGAAATCCTTGGTCACCACAAATGTGACCGGCAATGTTCCCGTACTAGTAAACAGAAAGATCCAGGAAATGCTGCTAAAACATCACCAGTAGTAGTGGCCTCTGCATCCACAGGTACTAACACATGTAGTGGCATGTGTTTGCTGCTAGAGGGTGGCCTACTGAATGCCTACATGGTATTTGTTGCCGAAATTTCAGACAACAATATAGGTATAGATGATGGGGTTGGATAATGTGTTGTATGCGCAGGAAGATCAGGATTGACACTTGTACCGTCCCCTACTTCTCGGGAAACACTTGCATTACCTTGATCATGACCAACAACATGATCATGAGGACACAAATAATCTTGTAAAAACAACACATATCTTAGTTCATGACATAAAAGAGTACAAAATATAAAACCATGAATGAACTTATGTTATAATTAAAGATCTCATGACAACTTACTTCCAAGTTCTGTGCTCTCTCAGACAATATTTTAACCCTTTCTCTTATCTCATCTATTTGAGGCACTACGAATACCAACTGAAGGATTTCTTGATTGCATTTTTTTTGGGCCATCCTCATCATATCCATAGGGTTTGTGGAAAATGCGATGTCATCATCGCATAATAGTGACTGCACCTCCATATGGATGCTCTCCTATACTGCTGGTGCCTTTCCCTGATCAGCCAATTGCAACAAGAATATTAAAAATATTATCAAAATTAACCCAATAAACTCATGAAAAAAACATAATAATAAAACATTTTGCTCGTATCTAATTTGTACAATTACAATGACTTAAAACTATTGGATAGAAGCGCCTGAAGATGGATTGCAATCTGTGCTCTGGGTCGGAGCCTTCCTTGTATGATCAATGTCCCACTGTGACAAAAATTAAATATAAAAAACATTACCGAAATGAAACCAATAGACTTATGAAAAAAAACATAATAATAAAATGGTATATTGGAGTCATTAATTGGAGGTTGGGTAAAATGGTATATATATAGTACATACCACCCCCATAGTAATTGTGTTTGTATCTAAGCGATTCAAATTGTAATTGATTAGCAACTCTTCCCCTATAGTTATTAATTTTATCGCACATACGAATACACGGTTTCCCTCTCGCGCCTCGAATATACAATTGGGTTGCTTATTTGTTGACCCAGGTCGTGTAATATTTATAAACTCTGCAATATTCCTTGATGCTTTTGGCCTCCCGTCAATGTACCTAGCCACTCCTTTATTTTGATCCTTATCTTTTAGTTGTATATAATTTTCTGATAGTGCATACCTACGCATACTTCGTGTATATCGAACCAGCTGCATCCAATATTTGTAACTGTAACAGGGTCCAACATACTCCATCAACTCAGTAACTTTGTCGTAACAGACTTTTATGCCATCCATGCAAAATAGGCCCAAACCATGTAATGACGATGGTGCTATGTGATATATCCTGTCGTTGACACAAAGATCAGTGTTTACTGGAGGACGTTCCTTGGGTACCCATTGTTTCTGTAGATGTTTGTACCTCAAGGGCACCTCGATGTCACCTATGCTCTCATCATCATAAGAACATGACCCCCCTTCAGTAAGAAAAAATTCCATACATTTACAAAATTTTCTTCTAATCTTTTGACCTCTAGTTGATCTCCCTCTTTTAGACCTACTACATGTCTCACTTTCCTCTTCTCTTCCTGAATTTCCCTCGCTTGAGGAAGACAAATCTGACAAATACCTATTTTGTGGTGCCTGCACTCATAAGGATGTTGGATGAAGTTCTTTCATGGTGATGTGATCCGAAGGTGACATTATGATTAATTTATCATTTCATCGCCAGAAATTGATAGGTTATAAGGTAATCAAGTCTTGATAGATTGCAAGTTATTGTTACTACCATCCAAATGTGTCCATCACAAATCAAATCTACTTAACATCTTTGTGCAGCGTCTTTGCAAGCATAAAGTAACTTCAAATGATAGTTTTGAGTTAGTTCTTTCTTCTTTCAGCAAGTATTGTAGCTCATTTTTGGAGCTTTCAAGAAAAAACATAGCATTGTAACTCATTTTCATAGACTTGTACTCAACTGTATTTTTACCTTTCAATCAATAAAAGCAAGCTATTTTTCCTTCTCTCTTGCCTAAACTTAGCCATGAAATAGGACAACCATAAAAAAGGTTGAAAGGTTTGAAGAATGCAGTCATGATAATATTATATCAGCCTTATTGGGTTCTTTGAAAGAAGAAGAAAACCATGAAGTTCCAAATCAATTTCTTGTACCAGAAGAGCACCATAAGAGTAAGATGAAGGATATGATCACACCAAAAGAGGAAAAAGGAAAAACCAATCTAAAGCTTTCAAGGGGATGTCCTATCAGGCGTCTAACTAGGATGGAAACTAGCAATGCATCACAAGTCATTATTGCACCCAAGCATGAGGACTCTATCTTACTATCCTATCCATTTTAAGATAACATGAATGGTAAGTGGATTTGTGGATTTGTTTTCTCCATTTATGAGGCATTGCAATAGTTGGTTAAACATCTATCATTTCTTCATTCCCTCTTTGATGCTCACAAACATATGGAGCATTACAAGTTGCAAAGAAAGGGTAGCTACTTTCATGAACTAGTTAATGGTTTTATTTAGGTATTCCTTTCCTCAGTTAGTCTAGGTTAGGATAGGTTTTGTTTTAAGTGAATAAGTTTTTTTTGCACAGTTAGTTTGTTTTGAGTCATTTGGTAGGTTGAATAAGGTTGGTAGGTGTTATGTGGTGGAGCTTTTATTTTCCTTCCCTTTGGGGTGGTTTTATCTTCATTATTTTTCTACTGGTCTGGTATTTGGGGGTTTTTTCTTTTTGGCTGTTGACTTGCTATCAATAGTACTCAGTCACTTAAGTCATGTTTTATCCCTTTTGGCCGTCACTTCACTGGCCCCTTTTACCTATCCTTTTGGTTTTGCATTTTGACTTATGTGTCCCTGTGGTTTTCGGCCTATTAACCTTTACAATGTAGCCTTTGAATTATTTTTTTCCCCATGCGTTATTTCCCCGTTTTCCTAGTGGTCCCCTTTCTTTAAAGTAACTATTTCGCATGTGCAGATTTGTATTAGCTGACGGATGCAGGAACTGCGATCTTGACCATTCATTGCACACCTTGCAAGGTTTGTGCTTGCGTCACATAAAATGCTGCGAGGCTTGCAAGATGCTGCCACCTATTGTGTAACTTGGTGGGGCCAGTTTTTGAGTGTTGACTGATGGACAGGTGATGATGCTGACAGCTGTGTACTATCCGATGCATCTAGGCCATCCTTTGCTGACCTCGCGCAATTAAAACTTCAGTTTCAATAATGCTGTGAGGTACGCGATGTGTTGATGTGTGGGCACCGGTGTTATCGATTAATGAATGAGGTGGGAATCGTTCCATGCTGATGTGGTACCTAATGGGAAATATTCTTGCTCGCTTGTTGACTGGAAGGAGGATGTGTCATTTTCAAACTGCTGTTGACCAAATCTGGACCGTCCATTTGGCCAACTGTATCTTTGATCAACGGCGTGTTTTCAAACAAATTGGTGCTGTACTATAGCCATTCTATCTCGCGCGAGCGAATAGTAATGGTCAAGTTCTACTCGACCTATGTAATTAAATGCTAAATAACCATTGGATTGCTATTTTAGTGTTGCATTCTGGTTTATAAGAATTCCTCGGTGTTTAGAAAAGCGGCTATTATCTTAGTTCTCCATTATCGCGATAATTGACACTCTACAAAATAAATAGTAGGTGATATGAACGCTTTCTTTTGTAATTTCAGAATATATTAGCATTGCCTATTGAATAATTGGTGATTGTGTCCTTTTCAATTCCCGGTGAATTGTTAAGCGAATTGGCTGTTAGAGCTTATATAGGTCATTGCTAGTGATTTGTGTGCATATAAAATTTTTTTCTGTAATGACAATCAAGAATAGGGTGTAATTGTTTGTTTTTCTTTAAGAAAACCCTAGTTCAAATCCCCTTCTATTTAAAATATATGGCATCCAAGGCACGAACTGTTGGTCCCGAGGCTATGCCTAGGGGATACTCACAAGATATTATTTATCTGTTGAAACCTTCTACGAGCAAGAAGCAAGAAGGAAGGATATTGTTCTATGGACCTGTGATTCATGAAGGTTTAATGGACAAACAGTGTACAATCCATGATGCCGAATTGCCATACACTGGTTGGTAGCTCTTTTCCAATTGGTTTGGAAATAGAAATTTGCCTGTTCCTTTGTGTAATCCATGGAGACTAGACTTGGGTAAGCTGGTGGTACCGAATGTCTATGCAGATGTAGACTTATTAAAAGATATTGCTGCAAGGTACTATCCTATGACTTGAATTATCAGAACACATCTTGGCAAGCCTATGATTAAAGTAACTAGAGAGGAAATTGCAGAGATTTTTGGCTTACATGAATGGAGCCAGGATATGATTCCCATCAAATTGGAGGTCTTTAGGGAAGAATACAGAAACACTAAGGGTTTGATAAGGAAATCCCTTTTGATACCCCATTTGGTTGTGTCGGGAAGAGGGAAGAATCAGAAAAAGGTTGTTATTGGCAAGAATGAGCGTGAACCTTTCCCGGTAGACTATTTCACCCCTCATTTCAAGAAGACCATCTATGCACTATGTCAAGTTTTGGGGATTGACCTGAAGAAGACTATGCCTATAGAGATAATGTATATGGCTGTCAACCTCCAACACCCTGGTTATAATGTGGTATATGACTTTGCCACTTACCTTGCAGAGAACATAGATTCTGGCTTAGCAGCTTTGAAGCTGGGAAAGAATTGGGTAAAATTCAGATGGTTTTCGCTGTTGATTCATATGTTTTTATATAGGGGTCAAAAGGTATTTGAAAAAGATATGGAGTTGAGGAAGATGGAAGGAGATATTGAAATGCTTGTCCAATATTGGACTAGGGTCTTAGACAAAAATGATCATAAGTTTGATTATGTCACCTTTCATAATATTTTTGGATCTAAGTTAAGGAAGGCTTTAGTTGTTGATCCACCCAGGATTCCAAAAGAAATTCATGACTTTCTAAGACCTATGGAGAGGAGGCCTGAGCTGAATCTAACCCACAATTGGGGTGATATTATCCCCAATCACAATACTACAATCTTCAGGGTCTTTGGCACCAATGCCATCCCATCTGTCCTACCTAAAGAAGTTCCTCTCATACTTGGTTTTGTAGAGATTATGAGGCAATTGGGAGCATCTCAATATTTCCATTTGCCTGCTGAACACAAGAAAGGAACCTTTTTCCCTGAATATACAGCTTTTGCAGATTTTGTTATGATAAAGGGAGGGTGGAGAAATTTACACTTGTTACTCAAGCCATATAGATTGAATACTATACGCCCTAGGAATTATGATCCTGAGGGTTTTATCTCCCAAATGAAGGCTAGACATCGGACTAGAACCTTTGTTCACAATTTCTACTATCCTGAAGATATCATTAAGAAATTTTTTGATGAGGACTTACAGGATGAGAGAAAGGCAATGTACATTGCCTATTCAAAAATGGTAAGAAGTAAATAGGAGAAAATACCTAGTTTTGATCCTGTACCTGATGCTAAAGATGAGTTGAACAGGGCAATCTATGTTCTTGATAATTTCAAGAGCATATTAGGAGTCTTGAAGGAGGAAAGGATTGTAGAAGGAAAGGGAAAGTCACATGTTACTGAGCAGCACCCTGAGATAAGAATCGAAGAAAGGCCTACCTACCAGCCTCAAGGGAAAATAAAAGTGTTTTCAAGAAGGAAGAGAAATAGGACAGAGGAAGTTACGATGAGTGGTGCATCATCCGTCCTAAGGAAATCAGTATCTGGTATTATTGATCTGGATTTAGCTCTGAAGAGTTCAGAATAGATTAGCACATCATCCCCAAAGAGGCCTAGAACTGATAGTATGGGGGATGTTGGCCAGAAAGGTAATGATGAGGAGGATATTATTGTAACTCCATATGAAATAAATCTAGAAATGCCACTAGATCCAACTGACATTGCAATGAGCTTAGGAGCCATCACCCTAAGATTGGGGAAGGATGAGATTAAAGGAATTACAAATAGTGATGATTTGGGAATGGAAGCCTGCAAATAATTCATGATGGATGACTCTTTTATCCATACTCGTGCTTTTGAAGATTTTGTATGGAGAGCTCATCTCTCATCTTATACTGAGCAGGTAGCACATGAGAGAAGTTTGCACCCAGAGCTTCCAGAGCAAGTAATTCAGTCAAAGGTCAAAGTACAATTGAAGGAGAGGTTTAAGGAAATCACACCAGAATAGGGCAGAACATTGGTTCAAAAGTGTGGGATATTGCTACTCCCTGAATGGGATATTGTTGATGCTGTAATGTTTGATACATTAAGAAGGGTAAATAAACCGCTTCTTGCAACAGAGGAGGAGGCAACATTAGCACTTAAAGGATCAGCTTTTAGTGAAGAGTGGGATTCTCTGGCAATATGGTCACTATCTACAGGGTCTCAAAAACCTATTGTCGTTGAAACATCCGATTTTAGTGGTCATTTGATTGTGAAGAGAGTTGCTGATACACCTACCTTGGAGGCTATTGACATGGTTGTGAATGTTGCCAAATTTACTAGGGCAACCGTGGAGGATTTAACTTAAAATCAAGATACTTTGAGAAACCAATATAATGACATTATTATTGAGTATAATAAGAGTCAGCAAAGGGTGGTGGAATTGGAAACATAAATGGCCTTATTAAGGCAACAAATGGAAATCTTGAGGTCCCAAAAGCAGGTTAGATCTAGCCAAATTATTGCTGACCCACCAATTGATCAACCCCAACCTCCTGCATAGGTTCAATCTTGGGTTATGGTCCCGTATAATATGGGAGAAGTGCCTATTGCGGTTGAGAAGGCCAGTACCTCGAGCGAAGATCCTTCTAGGGAAAAGTTACTCTAGTAGATTGAAGAATATAAGGAGATGGTAAATCAAATCTGGGATGCAGCAGGAAGGAATAATTCAGAAATTGTTGATACTGTGTTAAGGCATCTACATAAACGGGTCCAGAGTAAGCTGAATGGTGTTCATATGAATTATGCCTTGATGCTGCAAGCACTTGAATTGTTTCCAAGGGATAGAGAATTGGCTATCCCTTTGCTCAATAGATGGGGCCCTAGAATGGAAAAATTGAAATTTATGGTAGTTGGAGCAAAGCAACATGGAAATAAGTATCCTATAGTCATGAAAACATATCAATTTGTTAAGACTATTGCTGAGCGAAAATTCCAGGGGTCTGCTGCTCCTATGGAGTCCAAAATCAAAGCACTGAAAGATATTTATGATGGAAAAGATTTGACTCCACTACCTCATATTTTGCATAGTCAGGATAGTGTCAAGCCTTTGCAGGTGTGGAAGGACCAAATAAATAATATAATGACCGCCCAAACTCATGAGATATGCAAAAATGCTGATATTCGCAAGCTGGAGAACACTTTAGAGAAGTTATCACTTATCAGTAGTTTTCTAGAGAATTTTGACAAGACAGCCATGCCATTAATGATAAAGTATGTACCTTATCGAAAAATGGTGGACCGGGTGGTGGCTTTCAATTGGCTATCGGAGGAAGATTTTGAGTCATGGAAAAAGATGTTTACTGATGAACTTGAATTATAAATAATGGGGATGAGAGCTGCAATTTGGTCATGTAAAATACAGGTCTAGCCTACGGTATTATATTTTGAAATGCATTATGTTCCCAGATTCAGGTACAAATTGCGCAAATAAAATTAGCACATGGAGCGGTTAAAAGATGCTTTGGTGTCAGGGAATCAATACTTGAAACCACACTTTCCTTTCCTCCGTAACAAATTAATCATCATTTTGTTTTAAAATTTTCTTCTCTTACCAAGCAAATGATGTAAAGATAACTGATTAGGAATTAGCGGTCTAGTAAAAAATGGACATGTGTATCCTCTAGCCTAAAGCTTGTTTGCTCCCTTGTTTTTATAAAAGGGAATTCTAGGCCAAGGAATAGGTCTGTTGAAATTACTTAAGATACGTAAGAGAAGAATCAAGTAGAAAGAGAGAAAATAATATGTCCAGTTTTTTGAAGCTTTGAGTCTATTTGGGAACTTAGTAAATCATGGGGTTTTGGAGCATACTTATGCAAATCTTGTGATTGTTTTGAGTCTATTTTCTCTCCTATTGTAATAATTTGCATGAATTTTTAATGAAAGTCTATCAAAGATGATGTTTGTTAAATTTTATTTGCCATTTCCTGTGGATTATGTTCGACTATAGCTCTAGTTCAATGGACCTGTTAAATGCTTCAGTTGTTCAATAAGTTCATTCAAATTAGCACATAGGATTTGCTAAAGAGTAATAGATTCATGTATTGATGAATGGATGGTAATGCCTTACATACAGATCATAGATGCTCTAGATAATGCCTTACTCCGTGCTTTAGGATATGGCACTAGTACTCTGACTGCTTATTGTTCTTGTATTTTTTGTTGTAGCTTCAGGCAATTTCACTCGAATATTTCATAAAAACACACTTAGGTGTTATTTCAATTCCTTGTTAAATAAGAGCTGAATTCTCCTGAGAAATAGCCAATTTCTTGAAGGATTATCTTGTTTAAACTTAGACTAGAATTTATCTATTGTTTATCCATGTATGAGTAAATCATTCTCAATATGAATGACAATATATTTTACGGATACCCTCCTGGATCTTACAGAGTACAAAGTGTAGGAGAGATAATAGTTTTGTTGCATTTTTCTCATTAAGTTGGCACAGTGCCTTTAGGACATTTAAAATTGAGTATGGCAAGCTCATAGAAGCTTCTGCAGGTTCTACTTGGGTTGTAAAAAATGCCAACATTATGCACTATTTTGGATGATTTACAACATTATGCAAGACTATTTCTCAAGTCTTGTCAAGTTCCAAGAGTCGACACCATGCCCAATGGATAAGTTTAGGCAACTGGTGAGGATGTTTAGTAGGCAAACATATAGAAGATGTCACCAATTTTTTTACCTAATTTAGCTTCTAACTCAATCAAGTAAAGTTGGGATAGTGTTTGCAAAAATAAAGATAAAGGTACACATTCAATTCTAGTAAGTTCCATTCATATACACAAAAGTATTATCAAATGAATTGCAGTTCATTATGCAAATGCATACAAGAGAAAGATTGCACAAAATTTTCACAAATGCCTTTTATTGATAATTACAAATGTATGGTGTCCCACACAAGTTTTGGGAATAACTATTTCAATACAATATAAGACATAAACTATACATTTGAAGAAATATAAAGGAAAGAGCATATGGAAAGAGTAGGGATCCGTCATTGCCTAAATGATGAACCCCAAAGTTGAACTGTTGCCTAAATGATACACCCCAAAGTTGAACTATTGCATCATTGGAAAAGTATGATCAAATTCATCTATTATGAAGAATTGGTCTATGTGCCTCTAGTAATCACTATATATTGAATTTGGTGTCACAATGTAGCCTAATGCTTGTTTCTCTCCTATTCTATAAAGGAGATTTCATGGCTCATTATGAAGGGTCAGAAAATTTTTGCAATCTGACGCTTGGAAGTTATACAGTCCTCTTTATTGTTAAAGTGTTATGAAAATTTTGTTTCAGGAAGTCATCCTGGGGTTAGGTTTATATACAAATTAGTGTGATATGCTTTTTTAATTACTGATATCAAAAGAAATCTATAAAATTAAGATGGTTTACTCTCCTGGGTGTGTGCCATGGATTATGAATAGCTTTATCAAAGATTCATCTGTTCAATTTCAATAGTTAATTGAAAATGTGATCCATTTTCTTGCTTTAACTCAAAGAGTTAATCAAATGCTTGAAAAATAATTTACATGTTCATGGTTGTATATACTAAGGATGCTTGAATAAGTACTATCTTAATATGCTAAAATATCTCATGATAGTAATGCTATATGAGATGGGTTCATCATATCAGGATTTTGTTCTGTATGACTCTGTTGCCCTATGGATGAAGCACTGGATAATGTTTGTGTCATTTTATTAGTTCAAGACTGTAGGTTCTAAGCAAGGATATCCAAATAATGAACACAAAACACTTGAATAAAACCTTGTCCTCCTCAGGGAGCTATTGTAACAAATAAGTGGGTCAGTTCCGTTGCTCTTTGGTACTGGTAGTCATTCTCTGGTCTGCCAAAACCTTGAGATGATCACTATCCCTTTGAGTGTGTAGGAATTGTAATCTGTACACAGGAAGTGTTCTTACCAATCATGAGACATTCATGTGAACACGTTTAGGTTTACCCACCTTGGTCCTACAGAGCCAAAAGTGTAGGAGAAGTCAGTCCTTTACTAACTCTCGTTAGTTGGCCATTAGTGGTTGT
The DNA here is from genome assembly GCA_007115665.2 of Sequoiadendron giganteum. Taxonomy (NCBI): domain Eukaryota; kingdom Viridiplantae; phylum Streptophyta; class Pinopsida; order Cupressales; family Cupressaceae; genus Sequoiadendron; species Sequoiadendron giganteum. The sequence goes on from CM021104.1 coordinate 65,495,565, forward strand.
AGTTGTCCTCGATAGGGGTTGGCTACCTCTTAGATATCTGCAACCTCTACATGGATTGTATTTTAAACACCAACACAACCTTCACCAAAATCCTTATTGGTTTCCTTAATATGGGAGATTTGGAACAAGGTATAGACATCCATCAAAGCATAATATGAAGATGATTTTTTTCAAATGTTGTGGTTGTAGATGCCCTTTTAAAATTTATACAGAATGTGGAAGGATAGAAAAATTTTGTGAATTATTTAACAAAATGTCTCAAAGAATTGTAATCTCTCAATTTACTTTAGTGTCTATTTTGCTATACCCCATGTCCCAAATTGGGTATAACACAATAGACACTAAAACAAATTGATAGATTGTTATAAGGGCAGTGATGAGACTTTTTGAGTTAGAGTGTATTCCATGAGATTACAATTATTTGAGGCATTGTGTCAAATAGTTCATGAGCTTTGTCTATCCTCCCACATTTTGCATAGATTTCAAAAGGGCATCTACAACCACAATAATTGAGAAAATTCATCTTCATATTATGTTTTCCTTATGATTGGTTGACTCTTATACTAAATTAATATGTTTAATTTATGTTTCCTACTTGATCTAACTATCCACAAATGGCAATTTAACAGTGGAAAGATATGATCCTACTTTGGTATAAATTGTATATGCAATATCAAGGTATGAATTAATATGTTCAATTAAGAGATGTTAAATGAAATGAATAAAAATAGTGTAATGTAAATAAGGGAGACCAGTGCCTTATTGGGTAAAACGGAGTCAAATGAAAGCCTTTAATGAATGGTTTCTATCTAGCAGGTCCTCTGATTGTTTGGCATATAACTATGAGTTTATAGCTGGTATAAACATGCAAGAGTGTAAATGATAAACCCTAGTTGAGGCAGAATATCAAATCTAATAATTTGATTCTTCTTAATGATCCAAATGGAATTCCCAGATTACTGTAATTTATTGAAAGGAATTTTAATTTTTCTTTAAAGAATCCAATAAACCAAATCACACAAAAACAACAAACGTGTACTGATAAATATAATATATACTTGATACTTCAATTTAAACAACCAAGAAACATCATATTGGAGACAATCAAATAATCACAAGAATCCAACAAACAATTGATACCGGAATGAAGCCACTAAATCAACAGTCTTTCATTATCTCCTTCAAAGTTCATACATGCAACATAGTCTCCTTGAATGTCATCATTTCTAAAAATTTAATGCTTACAATAGTCTATCCTATTCTAATTCTATCTTCTACCCCTTAAATTTATCCAACAACGGATACTTATACATCAGTTTACAAAAGGACGTGCCTTTTCAAAAAGGTTTAACAAATCCACTATTAACTAATTTCTCTTGAGCCACAAATGGACTGCAAACATATGCTCTGTATAATCCTGGTGCTCATGAGTGTTGAAATCTCCCAACGCATCGTGGATCACAATCTCCATCATTATCATTTGCTCATTTTGCTCACATGTTGCATCCAATATCACATCTTTCGTAGTGGCTATCTCAAGCATCCCTTGGAGTATTGTTTTGCACTCACTTTTCCATGTAGTCGCTTCCTTCATTTTCCCTTCATCACACATAACTTGGTGAATCTATCTTCGGCAACCTCTGTCAATTCCTGCATATCCCCTTGTAACTCCACATAGAAATCCCTGTGCCTATCCATAATACGATTGGCATTTTCAATCTCTTCATTACTAGTAGTGTCCTCCTCCAATTCCTCAATTCTTTCCTGAATTCTGCTATCCACTCTCCTGTGTTCCTTTATTGCATCTACATACTATGAATGTTTTCCCAAGAGTTTATTTAACCAAGTGGTTAAAATAAGCTGCCTTTTTTTTATTATTGCAGCAAATGCATCCATTCTCCCTTGAGAGTATGAAATTGACCCTTCCCAACGGTCTTTTTTCTGTGAACTCTCACCTTGAGTGAGCATCCTTGTTGGTTCTGTTACACCACCTACCAAGTCTTTAAAGCATTCATTCTCTCTCAACATCCTCTCATTATTGGTTTTGTACATCTCCCTTTCCCTTATCAATGCTTGGATTTTGGCTTTATTCAACTTGGCTATATTTATCCCAATATCAGCAGTCCCTACAGGATCAACCTCCCCAACCTTCAGGGTCATGACATGTCTGAATGGCTTTTCAATATCAATAACAATTGATTTCTTGTGAGGAGGATACAAGGCCCAAATCATCAATGTTTCATCATCAGGATTGTATCTTGATCCTGTGTATACCTCCATCACCTTCTCTATACTGAGCTTGTGGGTAGCATTGTTATTTGCTAAGAAACTATCAAAAACTAATGCAAAATTCATATCCAAACCTGGAAAAATCATAATACCTACCTTTTCAAGTAGCTCCCTCCCCTTTTCAGGGGTCATGTCAATCATCTCTTTGTCCACTTCATCCTTTAAGATTTTTAACAGTTGATCCTCATTCCCTAGACTGACATTGTCAACCTGTCCCCTTATCTCTTTCCCTTTTTGCTTATATAAAAATATCTCAAACTCTGAGGTCTTTATAAATTCATCATCTGATATGAAAGACCTATAGTCTTCATGTCTTGTATCTACATCCATGGTTTCCTCAACATCTATTTCTCTGGCAACATAGGGATAATCCTGAGTATTCATTCTTGAAACTTTCCTAGATGAGCTTTGTGGCCTATCTATTTCTGAAATCCCCTTAAAGGAGGATAACAAATCAACATCCACCAACTCTTGATTATGTTTTTCAATCACAATTTCAGCTTCCTCTGCCTCCAGGTTTCTGATTATGTCATCAAATTTAAAGGGCACATGATGGTACCCTCCGAGATTTAATTTCTATCTGGCAGAGTGGATATACCCTTCTGGATCAAAGTTCTTTCTCACTAGTGCTTTGCTCATGTTGTAGTGCAATAATTTGTCCAGAATTAGATCATAACCTTCCTTGGCTAATACAGTGAAATCACTAAAACACAATGTACTAGGCATAAAAGCCTATTTCCCATATGAACTTAAGTTCATAACAGTGGAATAATCCATTTTCCTAACAATTTCAAGGTATGAAATTCTATCTGGGATAGTTCTGGGCAGAATGAAAGGTGTATCCTCAAAGCCATAAACCCTAATCATTCTGGCATTCTCTAAGCAATACCAATCCCCCCAGTTGTGGTTAATTGGTCCATTGTAATCTCTAGGCCTAAGAAACCTTTTTACTTGTTCAGATAAAGAATAATCACAAGGATGGCTAAAAAATCTATACAAGGGTTTCACAAAGAATTCTTCAAAATGCAAGAAATTTGAATTGGCAAACCTGCTGTCCCAAACAACAGTCCATAATTGAACAGGCAATGGCCTACCTTCCTTGTCGGATTGTGAAATCCTCAGCTCTTGGGGCCATAAACCTAACTGTTGTTCAAAATACAACACTAAGTGCATCAGTAGTGAGTAATTTTTGAGATGGAGAACAAAAGCACCACTCTTTATCGCCATCAAACCTGCATCCAGCTCCTTAAAAACATGTGCAGCATAGTCAAATGATCTAGAATTGTGGTACTAAATGTTTGTAGAAATCACCATGGGCACAACCGCCATATGCTGAGGTACCTCCATCCCTAATACCTGTCCCACTGAGTAGTAAGTATATTTTAGGTAAGGTTCGAAGAGGTCTACATGAAAGGTTGGCCCCTCATTATCTTCCATTGGAGTAGGTTTGCCATGACACCTAATTCTATGTAGAGGTAACCTCCACCCTTTATAAATGGTGTCCATCTTTCTGAACTCACTATCGAGCTCTTCACTCACTACTTTGTCACTGCATATTCCCTCCATTCTGAAAACCTCAGCAATTGCATTCTTAGATACATGCATCAATGGATTCCCTAACAAATCACATATAGCTTTAATTTTTGAATCATAGTGTTCGGCCAACAATTTTACCAGTTCGACGTTAATAAAAACATTAGGGCACACTAATTTCCCTAAATTGAGCCTCCATGGATTGCATACTATCTCAAAGCGATTTCTCCTGTGGTAATGGAAATTGAATAACTCATAGCCTCTAATCGGAGTCCAAACATCACCTATAAATTTGCATTTGTCGTCCAATTTGTCAACTTCTACTTTGAGCTGTGCAGAACGCCTAGCTTTAGGTCTAGAACCAGGTAACTGGTCTATGAGGTCTTGATTTAGCTTCCTTTCAGTACCTTCTGGTTGCAACTCAGTCTTTTGCTTTTTTGCTTTTGATTGGCTTCCCTCCCCAGGTTTTCTTCCCTTTAGTTTTCTTGAACTAGTGCCTTCCATAATTCAAATTTTTACGAATTCTGAGAGGGTGAGAAACTTACTGTAACTTCTTCCAAACTCAAGCCAGTTGAATGCCTTAATTTCTCTTCTAGTTTCCTTGCTCTCCTTCACTTTAAATTCTGTGAGACAATGATTTCAATTGATCATACCCTGATATGCAAAATCTCCTATGCTTCGTGGTGCCATTAATATCTTTTACCGATTGAGACATGAATGCTGCAAGTTTTTTTTTCAAAATTCTCACTATCACATCAGGGTTCAATGATCACCCACCCGCCAAGATGTCTTGCAGTTTCCATGACATCACAAGTCTCCTTGATAGTTTCTTTCCTTTTGCTTTTATATCGCCATGACTTTCACCGAACCAACTATCACTCAGACTTAATGAATCGGGCCAACGGTTCTTTGCCTTACTCCGAAAGTACTTTGTCTCACCGAGGTGTTCACTTTATCGAGTATGTCACTGAGACTGAGCAATTTGTTCTGGCAACAAAATAATACTCGCTGTGATGTCTCTTAGATCTCCTCGTGGTAACATGTCTCACCGATACGCCTCTTCTTCGGAAAGACAACGAGCATCGTATTATCGATACCCTTTATCTCCGCATGCTCAATTCTGTCGGTGTAACCCAAGGGGTCGGTAAGACTTTTATGAACTCTTCCCGACATCGTTTGTCTTACCGATTGAGTCCTCCTTTTGCTTTATCGGCAAGACCAATAGCGCTTCGGCTAGTGTTTTCAAATCTCTCTCCGATGACCAAAGTCTCTCCGATAGACTTTACTTTTCTCCAATTGGCAAAAGGTAACTTAGCTCGATATGACCTTACACCGTCATGCCAATACCTTTTGTCTTACCGATAAGTAATACAAACCCACATTCTCCTAGTGTATAACTTTATCATTATGACCTGTTTGATGTCTCGCTGATACAATAACATCAATAAGACATTTCAAACCTCAGGCCGGTCTGCCTGTTGAACGTTCACCCATCTGCTAAGATGTCTTGCAGTTTCCCCGACATCACAAGTCTCCTCGAGAGTTTCTTTCTTTCTGCTTTTTTATCGCCATGACATTCACCGAAAAAACTATCGCCTAGACTGAATGAATCGAGGCAATAGTTATTCACGTTACTCCGAAAGATTTTCGTCTCACCGAGATGCTCACTTTATTGACTTATGTCGCCATGACCAAGTATTTGTTTTGCTGACAAAACGATACTCGCCGTGATGTCTCTTAGATCTCCTTGCGGTGACATGTCTCACCGATACGCTTTTTCTTCGGTGAGACCATGCGTATTTTCTTCTCGACACCCTTTATCTTCGTATGCTCAGTTCTGTCGGTGTAACCCGAGGGGTCGGTAAGACTTTTCGAATTCTCCCTGGCATCATTTGTCTCATCGAGTGAGTCCTCCCCTTGCTTTATCGACAAGACTAATAATGCTACAGGTAGTGTTTTAAAATCTCTCTCCGATGACCAAAGTCTCTTTGATAGACTTTACGTTACTCCAATTGGCAAAAGGTAATTTAGCTCGATGTGACCTTACATCGTCTCGTAGATACTTTTTGTCTTGCTGATAAGATATAGAAACCTGCATTCTCTCTGTGTATAACTTGATCGGTGTGACCCTTGCTATGTCTTGCTGATACATTTAGGATATGTATATTATCATCGATGAGACCTGCATCAACTTATGCTGATATTTTCATATGTAAATATTTTAATGTCAGATGAAATTTATGGGGCGTTATGGCACAATTTTAAATCGGATTTTGGTAAAATATGCTATGTGAGGATATTTTTGTCTGAATTATGAATCTTTTTTCAGAGACTAATAATCATGAAGAAATAATGAATTTGTCAAAATTTGATAGTTCCAACAACATGAAGGTTTGATGTTTCATGACAGTACTAGCATTTCAGTTATAATGATATATTTAGAGCTCATGGCTCTCCTTTGTATAAACATATCACAATTTTGAATAATATAATCAAGGGTTATGGCGTTCATCTCACTATTATCATGGTGTGTATGATTTCCATTTTTGCTTTAATTCAAAGAGTAAATTAAAATGCTTGGATGGAGTCATAGATGGATATGTTTGTAAAGGGATTTGATAAGAAGTATTGAGTTAGGATAGAAATTGACACTGTTGTAATGCAATATTGTCAGAGATCTTATATGTTATGTGTTTGAACCTATTATGGAAATCTAAATATTTGTGAATTAATTCGATTCCATAATAGTATATGGCACTGGCCTAAATCGTATGTGTTTGTAAGGTTCTGTGCCTGTTTGTCTTAGCTTAGAGCTTGCTGCCAAACTGCAAATTAAATGACTATCTTATGTGGTGAAATTTCGCTGTAATCATCTCATGCTCGAAGTAGTTGATACTATTGATGCTTTTATGTTGTTTAAATTGATATATCAAGCACATATATATATATATTCAGTTTACTGATACACATTTGTTGTATTTGTGTGATGTGATTATTTGGTTCTTTCAAGTAAAGATTAAACCCTCCTAGTCAATCACAGTAACTAAAGAGTATTAATTGTATCAATAAGAAGAATCACATAACTAGGATTGTCATTTTATCTCAAGTAGAGTTTGTCAGTCATTTACTTGCACATTTATACAAGTTATAAACTACATCTATGTGCCAAACACTTTGAATTATTGCCATCATAAATTACACTTTTATAGATCTTCATTAGACTCCATACACCCAACAAGGCAGTGGTCTCACGCTTTCATCTTTTGGTTTATCCATTTTATTTTTTACATCTGTTAACTGAACATATTCTAATATAATTCAAATATAATTAAAATTAAAAACATCATAAATTAATTATGTAACCACATAAGTTAAATATAATTCTTTCAAGAAATTAATATCAAATAGATAATACAAATTAATGTCACTAATCTTCTTCTTCATCCAACTCTTTGTTTGTATCATATGATCCAGATTCAACATTGTAAGGACTGGTCATATCATCATCATCGTCATTGATATTAGTTTCGATAATGTCATCATCCACGCGGATATCATCTTCATGAACATTAACTCCTACATCATCATGATCTAGTTCCTCCTCTTCGACATCTTCGTCAGGCACATCATCAACTAACTGTTGATCATGATCATCATCTACATCATCTTCTATTTCTTCAGTATCTTCTTTTTCCACCACATTATACTTTACCGGCCTTCCTCTTGGATCATGTCTAACAACATATGACCAACCTGCTTTACCTGGAACCTCTGAGTAAAATACCTGCTCACATTGGCTTGGAAGAACATAGGGCTCATTTCCAGCTCGCTCAAAATACCTTGTATTAACCATGGTAAATCCATTATCATGTTCAATAACAGTTCTCTCGGGATCATTTTCATTCAATCGTAGCCTGTACCATAGGACGACGAACAAAACTAATTTGAAGGACTTAAAGTCACACTCAAGTATATCATCCAAAATGCCATAGTATTGATTTTATGAGACTTTTGGATGTATGTCGCTTCTAGATTAAACATTAGTCACCTGGAAGACTGCAGTTATCCCAGAATCACAAGTTTTCTTCGTGTCATCTAACTTTTTGATTCGAAATTTATGACCATTGCACCACATAGCCTTGTGATGTTTCATTTGCAATATGTCAAACATGCAAAACTTATTGCAATATCGTCAGTTGATAAACATATTTATTCTTGGCTGAATGTATGCAAAGAAAAAAATCTCAACATATATATACATCAATATAATTGAAAATAATTAAATAATATGGGTGATTAATATATTTATACATATTTGTTTATCTCTTAAACCATATGCTAAATCAATTTCCCTTGGTGTAACATTGGAATCTCCATTACAATGAGCTTCTTTAACCAATGAAGCCACACCTTCCCATGTTAATGCGCGACCAGATTGTTGACATCGTTCAATCCATACCATCATCCAATCAAGATTGTTTGTGACTTACAAATGTAGTGCATCCCTCTCTCGACCAACTGTATTAAAAAAAAAATGAAATTCACAAACGACGTATAATTAGTTAATTACCACGGTATACGACCTTAATTTATAAGTACAATATACATAAAAACCAAATGTAAAATGTATTCTAATTAATCTCTGGTGCAAGAGCACACCTAGGCTAACCTCCATAGTTAGGATATTTTGGGCTTGTATTTGACATTAACCAAGTCAGAGTAATTGTATGTTTGTTTTGGACCTTAGAAGGTCATTGTTGTGGCTAGGTGAGTTAATCATTAGGACTAAGGTCACCAAAGTTAGTCATTGTTAATAGTTTTTACATTGCTTAGCCTTAGTAGCTTAAGTTGGGATTTGAGTCTTAAATGTGTTCTAAACACATGTGTTCTAAACACATGAATGATGTTAGAAAGATTCCATGAGGCCTTTAATTGTGTTGGTTACTCAAAATATAGGAGATAGAGGTCCTAAGAGTTAGGAAGGTGGCATAATGACAGAGTTGCCAAATGTTGTTACAAAATTGTCATGACAACAGTTGCCATTATGGCAAATGTTGCATGTAACTCGGTTACATAGGATCCCCTAAAGGATAGGAGTGGGGGATTGACCAACATACCCTACAAACATGGTGAATGGCATCTAATATGAAGCAGGCTCGAATTCAAGAAAGAGGGAGATTGTAATCAAGTTTTTGGAATAGAAGATAGCTCTGCAATTTATGTTTTTATGTGAGTGTTATTGAATGACAGTGATACTAAGTGAATTGGATGTTTTGATTTAGTGTTAGAGTCGTGTTCATGGGATAGTATTAAAATTTTTTCATTCTACAAGTAAGTTTATTTAAGCTATTTTAGTGTCATGAATAGATAGGTTAAGGTTTAAGGGTTTTATTAGTCCTGTCCTGACCAGCTTGTGGTTTTATGGCTCCCCCATGAAATCTAGTCACGGGATTTTTCTGAGGGTAGATGGATGTGCTAGGGGAGCCATTGGTCTGTACATATGTAGAGTTAGGAGTCATGGAGAGTGGAACAATTGTGTTTAATGTCAAGTCCTAGGCGAGCTTAGAGTGCCCAGTTAGAGGTTTGACAGTAATGAATTGAAGAATTTAGGCAGGGGATTGAGGTACAGTATAGAACAAGTACAGTTCCAGGTAGGGTATAGACATATCCTAACATGCTAGAAGGATTGAGGTTCTATCAATCCATTTGACTGAGGTTTGAGCAAGAAAACTAGTGGGGTCCTACAAACTAGGCCTAATAGCCCTATTTAACCTAGATAATAGGAAACCAGTGTACGAAGGACTTAGGAGTATAGAATCTTTTGAATCCTTCAGAAAATCCAAAAGGGTATTGGAATGTGGAATTGGTTTTTTAAGTTGTTTGGAAAGTTTGGGCAGGAATGAAGTAAAGGTGAAGCACAAGGTGTGAGACTCTTGGAGAGGAGTTGGATTAGGACTTAGTTAATCATCTAAGCCTAACAAGGACCTAGAAAATATTAGGTTCCCAGAAGAAGACAAGGAAAGGTCTTCTTAGCTAGTTGTGCAAGAAAGCCTTCAAACACTTACACCAATCTCCATGACCATCTTATAATTACCTGACACTTTCCTCAATCTACCTTTCCCCATCAAGTACTCCCCTTCGAATTTGTTAATAGAGTTGGGATCCCAAATGCGATCTACATGGATCTTTGTTGCAAACTTAGGAAGATATTTAGTAATGTACACCATGGTCTAGTATACCATGTATCCCTCCACCATAGAACCCTCAGGATGTGCTCTCTGTCTAACCAAAGCCTTCAAAAATTTCAAGTGCCTCTTAACCATCCACATTGACCTTGTGTGTACAGGTCCACACAATTCAATCTCCTCAACTTGGTGTATGAGGTAGTGTTCTTGTGCATTGAAAAATGTCGAAGGTAGACACTTTTGCATTTCACACATTAGACGAGGAATTCTTCTCTTCCAATAATTTATATCTTCTTTATGGATTGCTTTAGATGACAGCCATCTACAAGTGATTCAAGGCACAAATATATTAATGAGATTTAACAAAAATATACAATGAATTGAACAAATATCACTACTTACCTCATGTATTTTTCAAGATCATATATAAATTGCTTGAAATTGTTGTCAAAGTTGTCTGGGAGAGATGTCCTCACCGGATTGACTGGTTGAACTCCTACTCGTTTTCTACTATTACCATCGACTAGCCCAATCTAGTGAAATAACAAGGATGCTCCATCAAAGCTATGCTGTAGTTGGGCCCCAGGAAAGAATAAAAATGTGCCGCATGCTCCAGAACTGATTGAACCTTCCTTCCTTGGCCCCCCCTACTATTCTAAGGGGCGGGACTGACTCAACTACTATAGCAGGGGGGGCTTGAATCCACTTGCAATTATAGTTGGCTCGAATCCACCTGCAATTCTAGTTGGGGAATAGCAAGAAAATTCAAGCCTAGGACCCTAAGGCACATATGGGTGGGAGCAAAGCATGAATGGGCAGGTTGATTAATTAAGAGTTCAAGAACAATCAACACTTCACAATCCAACCAGATGGACAAAGCAGGAAAGCAATCCAACCCACCGGTTCATCGGGGGTTTAGGCAGATAGAAACAAATACTCTGTTAGTAGGATAGGCCAATCCAAAGAGGGGGTGTTAGCTCTCAAAAATGCAGGCCAAATGCCTCAAGAGGATGCCAATCTCTTGGTATGCTTCAGGGTAACAGACAAGGTTAAGGAAACTCAACCTTCTACTCTTTAGGTGCTGCGGGACCTAGGTGGGTATACCTAATTGAATCAGGTAGACTTAACTTTTAAATCTTCTCCATAATGCCCCAATTTTTCCACAATGGCAAGTTTGAAATGAACAAAATGAAACAGAATTGGTAATAATTGAAAACCAATATCCAAGAAACTAAAACCTAATAAATGAAGAAATGTGAAATGAAACTAAAACGAAATGAAAGACCAGTGCCTTATAGGGTTTACGGAGTCAAGAAAATCTAAAATAAGTCCATTTGTTCTAGCAAACATTCAAGTTGCTTAGCTTTTTATCTAGTTTATAACTTGTATAAACATGCAATATTTATGACTATTGAGTTCTTCTTAATAATCCTAATTTATATTCCCTAATTATTATGATCAATTCAAAGGATTTAATCTTTACTAGAAAGAAACAATTAATCGATCGTATAAGTACAAAAAATGTGCATCGATGAACAATGTAAAAAATCATTTACACTAATTCAAATAACTAGGAAACACCATTAAGGAGACAACTTCAATAATACTCTTCAATAAATACCATAAACAATTGATACCAGAAAATGTCACACCATCATATTAAATTTTCATCTTGATATCTCCATGATTTACATATGCTACCAGTCTCATCTTCTTTCAAAAATTGTATATTAATGTATATGCCCTATCTTCTATCTCATTCTACCCCTTTTACATTGCCTTCCAAATGGACATTTATACATTGGGAATATGAAAGGACGCGTCCCCTTGGAAATAGGAGAAAACAAGAATATAAAACAAAGACACAGAATGATTAAGCTCTAGTTAACCATAAGTGAGTCATGGAAAGGTAATCTAAATAATCTTGGTAGTTAAAAGTATCCACATCCTCAATGACATTCCAGATCGCGGTTTCCATCTTGATCATTTCTTCAATCTGCTCACTCACTTCTTCTAATGCTGTATCCTCTACAACTGATGTCTTCATAATTTCTTTCAGCACCGTATCACATTCGTTCCTCCACCTAGTGGCATCTTTCAATTCCCCTTTACCATCAGAGAATGCAATTAAGGTCGTCTTGGCAGCTTCAACCAATCCCTTTTTATCCTCGAGCAATTCCTCATAGAATTTTTGATAGCGACTGATAATATTGTTTGCAGATTCAAGTGCAGTACTGCCAACCTCTTCTCATGTGGTCAATTCATGAAATTTATCCATAATCCGCTCATTCATCCTCTCATGCTCCTTCACCGCATCCAGAGTAGAAGAATACTTCCCCCATAATTGATTTAACCAGGATGTTAAAATGACCTATCTTTTCTTAACAATGGCTGTAATGGCATCATACTTTCCTTGACTATAAGCACTTGATCCGACCCAATGATCTTTTTTCTGAGAGCTTTCTCCTTGAGTGAGCATTTTGGTTGGAACTATTGGAACACCAACCAAGTCTTTCAACTTATCATTCTCTCTTAGCAGTCTCTCATTATTTGCCTTATACATTTCTCTTTCCCTTATCAACGCCTGAATCTGTGCTTTATTCAGTTCGGCAATATCAATACCAATCTCTGCAGTAACCACAGGATCAGCCTCTCCAACTTTTAAGGTCATGACAGGACCAAATGCCTTTTCTGTATCAATCACTATTGATTTCCTGTGGGGTGGGTATAAAGCCCATATCATTAATGATCCTTCATTAGTGTTGAATTTAGAACCTACATATAGCTCTGTCACCTTATCCTTATCCAATTTATGTGCAGTATTACTATCTTTTAAGAAACTATCAAACACTAATGTAGAATTTAAATCAAGTCCAGGAAAGATCATTACACCGGCATTCTCCAACATTTTTCTCCCTTTTTCAGGAGTCATATTCATCATTTCATCATCCACACATCTCTTTAATTGATCCAAGAGTTGCTCTTCATTCACAGAAGTGATGGCATCGACTCCTTCTCTTATTTCCTTTCCCTTCTGTTTGTACAAGAATGCTTTAAAATCTGGAGAATTTATAAATTCATTATCTGAGACAAATGACCTGTACTCCATATGTCTTGCATCAACATCACCACTTTCAAGGCTCTGTTCCCTAATCGGGCAAACATACTTCTGAGTCCTCAGCCTAGATACTTTCTCTGTTATGCTCTGTGGCACTTTATTTGTTGGATTTTCCTCACTCCCAGAAGACAAGTTTCCTGTATCCTACAACCCCTGATTATAACTTTCAACCACTGCCTCTACTTCTTCTTCATCCAGATTTCTGATCATGTCATCAAAAGGATAAGGTACATGCTGATACCTTCCAAAATTAATCCTTTCCCTGGCTGAATTGATATACCCTTCAGGATCAAAATTTTTCCTGGGTGGCCCCCTTTTCATATCATAGTGCAACAATCTATCAAGAATTGAGTTATATCCTTCTTTAGCTAACACGGTGAAATCACCAAAACATAATGTACTAGGCATAAAAGCCTATTTCCCATAAGAACTGAAAAGCATCACATTGCTGAAATCTAATTCTCTAACAATCTCCAAATAAGCAATTCTATTTGGAACTATCCTTGGAAAAATAAAAGGGGCATCCTCAAACCCATACACCCTGATCATTGTGGTTCCTTCGAAATAGTACCAGTCACCCCAGTTATGATCAATTGGCCCATTGAAATCCTTTGGCCGAAGAAACCTCTTAATCTAAGTAGTTAATGAATAATTACAAGGATACCTATACAATTTGTACAAGGTTTTCACAAAATACTCTTCAAAATGAATGAAACTAGAACTAGCAAACCTGCTATCCCAAATGGAAGTCTACAATTGAACAGGCAATGCTTCACCCTCTTTACCAACTTGAGAAATTCTCATCTCTGAAGGCCACACTCCCAACTCTTGTCCATAATACAGCACCAAGTGCATCAACAATGAATAATGTCTTAAATGAACAATAGAATCTCCACTCTTTATGGCCACCAACCCTGAATCAAGCTCCCTGGCAATATATGAAGCATAATCAAATGGCTTGGAATTGTGATATTGAATATCTGCTATGATAATCATTGGTACAATCGACATGAGCTCCGGGGCATCCATCCCTAACACTAGACATACTGAAAAGTATGTGTACTTCATATAAGGCTCAAACAAATCTACATGATAAGGAGGCCCCTCAGATTCTTGCAAAGGTTTTGACTTGCTACCCTTTTTAATCCTATGGATAGGCAACCTCCAACCCTTATATATTGTATCCATTCTTGAAAAATCTTTCTCCAACTCCTCACAACTGATTTCCTCATTACAAAACCCTTCCAATTTGAAAACCTCGCCTATTGCTTCCTTGGACACATATATCTGTGGCTTTCCAGATGGGTCACATATAGCCTTATGCTTTGGATCATAGTTATCAGCAAGCAGTTTTATCAATTTTGTATTTACAAATACATTATGGCACACCAGTTTCCCTACATTTAATTTCCATGGGTTGCAGACTGGTTCAAAATGATTTCTTCTATGATAATGGAAATTAAAAAGCTCATAACCCCTTATTGTAGTCCAGACATCACTTATGAACTTACACTTTTCATCTAATTTATCTATCTTTGCCCTAAGCTATGCAGACCTCCTTGCTTTTGGGCTCGAGCCAGGTAGCTGATCAATAAGATCCTGATTTAATCTCCTCTCAGTACCCTCTTGCTCTATATCAAATTTTTGCTTCTTTCCCTTTGAAGAACTAGTCACAGGAAGCTTTCTACCGTTACCCTTTCCAGAACCAGAGGATTCCATTCTCAAACTTTATATAATCAAAATGCAAAAGCCAAGGAGTAATCACTTACAATTTTTTGCTTGAGCTTTTCAGACTGAAAATAGTCCTGGTTCTTTGTTCAGCATGCCAATTCTCCTACAATCAACTCAAAATTGAAGAATTGATTAAATCTCTACTGTTATATTTTGTTGCGCCATTAATGAAGCATGAATGAACACCAATTTGAAACTGGCACTATCGCATCAAATATCTTTTCGGTAAGAGATTTTTAAATCTAGGGCGAAGTCCCTTTTCAACTTCTATTACATCTTTCGCCAAGACAAAAATGCAGTCTTATCGACACCTCGAATCCAAAAATGATGAATGTTGCTCATGTTTTCTATGTCGCTGTAACATTTTGAGTCAGGGAGACGTTGCATAGACCTCACTTTCACACATCGATACACATTCCCTTCAAACTATAGTCGCCAAGAAAATTTTACCCTTTGGTCAATGAATTATCACTTCGGCATATCCTCTGAATTGTCTCACCAAAAAATCTACAAATGAAAATACACTTTTGGCAAGACAGTGAATCTTCGGGAAGACTCATACTGATACGAAATTTCCTACCGAAAACATCTCTACAGATTACTCCCCCTCGGCGAGACTCTCCTCGAATTTCTTGTCGGTATAACACTCGGACCTCGACGAAGCTCACGCCGAAAGATTTCTCTCCTGGCAACACATATCTCTATCGGCATATCTTCTGAGTCGGCAAGACCCCAACACCTTTTCCAATAGTCCCTTGAATCCCCTTGTATTAAGTTCGGCAAGACAAGAGTGACTTCACCAAGACCTTCCCCGAAGACACAAGTCTTACCGAAAACTTTGCTTACGAGTCAATCGACAAGACACAATGATGTCGCTATGACTTCATGCCGATACCCATTAGTTTGGCCGAAATGACCCTGCCACATTACTAGTCAGCAAGACCGACAAAGTTCGTTGTGACATTATGACGATGCCCCAACACATGCCGATATGAATCTTTAGAGTCGCCGAAACAAAAGGAAAAGTCCTGCCGACTATCTGCAACCAATACATGTTAGTGAAAATATATCTTGGGGAGACTTTTACCATGTTTTTCCAATATGGTTTTTTATGGAATGAGAAAAGGTAACTGGATTAAAAATGGGTCATATGACATGGAATACACAAGACAATGCAAAGAGGAGATTTTATGCTTAATGTAAGGACTAAATGATGGAATATTCATGAATGCAATAGATTGTAAAAATTCAAAATTTTACAGTTATAACAGGGGGTGGCATCCTTTCCATTAGGAGGGCGAAGAACAATCCTTCTGGCCAACTATAGTTCCTCTGCTCGATCAACTACAAACATTCATTCCTCTGCTCGCTCGGTCAAGCTTGCCTTCCGGCTGGAATTCTATAGTGGGCCCTTAGAACCAACCGGGGTGTGGGATTAGCTGGATAGACTAGTTCAAAGTTGTCTGGGAGAGATAGAGGTAGAACGTACTGCAGCAATTATAAAATGATCTTTTCATTAATATTTTTCCAAAAGTAGTAAACATAATACACTGAAAAGTACATGTAGTATACAAATATATATATAATATACCAGAATAATTACCTTAATGAAGGTATGCCAATCATGCGTTTTCATCCCTGAACCAAATTCACCTTTCTTTGTTATGATATTGTTTATGTTGGCAGCAAATCCTGTGGGAAATCAAAATTTTCGTATGACTTGTTTTATAGCATTGCTTTGCTGCTCTATTAATAACCAAGGAAGGGCACTTATATTAATTTGGTCTCCATCGCTATTTAATTGAATGACATTTTTTATTGCATGACTGGCTTCCTTAATGTCACTACAAATTTTGACAATTTTTTCTGTGTCATGCCTTCCATCCAATATTTCCCATAACGTTTCTATCATATTCTTTCCGATATGCATTGTATCAAACAAATGCACAATATGTAGCTGCTCATAGTAGGGCAACATACTAAATTGTCTGGGATAGCTTTTCAGTCCCTGTGGAAGCCGACCATTAATGCCTTGACGACCTTCATGAAGCATATAAGTTAAACAAATTAACAACGACAGTCATTGTCAATTACAACATGATCACAAAATAAAAATATAATTCAAAACATATCATAAATGATAGATAAACAATTTGATCCAATGTATAACCTTGACGATTAATTCTATTATATTCCAACTTCCATAGGTGAGGTGTCATTCTTCGTGGTTTTGATGTAGTCTCTTCTTTCCCATTGAAAAGATGTTTTTCAGTAGTTCGATACTTATGATTTCTATGGAGGAAGTGCCTATACTCATCAAACACCTGCTTTCCTAAACTTGTTGAATGACGAGATTTCATCTTTGGACCACAAATTGGACATGCAAATTTTCCCTTTGTTTGAAGACCTGCAAATCATATATAATTGGATTAAATATGTCAATTTTTATAATTATATATAATGAATAGATTATTTAAAAAACATGCATGATATCTAATTCATAAAATTAAATATCGTTAAAGTCATGCAGTCGAACGTTATAACATACCAGAAAAATGTGTTAGCCCTGGGGCATCATGAATTGTCTATACAAGCATTGCATGGAATTGAAATTGTCTTTGTCCTATTGGTCTAGATACGTCATACATAGTGACGCCATTCCATAACTTTAGTAACTCATCGATAAGAGGCTCAATATATACATTCATATCTTTAACTTGGTACTTACCTAGTTGAATGAACATAAACATTACATAATTATTATAACCATTTTACTGCAATATATATAAATTCATGTACATGACTATTAAATGAAAAACCATATAAGTCATTATGCAACAAATAAGACAAATGAGATGCTACTACGTTAAAGAAAATTGATGTAAACAAATACCTGGAACAATCATTGCCAACATTGTGTGCTCCCTCTATATTGACATCCATGGAGGAATGTTATTGTTGATAACAAAAATAGGCCACACTGAGTAAATAGATCTCAGCTCTCCAAATGGATCGACACCGTCCGCTACCAATGAAAGCCTGAGATTACGAGGTTCTTCTTTAAAGTGTGGCCATTTTTCCTCCATGTCCCTAAATGCAGAACCATCCACAGTCATTCGAAGAATCTCATCTCCACTTCTATTATGTGCATGGTAATCCATAAATTGCGCTAAGCTTTCGCACCTAAATAATTGTTGCATATGTGGAATAATGGGAATATAACGAAGAACCTTGCAAGGCACCTTTTTTGTTAGTTGATCTATTCGACATCTACTGATATGACATTCTGGGCATTCTGTTGCAAATTCATGTTGTTTATGATATATAATATGATCATTGGGACATGCATCTATTGCTTGATACTCCATTCCAATATCTTTCATAATGCCAGATAAATCTCGGTATGAGTGAGGTAAAATATTCGATGGTGGTAACAAAAATTCACCAATCAATCTACAACAAAAAATAACTTCTTAATATAAAGAATATTAAAGGTACATACTTCATCCTTTATTTACTAGCGATGAACTAACAACAATTAAAATAGATGAAAAAAAATGACATATATGACATACCTTAACATCCGTGAAATTGTTATGTTGGATAAACCATTCATAACCTTCAAGTTCACCAGCAACAATACAGCAGAGAGAAGAGTTGTTTGGGAGCCTTCATAAATCGGCTCGTATGCCTTCTCAAGTACAGGTAAATCATGAACATCATCAAATTCATCTCAATCAACATGATCAGATGTGCCACTACATGTGTCATGGATCAATGTATTTGTACCATCATCTTCAATTGTGTTTTCTGGTGCATGATCATCTTCTTCCATAGGATTATTAACTTCATCTTCAATATTCATAGCTCCATACTCCTCCACTTGCAAAACCACATTCTCTGGGCCGTGATAATTCATATCGTGTGCCCTAGGGCGTCCCACCTTTATAATAATGACAGACACAAATAAACCATGATCATGATCAAATGATTTTTTATATATATATCAAATGTTAAAACAATATAAATATTTACAAATTCAATCAATATAAACACATATAATGAACAACTTACCAATGGACGATAATCATGCCCCCCTTCAATGTGACCATGCTGCCTACAATGTTTCTCAGCTATTGTGATTAAAAGTCTTCTCATCTTTAAGCCCTTGCAATTATTGCAAGGACAATAACATTTCCCATCACCCTTTCTTTTCAATATAGCCCACAATCTAGCAACTGTCTCTTCATTTTGTTCTGGACTAATATTATCTGACATGATTTTTCTTTACCAAGCTTGAATATTTAGATCTTCAAAAAATATTAAACTCACACGCACTCCAATAATTTTTAATCATACACAGGTAACAAAATATAATAATTATGATATTTTACACCAAAAAAAATCAGCATGCAACCACGCCTGCAAAAGATAAAATAGTTTGAAGTTAATGACCCCAAAAAACACTTTCAAATGCTAATTCCAGAAATTATTAAATTCTGATTTTACAATGATTTCCAACTGTTATACTCCTAAAATCAGAATATTGAACTTGCACAACAAAATTTGGAAATGAAATTCTCAAAGTACAACTAATAGGCCTCAACAATTAAGGCCTACTCAAGACTTTGTGAAGTCACTGTAAGGTTTCCAGGCCTTACCTGATGATTTGAGCAAGAGGATTAAAGAGTTGGTAAAGAGTTTTGATGACTGGAGTGGTACATCTTTACTAGATATTGTAGATGCCCAAGGAAATGTTAGATCACTGCAGCAATGGCAGGACAGGGTAGATGAAATCATTAACACTAGCACATTTTTGGAATCTTTTGAAAGGGAGGCGAATCAAGTAGCAGTAAAGTATACAACTTATAGTGCAAAGGTAAATTAGGTGGTAAATTTTAATTGGCCAATGGATGAGGAATATCAAGGATGGGTGGTGCAGGAGCACACCTTGGCTAACCTCCATTTTTGTTATTTTGGCTTGTACTTGACTCTAGCCAAGTCAGGAAGTTTGTTTGCTTTCAGAGCTTAGAAGGTCTTTGCTTTTGTGGGTTAGGTGAGTTAGTCATTAGGACTAAGGTCACACATTTAGCCATTGTTAGTAGTTTATGTTTTCTTATTGTTTGTTGTCTAGGGGAGATTAGAGTCTTAAAGTTGTTCCAAACACTTAATGTGGTTGTAAAGATTTCTTAAGGCCATTCAATGAGTTGGTTCCTCAGAATCTAGAGGGAATGGTGGTCCTAAGAAATAGGATCAAGGCATGAAGAAAGATGCCAAATGTTGTAAGGAAGCTAGCATGACAACCTTGGCAATTATTGTAATTGTTGCATGCAACTCGGTTGCCTTTGGATTCCCTTGAGAATAGGAAGTGGAGATTGGCCAACAGGCCCTAGAATCATGGGGTGGGCATCCAATATGACCCAAGACTCGAATCTAATGTAGAGCATGAGTTATGCAATTTGTAATTTGTTTTTGGAAGTGAAATACAGAGCTCTGCAACAGTGTTTTGAAGACAACTCGAGTTTTTGGGATGATGGAGATGTTAAATGGATTGAGAACCCGAGTTTAGTGTTTGTACTGTGTTCTTTAGTATTTTATTAGACTTTTTCATTTGATAGGAAAGTTGATTAGAGTAGATATTGTAGTAGTAGTCAGATTGTTTGAGGTTGTGGTTCTTACTGGTTCAGTCTTGACCAGTCAGTGCTCTCATGGCTCCCCCATGAAGTCTTTCCTTGGGAAACACCTAAGGACACGTGGGAATGCTAGGGGAGTCATTAATGTACATAGGTTTAGGGTTAGGAAGTATGAAAGAGTGGAGAGATATTTTAATCACTAGTCTCTAGGCGAGCAGATAGAGCCCGGTTAGAGGTCTAGCATGGAAACCTTGAAGATTTCTTGCAGGGTAAGGATGTACTGTACGGAACAGGTACAGGTTCATGTAGGGTTTCACCTTAGCTCAACATTCTAGGTGGATTGAAGTCATGTCAATCATTTGATTCATGGTTTGAGCAAGTTACAACCTAGAATACAGTCAGTCCTAGAAACTAGGCCTCTTAGCCCTATTGCCCAAAGTTGTAGAAAGCTTGTGTACGAACGTTGTCAGGCCAGAAGACCCACTGAATCATTTAAAACTTCCAAAAGGGTATTTGAATCTGCCTTTAGATTTTTAGAGTCTTTGGGAAAGTTTTGCAAGAATTGGAAAAACAAGACTGGTAAAGAATACAAGCAGTAGGCCTATTTAAGGTCTCAAGTGGTGAATCCTTGAACCCGATAAGGATAGGGTTGAAGAACCTGTTAAAATGGTTCAAATATGCAAGGTTATGATTGCTATCAATAGGATGGACACCCCTGCAATGAAGAATGAGGTTTTCGAGAAAATAACACTTAGAGCTTACTAAGTGAGGAAGAGGATCTGAACTTGTCAAATGGTGTTAGTCCTCCAAGGTGAAGCACAAGGGATAGAACTCTTAGAACAGAGTTAAAATTGGACTTAGTTAATCATCTAAGCGAATCAGGACCTAGAGGAGACTAGGTTCCTAGAAGAGACAAGCTAGGTCTCTTAGCTGCAGTGCAAGCAAGCCTTGGAACACTCACACCAATGGGTAGAAAAGTACTTAACTGAACAAGAATAGGACAGAGTCTACAACTGGCAGTTAATGACTCAACGGTTATGGTTATAACAAATTTTGGCTATGTCTTGGTGGCAGTTTTGGTGCAAGTTTTCAAAGTTTGGAAAATACAATATTTATTCTCCAGTGGACGAGATGAACAAGAAGATTCTCCAGAGACTTAGCTGTTGTAACCAATTTTTGAAATGTCACAAGGCGGTCCAAGTGACCAGTGATAGGTGTATTTCTGGTCCGATGCTTGTTGCTCCTTCATTTTCCCTATAAGAAGGATTTCAGGACCAAAAATATGGCCGGTTAGGAAGTTAGATATCTTTAGGTCAAGTCTAACTGAAGTTGCAGAGTGAATTTGTAAAGAGCTTGATATTATAGTGAAGATACTATTCTTAGGTTTGGTGATGTGAGTTTTCCAAGGCTTTCTTGCACTACAACTAAGAGACACAGCTTGTCTCTTCTAGGAGCCTAGTCTCCTCTAGGTCCTGATTGGCTTAGATGATTAACTAAGTCCAATTTTGACTCTTCTCTAAGAGTTCTATCCTATGTGCTTCACCTTGGAGGACTAACACCATTTGAAAAGTTCAATTTCTCTTCCTCACTTAGAAAGTTCTAAGTGCTAACTTCTCACAAATGTCATTCTTTATTGTAAGGGTGCCCATCCTATTGAAAACATTCATAAACTTGCATATTTGAACCATTTTAGAAGGTTCTTCAACCCTATCCTTACCGGGTGCAAGGTTTGACCATTTGAGACCTTAAACATGCCTATTCCTTGTAGCCTTTACTAGTCCTGTTTTGTCAATTCTTGCTAAATTTTTCCAAAGACCCTACAAAAATAAAGGTAGATTTGGATACTCATTTGGAAGTTTTAAAAGGTTCAATGGGGCTTAGGGCCTGACAACGTCCGTACACTAGTTTCCTACAACTTAGGACAATAGGGCTAAAAGGCCTAATTTCTAGGACTAACTGTAATCTTGCTTGGAACCTACTCAAACCATAAACTAAATGATTGACATGACCTTAGTCCACCTAGTATGATGAGCTATGATGAAACCCTACTTGAACCTGTACCTATTCCATACAGTACCTCTTTACCTTGCAAGAAATCTTCAAAGACATTCCTAGACCTCTAACTAGGCTCTGTCTGCTCGCCTAGAGACTAGTGATAAAAAGAGCTCTCCACTCTTTCATGCTTCCTAATCCTAAATCTATATACACTAATGACTCCCCTAAAATTTCCACCTATCCTTAGGTGTTTCCCAAGGATAGATTTCATGGGGAGCCATGAAAGCACCGACTAGTCAAGACTGGACTAGTAAGAACTTAAAGCCAAAAAAATTTGCCTAACACCAAATATCCTACTCTAAAAAACTTGCTTATCAAATGAAAAAGACTAAGATAATCCTATAGAACACTAAAAAAATACTAAACTCAGTCTCTCAATCCATTAAGCATCTCTGTCATCACAAAAGTTCGGGTTGTTCTTGAAAACATTGTTGTAGAGCTCTCTATTTTACTTTCAAAAACTAATTACCAATTACATCATGTCATGAGATTTGAGTCTTGGGTCATAATAGATGCCATCCCCATGATTCTAGGGCCTGTTGGCCGATCTCCCACTTCCTATTTTCAAGGGAATCCAAAGGTAACCGAGTTGCATGCCCATGCTAACTTCTTTACAACATTTGGCATCTTTTTCTATGCCTTGATCCTATTTCTTATGACCACTATTCCCTCTAGATTCCGAGGAACCAACTCATTTAATGGCCTTAAGGCATCTTTACAACAACCACTAAGTGTTTAGAACATCTTTAAGACTCTAATCTCCCATAGACAACTAACATTAAGAAAACTTAAATTACTAACACTGGCTATTTGTGTGACCTTAGTCATAATGACTAACTCACCTAGCCCACAAAAGCAATGACCTTCTAAGGTCTGAAAATAAACTATCATCCTGACTTGGCTAGAGTCAAGTACAAGCAAAAATAACAAACATGGAGGTTAGCCTAGGTGTGCTCCTGCACCATTTGGTGTCATTCTGTTGTAGGTTTTAGTTTCATGGGTACTTAATTTTCAAGACAGTACTAGCATCTGAATGAAAATTACTCATTTCAAGGTCATGTATCTCCATTGTATGAATATATTATTATCTTGAATAAAATTATCAATGGTTATTCTATTCATCTCACTATTATGGTGTGTGATTCTCATTTTGGCTTTAATTCAAGGAATTAATTAAAATGCTTGAGTGAGGGTATAGGTGACTATGTTCATATAAGGATTTGATAAGTAGTATTGGGTTAGAATATAGATTGATGGTATTGTAAGGCAGTATTATCTGAGATTTTATATGCTGTGTCTAGAAGATAAAATTTGTTACAGTAAAAAAACAACCAACACCTTTGATATTATCTAGCTATGGCTCCCAAATCTATTGCAAATTGATCATTAGGGTTAAAATTGAAACCTTGCAAATATAATCTTTGTCCAAATCCATCAAGAATTTTCCATCAGTTATAAACAATTCCCTTATAAAGAATTTGTGAAACCAGGTCTAAAATCTGGAAATGAAATTCTAAAAATGCAAAAGACTATAAATGAAATCTGATGAGATGTTGCTTTCAAATATGATTTTCAAACCTGGAAGTATAAATCTGACTTCACAAATGAATTCTGGAAAAAGACAATGACTTCCCTCAACCTGTTGATATATTCTTGAGTTTCTTTCGATTTTCCCCAAGAAAACCATCGAGCAAAACACTCTCACAATAAATAGCCGAGCTCATTTCAATTTATGCCTGCCACAATTTAACTTTGCAGGACCGCCCCAATTTTGGCGAAAGATCTTCGTCAAAATGTACACAAAACAATGGCTCATCAAAATTCCGACAGATGTCAGGGTAAAAATTAAAAAAAAAATGGAAATTTGCACAAGTTCCCGACGATACATCTGATTATATAGGTTTCGTCAGAAATTGGGGTCAAATGAGTTAGTGAGCTAGAGTCATATTGTGAGAAATTTTGAGCTAAATACTTTTGCAACAGTGGCCATTAATTTCAATACCCTATGCTAGGAATATGAAAAGGATAAATATAGTTATAGAAATCATGTGCTACCACAAAATAGAAGAAGAGATTTAAAAATGAAAGGGGTGAGGTTATCTCCAAAGGATTTTGAGCCATTTAGTTGTGATGAGTTTGAAGATTACTTCAAAATTACTTACTTTATTTTATGTCAGGTCTTGGGAAGAAAATATGATTTAAGGATGCATGTTTCTATGATGATCTTGGCCATGGATATTCATAATAAGGATTCAAATAGAGGTTTTGATTATGTTTCCCACATTGCTGAGGAAATTCACAAGCAGTTGGTGGCTTTGAAGGAGCTTAATGCTCCATTGTACTTTACTCATTATTCTATGCTTATGCAAATGTTGTTGTGGATTGGTAGGAGAGCTCAGGTCAATTTTATGAAGCTTAGAATGACATATGAAGAAGTAAATTATTTTCCAGTGTAGTTTTGGACTCACATATGGGATCAAAATTGTCTTGGTTCAAATTAAACTACTTTACGAAATGGGTTGGTGATGGAATTTTTGAATATCTTGTGGGTGAAACCAATGTATAGTATTTCAAGAGAAATAAAAGAAATCCTTAGGCCTCTTGAATTTAAATAGAACACCAAGGTGAATCACAATTGGGGAGATTGATATCTCCATTCTTCATAGATAGTGTTTAGAGTCTATGGTGCCTTGGTGTAGCCACATCAACTACCCATTTATGTTCCTGATAAAATGGACTTCATTAAAATCATGTGACAACTTGATGCAATGGACAAGGACCATTTTATAGGTGCCAAGAAGCGTTCATTTATTCTTGGTTAGTTTTCTTTTTCACTTTTTAGGGTGTTTTCAAAGGAGGGGTTGGACAATTTTGTAGACATGTTAAGTAATTATAGGATGGATGTGGAGAAAGTAAGAAATTGTGACCTTGAGGGGTTCATTAACAAAGAAAGAAAACAAATTAGCAGCTCATCCTTTTACCACCATTTCTTATATTTAGAAGATTTGATCAGAATTTTTCCATCTAATGCCCAAGTTGTTGAAAGGAAAAATATATGGTTACATATTGTCAAAATTGAAGAGGCAAGGGTCAAAGTCAATCCTCTATATGCAAGCCCTTATGCACAGATTGAAGAACCTTTTAAAAGGGATATGAATATGATAGAGGCATACAAAGAGGGCTAATTTTTGAATATGGTTAGACATGCTGAAGAGGCAAAAAAAATTAAGAAGAAAGAGTAGGAGGCCAGGGTTAGAAGCCAAATACCTCAATCATCTACCTAGGGTTCATCTATCCAATTGATGGAAATAGAGGAGGTACTAGTTGTTAAACCTCTTGTTGAATATTCTCTTGAGATAGAGGGAGGAGATGAAATGGAGGAACAATATTTAGAATATGTACCGGATGGGGAAGAAGTATGGTAGAATTTCCCTTCTCTTGAACCAAACAATGTTATGGATTCTTTTTTCCCTGTTAACAAGATTGTTCCAATTGCATATGATTAGAATGTGCTTGATGATGATGACATAAAAATTAGAGCATTGCATGAGTTTATGGATGATGAATCCTTTGTACAAACAAAGGAATTTAGGGAATTTGTAATTCAAGTCAAGGGTAATGATATCAAAGAAAGTATTGAGAAGGCCAAGGAAGGAGTGGATCCTTCATTACATGAAGAAGTAGAGAAGCAAGAAGAATTGACCATGCAAGAAATTTATGTAATTAACCCTCCTGATGGTAGAATATTGGTGAAGATCAGTGGCATTATTTTGTTGCAAGGATGGGACTTGAATTCCATAATTTCCCTTTGATACAATAAGGAATGATGTTGACTCATTTATATCAGAGGAGTAATATGACAACAAGGTGTTTGGCTTTGGCTTCGGCCCAAAGTTACATACATTAGAAATTTGGTATATGAGACAAAATATAGGGAAGCCAAGAGTGATTAGGTCTATTGGTGACATCACAAGAGATGATGTGACAAAGAGATCCATGAGATGACCCATACTCAAGCAACCAAAGTGATAATACACATGCTGCTATGCTAAGTTCTGACACAAACTGAGATGTCT
The DNA here is from genome assembly GCA_007115665.2 of Sequoiadendron giganteum. Taxonomy (NCBI): domain Eukaryota; kingdom Viridiplantae; phylum Streptophyta; class Pinopsida; order Cupressales; family Cupressaceae; genus Sequoiadendron; species Sequoiadendron giganteum. The sequence goes on from CM021104.1 coordinate 65,522,185, forward strand.
CAAGAGAAGTATGAAAAGTTAATGGATAAGAATAATAGGTTGCTTGAAGAATGCAACAAATTGAAGGCTACTAATTCTTAGGAGAAAACTCAAATGAAAACCATTCCACCTATAGCTGCCACACAGTAGTTTTCAACACAAGATAGAGAGACTTTGTCTCTTAGAATTCAAAGATTGAAAGAGGAACAAAAAATGGTAAGAGAAAGTGAGAAAAAGGCTCAAGAGGATACTTCAAAGGTGGTCATAGAAATGGTTGATGACATATTAGGACAAAATTTCTTGCATTTTACATAAGTTGGACAATGTGTGGAATGTGTACAAGAACATTCATGAGGCCTACCAAAGACATTCTGAGGTGCAAGAGAATTTTTAGAATGTATGGAGTAAGTGGAGTACAAGGGATGGTTCTTTGAAATAAGTGATGGAAAAAATGGAAGGTGACTCTGAAGCACCTACAAATCTTCCACAACTAGTGAAAGTCATTGGATTGTTAGGTGAAATTTCTACTTTCCAGAGAAAACTTGATATATAGTTCAAAAGTAAAGTGAATTTGTTCAGTGAAATGGAGGAGAGAGGAGTACCAAAGATCTTGGATGAAGAAGGAAAACTAAAATATTTCACTATTTGGAAGAAACAATTTGGAAATCTAGTTCCATCTTTGTCTAGTTTTATTTATGTTTCAGGAAAACTAGATTATGCATCACTTAACAATGTCATTGATGATATTTTTAGAATGGAAGTGGATTTAGATTTATTTGTAAAGAGGTCAAGAAAATATTAGATTCTAGGTACAACTTGCACAATTCAAAGGTGCAGAAGTTGTTGTATACTCAATGGCCAGAAGAGGAGTACAACACATGGCTCAAATTTTTTATAGATTAAGCCTTTGATATGACAATGTCTAATGTTGTCTCCTTTGGAGTTGGAAAGTTATTACTTAGTGGATTATGATGTGGATGTGATAGGGAAGGGTTGGATGGAACAATCACTATTCCATGCTCTGGATCTTTGTTTGCAAGATCTCCTTGGTGTCTTTCTTCACCACCTTAAACTTTAGGACCTTCCTCATGTTTAGGTACCCCTGGTTCTCCTGGGCAACCTCACTACTATCACAATTCAGCTTACCAAGTCAATCTTGGTGCACTACCTCTAACTCTTCCTTAGCCCTTAATCTACCCTAAAGGATAACCTATCCTCAACACTCAATTTGATCTTTGCACGGTTCTAGGGAGTCTACCTTACTTCCTTTGGCCATTGCTTTCTCCAAACCCTCATTTAGGGTTAAAAAGGCTACTAGCCCAAGAGCCCCAATTAGGTCTCCAACTCCGAGAAAACATGCTTATTCTCCTAAGTTATCCAAATAACACCCAATCTTTCCTTGAGTTTCTTAGTGTCTATGCCCACCTCTCAATGATTTCTGGGTTCTTAAACCTCCATTGTCCGTACAGTTCCTCAAAATGGAAATGAGCAAGAACTTAGGTTATTTTAGGTCTTTTCTGACTTTCTTGTAGACTGTTAAGAATTCCTCTCACCAAACGAGTTGATGGAGTTTCTTCCTTCTTGCTATGCCTTGGCAAGGCCTACACCTGCCCTCTCCACATCGTGAATTTCCAGGGAAAGGTCACCCCTGCAAACCAAGTGCTTGCACTTTCTGTCTTTCCTAGCCGGGCACTGTCAAGCTCGCCTAGGAGAAGGCTTTCTCCATGATTCCTTGAATCCTAACCACTCCTAACCACTCCTAACCCTATCTTATTTATAGACATGGAGCCTAGTCACTATTCCCAAGGGCCCATATGCAAAGTACAGTGGGAATGTAAATAAACCTCCATTCTTTCTAACCTGCCAGTCAGAACAACAACTTCAAAGAAACAAACCAATTACAAGAAACACTTGAAAATTGAATACACTAACTAAATACTACCACACAAAGCTTCAAATACCACTACAAAATACATGCTATAACAATCTCACAGTGCCATGATCGCTCCTAACCACTCAAATTCAATACAAAACACAAAAATTACAAAACCTTCTCACTGTCCTTACTCATATTCATGCATTTTCAATATTTTAAAAGCTTCCAACCTTCCTTTCAGGTTGAGACACACCTTATAAAGGTTTCTAAATCAATTAAGCTTGATCCTAACTGCTCCATGGCCGCTTGTGGCTTTCAAAAGGCCTTATTTGCAAAATTTTAAAGAAAACTAACACCTGGGAAGGTCTACAAAGGTCTTAAGTCATCCTTGTAGCCAAACCCCAATCTAGCAAATGGTCAACATGACCTTTATTAACATAATACCTGTTCTCAAATGCCTCTAAGGCACAAACTCAAGAAATGGAAGGAGTTTGCTACATTTGGCCTACACAAATTGCCAATTCTTGACCTTCTAGTTAACTCTCCTAGATGAACTTTGGGGTGCTCCTGCACCAGGATGGTTCTTTTGTCTTTTCCTATTTTTATGCTTTTTGTTCTGAAGTTTTGGAAGCCCAAGGAAGATTAAGGATAAAGGAATGTTTGGTTACAACTAAGGAATGTTCAGTTACAACTATCTCCCTCAACGTGTGTCTTCTAAGGAATGTGAGAATATTTTGCAACTATTTGAAAGGAATTTTTGTTTTATATGAGTCATTCCCTCAGGGATAGTTAGGATTTTTAAAATGTAAATGATTTCCAAATGAAAATATGACATGTGTAAATGAATCAAAGCTTGTTGCTCCCTTATCTTATAAAAAGAAATTTAAGGTCATTTACATGAGATGATAGATCAATTTTGGATAGTTTTGTAATACAGATGTAGAGAAATTAAGTTTGAGTCATTTTCTAGGTTATTGAGTCTAGCTTTTTTCAATTTTGAAAAATATTGTATAACAGTACTATCATTTCTGATTACAATGGCATACTTCTGAAGCCAGTGTTATGCTTTTGTATATTTCACATTGGTTATGAATGAAATGAATCAAAGATATTTTAATTTGTCTCCATTGTCTATCCTTTAGATGTTTATCTTCTATTGATGCTCTTATTCAAAGAATAAGTTAAATGCTTTAATAAAGATAAAGACTTGTGTGAATGTATATAGGGATATGATAAGTATTGTTGGTTATAATTATTGAGTTTAATGGTGCAATGCATCATTAAATAGCTCTATTATGATAGAGGGAACACTATTGTGCACTTTCAATTGTATTTTTTTATGACTCCATGCCCTAAAATAAGGAACTAATCATTAAAGTTGTGTTTATGTTACATCTCTAGGGTCTTTCACACACACAAACATTATAAATATTTATATTCAATTGTTTGTTGTTGTTGAGACTTCAGTGGTATCATGTTCTATTGATGTATAATTTTAAATTCTTAAAGATATTGCCTGATCTTTACATTCCTATAGTTATCAAGAAATTATATATAAAACATTTATGTTGTTTGTAGTGTTCAAGATAAATTGGCACAAGAGGTATTGAGAAATTTGTATGGGATCACCCTCTTGGGTTTCACAAAGACCAAAGTGTAGAGGGAAAGTTATTTTAGCTTTCACCTATTCGTTGTCCAATCCCTCCAAATAATTGAACATTGGTAATGAAAAAAACCATAGATTATCTATGAGATCTAGTTGGCAATTAAAAACAATGAAAAAATAATATGAACAAAATCACATACACTTTCACATGATGCTTTGATATTGAATTGCTTCAATAAATCTTCTCTTGACTTATCTTGACTTGCTTGATAATGCTCTTGACAATAATTCTTGCTCAATTATTCACTTTAACGCTATATATCCTTCAAATGATAAAATGACTATGTATTTATACACAATTATGGGTAAAAGAACGTTTAAGTTGTGTCACACTTTCGACCAAATAAATAGTTCTAAGCGAAAAAATTTCAACCTAAATAGTTTCGATCGAACTGGTTTCGGCCGAAACCATGTGGCCTATATGGGTCACATAGAGTTTTGGGTGACACCCTTTCAAACGAGATCATAAAATTTGAAATTTTCTCTTTGTCGCATCGAAATGTGGCTTATTTAATGTGCGGGGTTTTGATAGAAAGGGTTTCAGTTGAAATCCTTTCTACCAAAACCCTTTTTACCAAAATTGTCTATGTGGCATCCTAGTTGGTAGCCAACTCAATAGTTTTTTAGAATTTTCTGAAACTTTCAACTTCAACTAAGTATTTATTTAGTAGAAATGATTTAAAAAAAGAAAGAAAAATACCCTTTTGTAGAGCTCAAAGTGGTGAATCCAAATATGTAATTTTTATTTATATATTTTGATTAGTTTTAATATTTTTTATTTTTAAAATAATGCAAGTAGGTTTTTTAAGTTAAAAAAGAGGCTGATTAAAATTAAAAAAAATAGTTAAAGATATTATTTCTTTTTGAAAAATATATGGTGCACTAAAGGAGACAACCCTCTTCAAAAGGGTATAATTTTTTTTTTTGAAAATGATTAAAAATATAGACAATAGTTGATGTCAAATGAAAACTGCTAAATTGTGACAAGTTTAACTTTAAAATGTTATTATGAGAAAAATATACATCAAAATTTCAATTTTTTTCCATGCACTAGATATTGAAGTTACCTATTTGAAGAAGTTTTTTTCTATTTATTTCTTGACGTCAAGTGAACTCCACTTTTTTCTTGAATTTTTTAGAATTCGAAAATCTACTCTTAAATTGATAAAAAAAAATCAAAACAATTTTTAAAAGTTCTGAAAAATTACAGGAATAAACTTCATCAATATTTCTAAATTTCATTAGTTTACATCATTTTGAAATTTAAAACATAAATACCACTTTTATGTGGTTGAAGTTCAATTTTTTTTGTTGTTGGCCAATTCCTTCATAAAATGTGACATAGGTTTTTGCTTTTACCCTTATTCTAATTTCCTGGAAACTAAATCCCAATAGTTGATATTTGACATTTAAAATTCAAATAATAAAATTTTGACTCTAACATACTAAATTTTGGAGGTAAAGTAGGAGGACCAAATTGCCTAGGGTGATTTAGTCTTGACCCTATTTTCTAAAGTATAAAGTGTCGGGAGCAAAATATTAAATGTATGCATTGGTTTTCTACATGGGTTTTCTTGGTAAATGTCCAAATGGGCTATAAATTGTATAATTCAGAACATTAGATTTATAATTAGGTCCAATTACTTAAGGGGGAGAAAAACATAGTGTGAAATTGTCATCGGTGACAATTTATGACGCTAATTTAGCCCCCACTTTAGTGAGAGTATGAACTTATGCTCATACTCACAGTAAAGTAGAAAATATGTCAAAAGGGTCCAATTATCCAAATTTTGAGGAGATAGGATGATAATGAATCGAAGGGGTAAGTGCTCAAGCCCCCAAGATTCAAGATCCCATGGCAAACCAAAACAAGCACAAATGAATTCACATGTATGTAATACATCTAAACAACACAAAACATACATGATAGAAACATGAAGCATACACTATGAAAACACATGACCTAATATAACATAAATATGACAAAAAACTGAAAAAAAACATTATGTGAACACAATGCCAACATGAAGATTACATATGAAAGAAACATAATAAACACAAGGTTAGTACTAAGGGAATTCAAGTTGGTAAGGCAAAGTGACCTTAGTCTTAAATTTGTCTCAAATACCAAATTCCATTCATCAAATGTGCTATAAAAATATGTAAAATCACTCATGAGCCACATGGATCTAGCAAGTTGTATTATGTCAAATCCATGGATTATCTTGCCAAATTTTAATGTCTAGGGGGACAAACAAAAATCACCTAAGAAGGTGCATAAAAATCTAAGGGGATGAACAAGAATCACCTAAGAAGGTGCATAAACATCCAAGGAGACGAACAAGACTCACCTAAGAAGGTGCATAAAACTTTTTATGTCCAAGGGGATAAATTGATAACCATGACTCAAGGGGCGATACAAAAAACACCTCCACTAAAGGGGTATGTCAATAAGTCAAATCTCACAAGACATAGTGGATAGGGGTAGTATATGTACCCCTTAAATTTTAAACATACTTTCTATGATAGTATTTTAAGGAGAAAATAATTCACACCGTCAAAACTAGTTATCCTTGCTCCCCAATTGTAGAGTCAAAGACAACCACACAAGAGACTATCATGTTGCTACCATGGAAAATATGGTTGCACTTAATATTGTACCACCATGAATGACAATGAGAAAACACATAAATCTACTATTATCAATTAGATATACACCCTATGCTAAGCTTGTAGAAACTTAACTATCTGTTGACACATGGAAATCTTCTTCAGATGTAGGTGATCTTAATGAAGAAGTAATCTCTAGAGTGAGCTAGTTCTCTGAATGATAATTCCTATTCTAAAATTAATTTTGAGGTAAAGAGTTAGAAGGATAAATTGGATTTAAAACTTAAGACTGAAATTATATCACCTAAAATTATTGAGGAGATTTTGATAGTAACTCACTCTCACCACTTCTTTAAACCCGATTCTCACAATCTCACAACACATATAATCTAAAAGTGATTTGTGCAAAGGTTTAAAATAAACACAAGGCACAACCTGAATTAGCATGCAACTCTTGAAAATCACTTAAAAATAGTAAGACAGGACAAGGATTCCATAGATTTGAATAACAAGACACATCAAATTACTATTGCGAAGCATAAATAAGAAGTGAGAAAGGAAACTCTGCTACTTTATTGAATGGAGTGAAACTCTCAAAATTTGAATGTAAAATTGCTTACAAAAGTCTCTACCTGAACAAGAGAGGAAGAAACAATGATCTGAACTGAGAAAAATCCTAAGTTTTTCTTCTAAATAAAACTCTCCAAAATCCTAATCCAAGCTCAAGAAGAAAGCTTAGAAAAAATCATCTAGAACTTCTCCATAATGTGTAACAAAAGCGAAAAACTCACACATTTTGCATTTCTATCCCAAAAAAACACCTAAAAATAGGTCAATTCTACTTTAAAAGAAAAACAAACACCCTATCTTCATCCCATGCAACTCGATTTCTCCCAAGGAAAAATACACCATCTCAGCTTTCACAAAACTGCTAAAAATAGCAAAAGAATAAAACAATTTATAAATCATGGTTTTATATTTTGCTTTACAAGATACTTATAGTTTTAATCATCTCAATGTGACCTAATTTTGCAATTAAGATTTAGAAATCTTTGCAAAAGATTACAATCTTTTACATCTCTTTGCAATTTGATTTTTCTTCTAAAAATGCATAAAAAATAAAGGCAAATTTTTTAACATTGTATTTTAATTGATTTCTAGAAAATCAATCAAAATAAAAGCCTAAGGCATACATGAATATTTCTAAGGCATAAGCATTGACATTAAAATAAAATACCTTAGGTATTTTAGACTATGACACATTGTTCAAATGCTTACCTAAGACTTAATCAAATGATTCCAAATGAAACCTTGAAAGGTTCGACCTAGGGCGTGAATACATTATCAAATGATAAATGTGACATTAAGAGTTTGATATTTCCAAAAAACAAATGGAAAAATCACTAAGTTCGAACTAGGGAAAAAAGGAGAAACCCTAATAACAAAACTCTTCAACCCTAACTTTTGACCTCATTTCACACTTGTAATTTTGAGGGAAAGCTCTGCTGAGAGAATGCATCACCACCATGGAGTTAGGGTTTGTAGCTTGAAGTCCACCATTCAAGCTCTTTGTTGGTCAATTCCTCATTTGCAGGAAAGGTGAGTTGTCTTCAAACTACTTTGTGGCTTTTCCGATTCATTTTGAAAGCAATTTTGGCCTTGAAGTCGCGACCATGGCATGCTTTTTTTCTTTTTGATTTTTCCTTCACATAGTGCCTCCATCTCAGTGCTTCATGTAGCCGCCATGGAAAGTATTTGCTTGGGTATTTCTAATAAACAAAACTCCAAAATATTGACATAAAAATGAAGATTACTTTCTTATGGAAAAAACTTGAAAACTTTTGTACATCCTCCTATTGTAGAGAGTGGCTTTTACATGTTTCAATAATGAATTTCCATAAGGATACTTGCATTCTATGCATTGTTTGTTCTGATTTTTAGATTTTGATGGAAAAGTCATAAGGTTTTGTTTGAATGGTGAATATTTGTGAGCCAAGATCCTTCTCCAGGCCATGACCATTATATGCTCGATTTGGGTAATTTGAAATCACTGCATTTTGGATATCTTGAGTAAGAACTCAAAAATAATAATTTGTTTCTTAATGAAGAAAACCCAGATGGGTTTTGAGATTATGTGTAACTTCTATCACTGCTTCCTAAAATTATTGCATTTTTATTTCTCCAATTCCTAGGCTCGACCCATGATAGTATTCCATACATTTTTGTGTTTTCTGACAAAAACCCTCAAATTGGTAAACTGTAAAAAGAAGAAATCTGCATTTTAAGTTGAAACCATGTAACTGTAGTTTGTTTACTTTAGGATTGTAAATGATCTAAGAAATTTTTCCATTCCTTTATTTTCAGATTTACATTCTCTTTCATTGTTCTTCCATTGAAGTAAAAACCAAAACAACACCTCTTCTTTTACCTTGTACCTCCTGTAGCAACATTGATGTTATTGCAGGTTGCTTTTCATCACTCATTTCATATACTTGAGTGCTTCAGAAAATATGCATTCTCAACTCAAAATTTTCATGAAATAAAGAGATATTTCCCTCTTATGTCCATGTGTTCACAACTTGTCTTGTCATAATCGAGCTTGGCTTCTCTGAGAGTCTGAAGCTTCTCTATGTGCTTTTATTATTTATTAATGCTCTGTTGATGAGGAATTATGTATGCCTGTTCACTATCACCATTATGAACATGAAACACTTGCTGCATTAGAAAAAAACAACATGAAAAAGCATGAATAAACATGAACAAATCACATGGCAGTAAAGATGAAATCAATTTGAGAGTATTAAAACTCTATAGTATGGGAATTGATATATTTCATTTGATTTTGTATCTGAATTGAGTTCATTGTTCACTTGTAATTTTCACTTCGTTGTTCAGATTTGATTGTTATGAGTGAACAATGTTCTTGATTGTTTTTATAGCTTAAATTTGTTTCACTCCTTCATGATTGGATCATATGAGCATGATAATTGTATTTCCTTACTTAGCCCCATTTGTATGTTTAAGGAGCAACATGCCGAGCTCTACCCTTGTGGGAGCCTGTTTTACTCCACATACTTTTATGTCTTCATGAAATGATCAGCTACATATCTTTTCCTATACTTGCATAGAAAACAAACAACGTTAGATAAAACAATATACTATTATAATGGTTCCTTCTTGGCTTCTGTCCAACTCCTGTTCTTGCAATGTCAGTTGTTTCAATGTATTATCAACAACATTCTACATTATTGTTGGTGATTCATATAGGAATGTTCATAATCGGAGCTCTAACTACCCTTTACTTCTCTTACAGGTCAATCGGAGCTCAAGGATGAAGGATAATGTACCATTCTTGCATCGAACAAAAGGAAATAGGAAATGATGATTATGTTCATGCTTATGTGTCTTACTTTCTTACATCTTCAATAGTGTAGCATGCTTCTCATGATTTATTGTTATAGTTACTCCCACGGCTTGTGTGGGGCACTTTAATTTATTTTCTTATCTTCCATTCTGAAAAGAAATGTATCTCAATGCAAACTTTCCCAATTCATCTAATAAATGAAATACTGAAATGTAACAATATGTGAAATAAATGAAAACAATTGTTATGCTTTAATCATTTATGTATTCTGATTTATACTTCATTTGTACTACAAAGCACTGAGCAATAACTCTTGAAATTCTATTCATTGAAACAATGCATAACTAAAACTTGATAAGTATAGAGAAAACAACACTTTAAGAACATGCTGAAATTAACTGAACTTTCACTTTAAAATGAAACAAACTAATCAACTCTTCCAATTGAGCTGTAGTGAAAATTGGTATCATTTTGGTGATTTCCGCTAAATGTTTGCCCACTAAGACTTAAATTAATTGCCTTTAATACTCCATTGGGCATGGAGTCAAATCTGCCCATTCATGAAACTTAGAAAATCAAACAGTAACACTCCAAACAACAACGAAACAAAACCAAACAATATTGAAAGAAAACTAACAGGCCCTGATGGCCAACCAGAATATGCGCAACAACGCTTAGGGAAAGAAAAACAATTGAAATGAAATGTGCACAAAGCACTTATCAATTGAACACACTAAATCTAACCTATTCTAACCAGCCAAAGAAGCTGGTGAAACAAAACCATTCACTGATTGGGTGAAATAGCTGCGTTTTGTATAGAATATTTGATGTTTTACATGATTTTGGACATCTACATGAAAAATAAAAATGGATGAAAGGCCACAAGATAGCTGTACCACACCTTGAAGAATGTATACAAGCTTACTAACCTCTTCATATAGAATATAACCACTACTAACCCGAGGTGGTGAAGTGAATTGAATTTTTTCCTCTTCAACTACACTTCCATGATTGGATTCAATCATGATAGGAATATTCTTGTTGGTCTCCATTTTAGCAATGTATCTAATTGGACATCCTATCAACAAGACAAAACTAGATCTACCCCTTCTGGTTTTGCTCTTGTCAACTGCCTCACCAACCACAACTATTTCTTGCCTTGGTTTTATCATGCCTTCCACCTCGTGCTCCTCCACAACCGAGCTTCCCTCATTTATTTGCTCATGGATTAGTATTTTTTCTAAATTGCTTTCATCATTTTTTTGTTTAGAACTCGATAACTTTGTTAGTTCATATGCATTTTCTTCATCAATACTAAAAAAAAAAGGAAGTTCTTCAAATGAGGCAATCAAAACTTGAGTTTCAACACCCCCTTTTGCTTCTTGAACTTTCTATTCCATACATTCACCTTCAAAAGGTGATCGTTTGACATCTAAATTTCCAACAAAAATCTCAAGATCATCCCAAAACATGTATTCTTCATTCTCATTTTCCTTTTTTTGTGAATGGGGTTAGATTATTACCTTGTAACCACTTTTAGCCAGCCGTGTGAGTTGTAGGATAGGTTTACCTTCAGACTCCTTTACTTGATCCAAGACCCCATTGTTAGATTGCTTTTCTTTAGTTGGAAATTCCTCACCTTGTTGAGGATCCTGCTACTGCTCTGGAACTGTCGTTCTTGGTATGAGAATGCTTCCCTTATTTGTCTCTACAAAATGAGGTAAATGAACGAACAAAGAAACCATTTCTTCTTCCTCGTGTGGTGCTTCCTTTGATAAAAAATGGACATTCTTTCCTTGTAGCTAAGAATTTTTGCCTTGTGTCCTATGTATTCTGCTTTCATGCATCTTATAAATAACATTATAAATTTTTTCAAATGAATCAAAATGAAAATGATTCGATGTCAGGCTTGACTCAACACCCTCTTCATATGCATCATACTCATAATCAACTAGGAATACAACATAACCAGAAACAACCTCTTGTTCCCTATGTGATCTCTCTGAAAGAATTTCATTATCTTCCACAAAATAAGGAATCTCATCAGTGAAAGCATAGAAAGATTCATCATGAGAATTCCTTTCTTGTTCAATCTTTTCCTACTCCAACTGATACTACTCCATAGCTGCATGCATTAGATTTATGTTCCTAGCTTTCTTCGTGGTGAGTGAGCTATCTTGAAAGAAAATAGATTCACCTTTACAAAGGCAGATAGTTACAGGACAATCAGACTCATCTGATAGGGAAATGTGGGGAGCTTCTTGGGTTTCTTGCAAGGAAGAATATTGCTCAAGGGGTTGTTTTGCAACCATACTTGGCTGAGCTTGATTACCTTTTTCAACATGCAAGGGATAAAGTTTCCTTAAACTTGGGATTTCAAGCTTAAGAGGCTGATTTGGAGAGTTAAAGACCTTTTCCTGCCTAAAACTTGGAATCTCAACTTTAGGAATACTAAGAGGTTCACTTTGTCTAAAGCTTGGGAATTCATAGTCAGAAACCTCTCCTTGAACAAGCCGATCTAGAACTATAGGAGTTGCTTGGGCTTTGTACCTTTGTGTTTCCAACTCCTGCTCAAAAAGATAGGCTTGATAAGCCATCTCCTCCTACTGTCAATTATATTCATATTGTCTCTCGATCTCCTCCATTTGCCTCATTAAGTCAAGCAGTGTTCCCTTTATGCTTGCAATCTCCCCCTTGTGCACGTCATACTACTTTTGGTTTTCTATTTCACTTATTCTCCCTTCATAGTTCAACCTTATATCTCTGAAACTCAATTCTTGAATGTATTGGGGCCAATTTTGAGCATATGAGGGCTGAGATGAAAATTGGGCAGGGGTGGGTGGGTGGTAATTATATTGGGCATGCTAATTTTGAAAGGCCATGAGATTGAAAACAATAGCATGATCGAATGGATATGACTGAGGATGAAGTGGAAGAGCAACATTTTCGTGGTATGGTGGATGATATGACACATTGTCATGAAATATTGACATATTTATTCATTCATAAGCTGGAAAATAGAAAAAGTTAGGCTTTTAAAAAAAACCAGCACTTGATCTGCATGCAAAATCAGAGAACAGATTCACCAAGTATATGTAAAAAATCTCCAAAAGGCTGAATAAACTGTTGCATACACCAAACAACAATTAAAAACTTGAAAAGTTTTCTCAAACTAAATTTCAGAGTCCCACCGAGCATGCCAAAAACTATTATCAATCAGATATGCACCCTATGCTAAGCTTGCATAAACTTAACTATCTGTTGACACATGGAAACCTTCTTCAGATGTGGGTGATCTGAATGAAGAAGGAATCTCCAGAGTGAGCTGGTTCTTCGAATGATAATTCCTATTCTAAAATGATTTTTGAGGTAAAGAGTTAGAAGGATAAACTAGATTTAGAACTTAAGAATAAAATTCTATCACCTAAAATTATTGATCAACATTAAGGAGATTTTGATAGTAACTCACTCTAACCACTTCTTTAAAACTTGATTCTCATAATCTCACAACACATACAATCCAAAAGTGATTTGTGCAAAGGTTTAAAATAAACACAAGGCATAACCTGAATTAGCATGCAGCTCATGTAAATCACTTAACAACAGTAAGACAAGACAAGGATTCCATTGATTTGAATCACAAGACACATCAAATTACTACTGTGAAGTATAAACAAGAAGTGAGAAAGGAAAATCTATTGTTTTATTGAATGGAGTGAAACTCTCAAAATTTGATTGAAAAAATACTTACAGAACTCTCTTCCTGAACAAGAGAGGAAGAAACAATGATCTAAACTGAGAAAAACCCTAAGTTTTTCTCCTAAATAAAACTCTCCAAAACACTAATCCGAGCTCAAGAAGAAATCCCAAAAAAAGCATCCAGAATTGCTCCATAATGTGTAATAAAAGTGGAAAACTCACACTTTTTGCATGTCTATCCAAAAAAGCACCTAAAAATAGGTCCATTCTACTTTAAAAGAAAAACAAACACCCTATCTTCATCCCATGCAACTCAATTTCGCCCGAGGAAAATTCAACCATCTCACCTTTCACAAAACTGCTAAAAATAGCAAAAGAATAAAACAATTTATAAATCATTGTTTTATTTTTTACTTTACAAGATACTTATAGTTTTAATCTTCTCAGTTTGACCTAATTTTGCAATTAATATTTAGAAATATTTTCAAAATATTACAATATTTTACGTCTCTTTGCAATTTGATTTTTCTTCTATAAAATCATAAAAAATAAAGTCAATTTTTTTAACATTGTATTTTTATTGATTTCTAGAAAATCAATCAAAATAAAAGCCTAAGGCATACATGAATATTTCTAAGGCATAAGAATTGACATTAAAATAAAATACCTAAGGTATATTAGACTATGACATATTGTTCAAATGCTTACCTAGGACTAAATCAAATGATTACAAATGAAACCTTCAAAGGTTCGACCTAGGGCATGAATACATTATCAAATGATAAATGTGACATTAAGAGTTTGATATTTCCGGAAAAAAATGGAAAACTCCCTAAGTTTGAATTAGGGAAAAATGGAGCAACCCTAATAACAAAACTCTTCAACCCTAACTTTTGACCTCATTTCACACTTGCAATTTTGAGGGAAAGCTCTGCTAGGAGAATGCATTGCCACCATGGAGTCAAGGTTTGTAGCTTGAAGTCCACCATTCAGGATCTTTGTTGGTCAATTCCTTATTTGTAGGCAAGGTGAGTTGTCTTCAAACTACTTTTTGGCTTTTCCCATTCATTTTGAAAACAATATTGGCCTTGAAGCCGTGACCATGACATGTTTTTTTTTCTGATTTTTCCTTCACATAGTGCCTCCACCTCTGTGCTTCATGTAGCCGCCATGGAAAGTCTTTGCTTGGGTATTTATGATAAACAAAACTCTAAAAGATTGACAAAAAAATGAAGATTACTTTCTTATGGAAAACACTTGAAAACTTTTGTACATCCTCCTATTGTAGGCCGCGGATTTTACATGTTTCACTAATTAATTTCCATAAGGAAACTTGCATTCTATACATTGTTTGTTCTGATTTTTAGATTTTGATGGAATAATTAGAAGGGTTTTTGTGAATGGTGAATATTTGTGAGCGAATAGCCTTCTCTAGGCCGTGGCCATTATATGCTCGATCTGGGTATTTTGAAATCACTGCATTTTGGATATCTTGAGTAAGAACTCAAATATAATACTTTGTTTCTTAATGAAGAAAACCTAGATGGGTTTCGAGATTATGTGTAACTTCTATCACTTTTTCCTGAAAGTATTGCATTTTTATTTCTCCAATTCCTAGGCACGAGCTGTGATAGTATTCCATGCATTTTTGTGTTTTCTGACAAAAACCCTGAAATGGGTAAACTGTAAAAAGAAGAAATCTGAATTTTAGGTTGAAACCATGTAACAGTAGTTTGTTTACATTAAGATTATAAATGATCTCAGAAAGTTTTCCATTCCTTTATTTTCAGATTTACATTCTCTTTCATTGTTCTTCCATTGAAGTAAAACCAAAACAACACCTCTTCTTTTACCTTGTACTTCCTGTAGCAACATTGATGTTCTTGTAGGTTGCTTGTCATCACTCATTTTATATACTTGAGTTCTTTAGAAAATATGCATTGTCATCTCAAAATTTTCATGAAATAAAGAGATATTTCCCTCCTATGTCCATGTGTTAACAACTTGTTCTTGTCATAACTGGGCTTGGCTTCTTTGAGAGTCTGAAGCTTCTCTATGTGCTTTTATTATTTATTAATTCTATGTTGATGAGTCATTATGTATGCATGTTCACTATCACCATTATGAACATGAAACGCTTACTGCATTAGAAAAGAACACCGTGAAACATCATGAATAAACATGCCAGAAAAGATGCAATCAGTTTGACAATATTAAAAATCTTCAGTATGGGAATTGATACATTTCATTTGATTCTATATCTAAATTGAGTTCATTGTTCACTTGTAATTTTCACTTCGTTGTTCAGATTTGATTTCTATGAGTGAACAATGTTCTTGATTGTTTTGATAGCTTAAATCTGTTTCACTCCTTCATGATTGGCTCATCTGAGCATGATAATTATATTTATTTAGTCAACCCCATTTGTATGTTTAAGGAGTAGCATGTCGAGCTCTACCCTTGTGGGAGCTCGTTTTATTCCACATGCTTTTATGTTTTCATGAAATGATCAGCTACATAGATTTTCCTATACCTGCATAGGAAACGAACAATGCTAGATAGAATAATATACTATTATGATGTTCCCTTCTTGGCTTCTGTCCAATTCCTATTCTTACAACTTCAGTTGTTTCAATGTATTATCAATAGCATTCTATATTATTGTTGGTGATTCATAAAGGAATATTCATAATGAGAGCTCTAACAACCCTTTATTTCTCTTATAGTTCAATTGGAGCTCAAGGACAAAGGATGGTGCACCATTCCTACATCAACCAAAAGGAAACAAGCAATGATGATTATGTTCATGCTTATGTGTCTTTCTTTCTTACATCTTCAATAGTGTAGCATGCTTCTCATGATTTATTGTTACAGTCACTCCGACGGCTTGTGTGGGGCACTTTAATTTCTTTTCTTGTTTTTCATTCTGAAAAGAAATATATCTCAATGTAAACTTGCCCAATTCATCTAATAAATGAAATACTAAAATGTAACAATATGTGAAATAATGAAAGGAATTGTTATGCTTTATTCATTTATGTATTCTACTTTATACTTCATTTGTACTGCAAAGCACTGAGCAATAACTCTTGAAATTCTATTCACCGAAACAATGCATAACTGAAACTTGATAAGTATAGAGAAAACAACAATTTAAGCACATGCTGAAATTAAATGAACTTTCACTTTAAAATGAAACAAACTAATCAGCTCTGCTAATTGAGTGATGCAGACCCAGGAGGCTCAATTATGCTGATTAGGCCTATTTTTCAAAGCAACATGCCTTTAAACCTATCATAGGACCATGAAACCTTGGTGCAGCAATTCATATGCCTTCAAACCTCCAAAATCACAAAAATATTCCATTGGTACGGACAAATACATGCCAAACTTGAAAAACCTTGTTTTAGGCACAATTCATGAGGGTTTATTGAAAATATGGGTTCCAAGACATATCATAACATTCCAATACATTAGACCTTCATAAAATGACCTGCAAAAACTCAAAACACTATCACATATAGAGTTCCAATCATATTTTTCCAAAACCTTACTTTAGTTCCTCAATTTCACTTGGAAAACTCATGAAAACACCCTAAGGCATCCCCCTAAAACCATACAACTTGTATTTTATGCCTCCCAAACCATTGGTACATCTAAAATTCCATGAAATAAGTCATTCCACCGAGTTACAGGGCTGGACAGCAAGTGGAATGACTAGAACATCATTTTTTACACCAATCAAACCCTCAAATTAGTTAGAAACAGGCAGTCCCAGAAAAATGAAGAGATCTCTCTCAAAAAACAATATTAGAACCTCTAATTGGATTCAGATGAAAGCTATTTCATTCCCCTACAAGATGATATAAGTCTCAGATCATATGGTGATGGTACAGATCCGTACAATGCTTGCAAAGTTCAGGAAAACAGGAAAAACATGGGATTTGAGACCACCCGGTAGTAAAACGGGGATATCTCACTCAATTCTCAATGAAATCACACCATTCCAACGCCAAAAGAAAGGTTATTTAATTATCTATCCAACCATAATAGGCTTGTAGTGTAAAACAATATGTACAGGTCGTACAATGCACGGGATCAGCAATTTCTTAATGGAAAACACAAAAAAACAGCAAACTTCTTATTAGAAACTCATTCCAAACTTCTCCAACAGCCTCAATTCGAGATCTTACAAAATATATCATGTAATAACATCCAAACCACCCCTTGAACCGACCAACTACCATAACCACCTTTTGTTAGAGTCTAAGATGACAATTTTTGCCAATTTTGCTCTTAATCACTACCCCATTACAACTTGATCAACTTGATTTTGCAAATACCACCTAACTGACCTATTAAGCCCTCCAATACATTTAAAATGCTCATTGAGACCTTATTTAACATGGAATAAGACCCTACTCCCCATATCCCTTAAAACTCATGATTTCACATGGTTTTGGCATTATGAATCAAACTGACAAATTCAACTAAATGATTCAAAACCTTTTCAAATTACATTATGACTGGTCCTTTAGACCTTATTAAGCATAAATGAACACAAGACACACCTAGCTATCAACTTAGACTTCACAAGGTGTAGGTGCTCTTGCACCATACACCCCCCCATAAAAAAGACTCTTGCCCCAAGAGTGGAAACTTGTTCTTGGCCTTCTCATTGCTGCTTCAAGCATCTTCAGACCTGGTACTGATCTCTTTAGTCCTGGATCAAAATTTGGTGTTGTTCTATGCCTTAGACCTGCAGATAAACAAACATTAGAATCATATAAACCTGCTCTCTTCCTTGCTCCACCCATACATGGATAGCTCCTCACCATTCCTTGCACATTCTGCCTTACTGGCTCTGTGATCAGACCTGCATGCCTCTGCTTAATTTGTTCCTTTTGTAATGCCCCTAGACCTGCCATGTCACCATCCTCTTGTGCCCCTGCACTAACAACTCTATCCTCTTTTGCATTACCAAATTTCACTTGGCTTGCAGCAACCTTCATAGTAATGGGACACACCATAGTCCCAACAACAATTTCACCCTGTCCTTCATACTCCTTTGCACACTTATCACTTACCTTGATCAAATCAGACTTAGGCTTGAGTTCTCTCGTTGCCCCTTGCAAAAACAAACTCCATACTGTCTTAACATCATTTGTGGGTGCCTTCCTTGCTGTCACAACACCACTAATCTGTTCTAAACCTGCAACCATATCAGACTTACTGTCCTCAGGCCTTAAAGGCTCCTTCTTGCCAAACAACACTACCTTAGACTTACCCTTATCCCTTACACTTGTTTTCAAGGGAAGCAACTTAAAAGTTTTGTCCTCCTTCTTGATGGTGTATGTGTTCTCCCAGCCATCATATATAGACCTCCTATCAAATTGCCAAGGCCTCCCTAAGAGCACATGACAACAATCCATTGGCAAAATATCACATAGAACCCTATCCTTATACTCTCCAATCTGAAAATCAACATATGCTTGCTCTTTTACCACCAAAGTTTGATTATCATTGACCCAAGAAACTCTATAAGGTGATTCATGAGGTAACTTTTCCAAACTCAACTTATCCACCATCTCCCTAGACACTAGATTATCTTGAGAACCAGAATCAATGACAACTTGACACACTTTACCTTTGCTTTTGCATGTAGTTCTGAATAGACTCCTCCTTTGACTCAATTCTTCCTCCTTGGATGCTTGCAACACAGTTCTCCTTATCATGAGTGCCTCTCCTTCTTCTGATGTAAGGTTAACTATAGGTGAATTCCCACTCTCTTCATCTTCATGCACTAATTGATTCCTCCTTTCTCCACCATAAGAGCTTGAGGCTTGCTTTTCAGGACACTTGAAGGCTGGGTGTCCAGGCTGGTTACAATTGTAGCATCTTCCTGAGAATTGATAGGAACCTCTTCCTCCACCAAATCTGCCTCTTGAACCTCTCCATCCACCTCTTGAATCAGATTTCTCTTGATCCTTCTTGTCTTCTCCTTGGCCCTCATTGTTTGTCTTTGAACTAGGATTGAACCCTCTTCCTCTAGAAGTGTTGCCTCTTCCTCTTGCTGCTTTGTCTTGCCTTCTCTTCATTTTCTCCTCCACCCTAATAGCCATTTGATAACAATCCTCTACACTCCTAGGGTTAGCCAAAACCAATTCATCTTGTATATTAAGCCTTAAACCACCAACATATCTAGCAATCTTTTCATCTTCATTCTCATGATGACCAGATCTTAAACTCAATTTATAAAACTCCTCAGTATAAGACTTAATATCCATTTCCCTTTGTCTTAAGTTTTGCAATCTCTTAAACAATTGAACTTGGTGATCCTTGGGTAAGAATTTACCTTTGATTTTTGATATCATCTTATCCCATGATGTGATCTTAGACTTTCCTTGCTTCCTCCTCTCAGATTGAAGGTAATCCCACCATACCAAAGCATGACCCTGCAACTTAGTTTTTGCAATCTTGACCCTTTGTTCTTCAGGAACCTCATCACATTCAAAATGATTATCTATTGCAGCAATCCAATCCAATAGTTCTTCATCATTTAAACTACCACCATACTTAGGAACATCAAGTTTTACCTTAGGTTTGTCATTCTTTATTGCCTTCAGCAACCTTGCAATTCTTTGATCCTCTGGAGTAAGCTCTTCTTCCACATCTTCAAACTCCTCATCTTCCTCTTCTTCAGTCTCAGTCTCTTCCACTTCCCTTCTTTTGTTTGTCTCCAAGGCTATGACTCTCTCTTCCAACTCTCTGAGTTCTCTTGCATGCCTATCTTTCATCTCCTTCATCTCTTTAGCCATATCATTCTTCTTTGGAGGCATCTTGTCAACCTTGCCTCTTCTTCAACCCTGCAAAATGAAAATAGATCTACTTCCTGATGCTCTGATACCACTATGATGCAGACCCAGGAGGCTCAATTATGCTGATTAGGCCTATTTTTCAAAGCAACATGCCTTTAAACCTATCATAGGACCATGAAACCTTGGTGCAGCAATTCATATGCCTTCAAACCTCCAAAATCACAAAAATATTCCATTGGTACGGACAAATACATGCCAAACTTGAAAAACCTTGTTTTAGGCACAATTCATGAGGGTTTATTGAAAATATGGGTTCCAAGACATATCATAACATTCCAATACATTAGACCTTCATAAAATGACCTGCAAAAACTCAAAACACTATCACATATAGAGTTCCAATCATATTTTTCCAAAACCTTACTTTAGTTCCTCAATTTCACTTGGAAAACTC
This sequence comes from Sequoiadendron giganteum, assembly GCA_007115665.2. Classification (NCBI taxonomy): domain Eukaryota; kingdom Viridiplantae; phylum Streptophyta; class Pinopsida; order Cupressales; family Cupressaceae; genus Sequoiadendron; species Sequoiadendron giganteum. The sequence continues at coordinate 65,542,651 of CM021104.1, forward strand.
ATGAAAACACCCTAAGGCATCCCCCTAAAACCATACAACTTGTATTTTATGCCTCCCAAACCATTGGTACATCTAAAATTCCATGAAATAAGTCATTCCACCGAGTTACAGGGCTGGACAGCAAGTGGAATGACTAGAACATCATTTTTTACACCAATCAAACCCTCAAATTAGTTAGAAACAGGCAGTCCCAGAAAAATGAAGAGATCTCTCTCAAAAATCAATATTAGAACCTCTAATTGGATTCAGATGAAAGCTATTTCATTCCCCTACAAGATGATATAAGTCTCAGATCATATGGTGATGGTACAGATCCGTACAATGCTTGCAAAGTTCAGGAAAACAGGAAAAACATGGGATTTGAGACCACCCGGTAGTAAAACGGGGATATCTCACTCAATTCTCAATGAAATCACACCATTCCAACGCCAAAAGAAAGGTTATTTAATTATCTATCCAACCATAATAGGATTGTAGTGTAAAACAATATGTACAGGTCGTACAATGCACGGGATCAGCAATTTCTTAATGGAAAACACAAAAAAACAGCAAACTTCTTATTAGAAACTCATTCCAAACTTCTCCAACAGCCTCAATTCGAGATCTTACAAAAATATATCATGTAATAACATCCAAACCACCCCTTGAACCGACCAACTACCATAACCACCTTTTGTTAGAGTCTAAGATGACAATTTTTGCCAATTTTGCTCTTAATCACTACCCCATTACAACTTGATCAACTTGATTTTGCAAATACCACCTAACTAACCTATTAAGCCCTCCAATACATTTAAAATGCTCATTGAGACCTTATTTAACATGGAATAAGACCCTACTCCCCATATCCCTTAAAACTCATGATTTCACATGGCCTTGGCATTATGAATCAAACTGACAAATTCAACTAAATGATTCAAAACCTTTTCAAATTACATTATGACTGGTCCTTTAGACCTTATTAAGCATAAATGAACACAAGACACACCTAGCTATCAACTTAGACTTCACAAGGTGTAGGTGCTCTTGCACCAAGTAGACTTAGACATCATGAGGCTATGAGCCTCTATTGAACACCCGAAATATTGAGAGGGGAGAAGGTGAATCTGTATTATATTAAACCATTTAATCATAATCCATCCACTTAAAAATATAAATCTAACTACAACAATGAATGAAAACATGAAGCAACCACAAGATCACATGAGACATGGACACCAGGATTTTTACGTGGAAAACCCAAAAAGAGATAAACCATGTGAGGGTTAGCTCACAATATATTATAATTGGTTATAAGATATTAAAAAGGGTCACTGCCAGGACACACTGTCAATTAGGGTTCACAACCAAAAAAGATAGATACAAAACATAAATGGCCACATAGCCAAGATGTGAACTAATACAAAATGCACCTTCCTTGTGCTAGATTCAATTCCTTTGAAGCTCTAAATACAAAACACTTCTTTGGTTTACAGTCGCTCAAAATTCACAACAATTCTACTATAGATTTGATCATGTACATACAAAATTTTCATGTTCACATCATATCACACATTATGTCACTCCTACATTTTCAAAATTGTCTTACATATATACCGAATAGGTCTGCATACATCAATTAGGTCAGACTAATTAGATGTAGCCCGAAATTAATTCAAAATTACCTTGTCGGCTCCATACTTGACCCAAAAACATCTTCACTCTCAAATCCAACATGCAACACTTAATTTAGGTTGGCATGGAGCTAAAATAGATCTCATTAACATCCCAAAAATGTATTTGAACACAACATATATCAAGCATTAGGTCAGCCAAGAATTAGACCTAATCACAAAATAAGCCAACTGATCAATCACAAACGATCCATTTGATCATATAATCATGTGCCACCTAGAATATATAGTTTACTAACATCTATAAAAAATCTCCCAAAATTGTAAAGATCGATTCTTAACACCGAAGGAATGTGGACCAGATCACTCATACCCATTTATAATGTATAAAGCTAAAACCAAATGCCAAACAATTGATACTTATAACTTTCAAACTCTACATCTAAAATAGCTAAAATTTTGATCGTAGATGCACATAATACTTAGGAATAACATATTATCACCTCATAAGTAGATCTCATTACATGAGCAATTGCGGACAAAAATACCAAATTAAGATATCTCCATTATGATCATCGGATTAGAGTAAATATCAATAGTGAACATTGGAATCAATGACAACACATTAAAGGATTCCTTCTTCATTCTTTCAAAAATATCCCCCTTTGTCATTGATGGCAATATGTACCAAAAATGAGTCTCCAAAAACTTCATAATATGCACCATCTCTACAGCATCTCCCCTTCATCTAACTTCTCTCCCTTTGACATCAAAGACAAAGGGTGTGCTAGTAACACACATGTAAACTCCAAAATTTTTATGCATATGTTTAGGTGAAGAATTGAATGAAATGTATTGACTCCCCCTTAGGGAGTTATCCAAAAAAAAAAATTAAACCAACTGTATATATAATGAAAAACTGGAAAGCAACTAAAAACACTGAAAGAATATACAGGTCAAAAATGTTTAGTCAGAGGAGGAGGCACCTTCAAGCTCCTCAATAATTTCTTTCCAAGAAGACTTCCCTTCATTCCAATTATTTTTGGCTACTACAAGTGATTTTTATAGTGACTTTATCTCTACAATATTCTCCTATCCCTCATTTGGAGTACTTGGATTTGGATTTATCTTTGTAAGCTTCTCTACATTAGCTAGGGAAATTGACACTGATATTTGCTTGGTATTCACCAAGTCACCAAGTTGTCCAAACCACCTTATAATGTCTTCTTTATACCTTTTTAAAGTGAAAAACTTGTTCTATAGATCTTTAATGGTAGTGCAAGAGGTATGATCTCTATCCTGTGTCAGGTCATAGGCTCCAAAGGTATTAGATATTTATGAGTCTATGGAGTCCATTAAGTCCTTAATTCCTTTAGTGGAATCTTCCTACCTCATATAGTATAAGAACAAATTCTTAGCCTCATCTTCACAGTCTTGCACTTCCTTCAAACATTTTTCCACTTTGCTATGTGTTAATGTACATCTATCTTGTAGCTCAAGTAGCCTCTTCTCAACAAACCTTGACTCAAATTCCTTTTCATTTTTTTCCTTCAAACTAGAGGCATACTCCTTAAGATATTCAACTAAAAAGTTGAGATTTTCAATTGAGGTAAGAGAATTGTCAATTGTAGTATTGGGAGTAGCATCGTATAGAGCCTTAATGGGTTCATTTATCAATTCAGTACCCTTCTAATGGGTTTTAATAATCTCTTTTCTACCAGAGGCATAAAAGACATCTCCATTAGTAGATGGCCAATGCTCCCCTCGAGATTTGTGACATGGAATAACCGCCTCCCATGGATCCATTAACTCTAGCAATTGTATCAAGCATTAATAGGTTGACCTTTTGGTGCAACAACAATCATGGGGCCAACAATTGGTATCAAAGCCAAAGGTGTTGGGTTTGAATCCCCTCAGGTAATGCTAAGGGGGAGATTATT
>CM021104.1:65546303-65745996 GCA_007115665.2 Sequoiadendron giganteum
ACAACATTTAAAAACTTTGGTTACTATTGCTGCATACTCTTTATTATTTCAATTTCTCATAGAATTGTCATGTCTTCTTGTTATTGGTCTTTTATTATGACAAATTCTAAATCCTTTTATTGTTACAAACTTGTATCCCTCTTAATAGATCTACAACCCTTGGTGATTTGGGATGAAAAAAAATGCTAGAAGACATGATGGTTGTTTTTTGTTGTCTTTGCACTTTTCCTTACATTCCTTGGTGCCATGCTTATCATTTTGTTTTTAACTTCATGGCATTCCACTACCACTTGTTCATTGGACATCATTCCTTACTTCTTTTTGCATACTCTTACACTATTTTCTAATAGTGAAAGGCTATTTCTCTATTATTTATGTGACCTCTACATCCAACCTTATTTTTTACTCCTTTACTATTGCTCTGAAAGCCATAGAGAAAGATTGCATTGTTTCCTCAATGATTTCTCTTAATGGTTGTCATATGTTGCATTGATACATTTTGTTCTGTGTTCTTCTTTTATGTGGCATCATTGGCAGTGTTATGTTGACTGCATGGGGTTATGTTTCAGAGATTTAATGCCACTATTTTTGTACATCCCAATGTATTTCACCTTCACCTTGTAGCAGCAGTAGTAGTGCTCTCATATTGAATTCTTTGTTTTTATGCATTAGCTAACTTTTTTATGTGTAATAGTGTTGTCATAACTTTACGTGTTTGGTATGTGTGCATGGCAATGTAGTGTTTATATTTGTGGCTTTTGTATCTGATTAGCATGAAGCTAATAGTAACATTGTAAGCATTGCTATGAGTGTTGGTTTTTTAGTAAATTATATTGATGAATGGTTCTTGGAATCTATGCTTACTCTAATCCCTCTCCCCCATTCTCTTTCTGGTTGACTTTATACCCTATGGATGGTAATAATCATCTAGACTACCAGGCCTCTTGATCAACAAAAATATGAGATTGCTAAGGTAATTTTCAGGGTAAAACATTCATAAGGTATCATTGCAATTATTTTTGAAATTTTCCTTTTGCAATTATTTTAACACACACATGCAAGTACTATTTAAGTAAGTAATGGTTTTTTTATTATGCAAACAAGGGTAATCATTACCTATGTAAAATATAATGTGTTATTTTTTTTTCTTTTTGTAGAATTGTATTGATAAACTCAAAGAAGGGGATAAATTTAGGGTGTTAGATCCATTTGATGGTAATGTTGTGGGAATTGGGAAGATTCAATCCCTATCTATTGTACATGGATTCAACTTGAAAGGAACAAGAGATGCAGATGCAAACATTTTAAAGGTCACAAATAACATACCCCTTGTTTATGAAGACAAAATAGATGGAGTTCGTCTAAAATAGAAAGAGGGAACCTTCACACGGTGGCCACTAAAATATTTGCAAAAGATTACATAGTTGAACATGTTTATCATGTACTAGTTGTTAGACATATTGGTTCACTAGTTTATGTAGTATTTTGAATGTGTTGTTCAGGGATCTTAACTATCATGGTGTATTTGAAAGAGTTGGAAACTCTTAGACAACTTTGACATTTTTGATTATATTTACATATATACTCTTAGAAAACTTTGACATCTTATAACTTGATATATATATATTTGCATTAAATTTTTTATTGCAAATTGCTTTTATTTATCATGATATTGAATTAATCTTTTTAATTCTAGCATGTTGTAGCTTGTTTGTATATGTAATATTTTTATTTGCTTTTATGTTTTAGTTCAAGTTTAATATTATGTTAGTTTTGCATTATAAAATTTGTGGTATTTAATAAATTATTCATTTCATGACTATATTTACTACCAATAAATGGAAACCGGTAAATTAAAATGACTAAATATATGAATAAATATATGACTAAATTAATGACTAAATATATGACTAAATATGTGACTAAAGTAATGACTACCATGACTAAATAAATCACTACCATGACTAAATAAATGACCAGCTAACAACAATCAATGACTAAATCAATGACCAAATCAATGACCAAATCAATGACTAAATCAATGATTAGATAAATGAATTAAATAGTTTAGTCATAAATTTGGTCATGTTATAAATGACCAGCAATAAACTACTAATGGTCACGTGACCAAAATTAGTCATTTATATGCAATTTTTAGTAGTTTATTTAGTCATATATTGTTGTTTTTGTACTACTATGCGATATCAATGAAAAATTTGGACCTTGAATCAACTATTTTGAAGGGTTCCCTTGACTAATGTTTTGAGGGTTCAATGGTTGTGTTTGTCGTGGGACCAAGGTATTACCTTGGTTGATGGGATTTGATCAATGTGTTGCTTTGATTTGTAATGATGATAGATGGGGTTGATGTGTTTTGTGGAACCAATGGGTTTTATGGGCCAATGGGGTGGTTGGATGAAGATGTCCCTAGTTGTGTTAAGGTTTGACTTTGTGTAAGGGTGTTAAATTTATCTTATTGTTCTTCTTGAGGCACTTGGTTCACATTACTTTGTGTAACATTGGGCACACTTTGGGTACTTGCGGTGATGGAAGAAGATGGTTGCACTTGAAATTTTAAGGCCATCGTGGTGTTATGAAATGTAAGTGGTACGTATGGGTGTAGAGGGTGTATAGGAATGGTGGTGGAATAATGTGATGGGGCACCAAATTTTTTTCTCCAACTTGTGTTTTGGGGAAGGTTGGTTTTTTTGTGTACCCAAAAGTGTGTTTCTTTCTAAAGGAAGAGTGTGACTAAGGTCGGTGGAAATTCTAGTTGCAAGACTAGGAGTTAATGTTTGACTTGGTACAAGGGATGATGTTGGTTGAATTGTAGATGGAGTCAAGCCTTGTGACAAGGGTTGTGTGATGAAATTTTGGAGAATTGAAGCCACATTCTATAAGCTTTGTTCCCTAGTGGTGTCAAATTCAAATTTAGAAGGGAGTTTAGCCCCTTCTTTTGCTAAAGTCATCATGTATTGAGTTGGGTTCTTTTTCATCAAAGTGTTAATGATGTGGGTTGTCTTAGGATCTTGTTGATATTCAAGGATTTCTTCCTCAGTGAGCTCATGGGGGTTGTTTGTGACATCTTCTACCTCATACCATTTGTCTAATGGATTTTGGGGTTGTTGTGAGGGGGTAGAATGGATCCTTGGATCTGTATAGGAGCGAATTTGCACCCCTTGTGTAAATTCCCCTTTCACATACCCTCACCTTAGAAAATAAAATCCAAAGGAAAAATTCCACATCACCCATCCAGAATGCATCCACTTGGAACGTGTTTTGTGTGTCGGTGGGGGAATTTTTGTCAGGGAAGTGAGCACGGTGTACATACATCTACACAACACGTTGTTGTCCCTGAAATATTCTTGCATCTAGAATCCACAAGGACGTTACACATGCCTGAATGGGGTTGAATTGTAACACTTATGTGTGACCAACCAACCCAAAAAATGGATCCTCTCTTCTATTTTGGCCTTAAAATCCATTCTATTCACCATCACTTCATATTTTCATAACTTCTAGACATTCTCAAGAATTTTTACTTCAACTCTTTCATTCACAACATTCTAGCACTCCATTTTTCACCACTCAACTTGAGCATTGCAACAACTTGACACTCCATCAACTCCACATTACACGTTTGAGGCATCCATAGAAGTTACAAGCTTGGATTCTTGTGAGACCTCTCTTCATCACTGCTATGATAGTGGTGACTTTGCCAAGTTTTTTGCTTTCATTCTCCCTTAATTGGACTTGAGATCCTTTGGGTGGAGGTGGTAACACTTCATTTCTCTCCTTTGTGTTTTGATAGAGTAACATTTATTTTTTGTAGTGTTCATTGCACTTCTTTCATCTTCTTCATCATACTTTTCTACTTTGTTTCTTTCTAGCTATCCATGGAGGTGGAAACACAAAAGCGAGGGTTTGACTGAGGCAAACCCCTAAACAACCCCAAAAAATTTCCCCTTCTTGCTTGTGTGTAGGTGAACATGTATGTGGAGGTCACTGGTGATCTGGAATTTTAGGGAGTTGGTTTTCATCATCTTAGTCTTTATCTACTTGCTTTATTACATACACATTTACTTTTTGTATTTTATCATTCTATCCTTTTCATTAAAATCATTTAGCTAGGCTATAAGTAGGTTTTTGGTAGTTTGTCGATTGTACTTTACATTATCTGGCCATACGGATGCCAGCATGTCAAAGAGATGCCAACATGTCATATTTTCATCCTAGACCCGTGTTGTCATCCTCAAACAAAGAGTTGCCTGAGGTATAGTTCAGACTCCAGAAATTGACTCATCTAGCCCTAAGTAAAATTTCTCTATAGATTGGCATAAGTACTTCATAGTGCTCTTCATTCTCAATTTTCAAACCTTTAGAGTGAGGTAAGTTAGGGCAGCCTTCTACTCTTGGCTCTCCATGACCTGGAGCCTTGAGTGGTTGGTCCCCCTCTCTTACATTTTTGGTGAACCCGATGTGAACCATTTTTTTTTTGTTTAGCAGTGATGAAAGGTCCTTTCCTCATGTCCTAGGAGTGTTTTAGGTGTGAGTGTTGTGAGGTGTTACGCCTTACAACCCAACTTGTGACCCCTAGTAGGTGTAGTTGTAAGGTTCCGTAAGCGTTACAAAAAAAATCCTTAATTGGGTCATTGTCCAAGTTGCAAACCTTTGGGGGGCTTTGTGAGAGTATTATTTAGTGAACACGATGACTCCCTTTTACATCTACCTATCCCCTTCATGTATCCTATGAGTAGTGTTCTTGGTATAGCCTTCACCTCATAGGATTTACTGATGGGCTATAATAGAGAGACATCTCCTCTTTATATCCTTGTGTGAATCAATAAACATTGTAGGAGGTGTCCTTGTTGACTTGATGTTCCAGGTGAATATCATAATTGAGGAGATCATGTTAATTAATTTCCTACATAAGGATGGGTATGACACACATGAGAGCACCATTCACACACATAACATACTTTCCGTACCCCCTCTTGGTAGCATCACCTTGTCATTCCTAGTTGGACTTAAGTTAGTGAACATGCACTTTGACATAATCCTGGGGTCCAAAATATTTAGAGTGAAGATGAGTATCCCCTGGTTAGTAGCTATGAATGCAGTTCCTTTGGTCATACATAAATTTTCAAAGTTTATTCATGAGGGTTTAGTGCATGTGATCCATGACATTGGCTATAAACCGCTAGTTGCGCATGGTAGTTATTCCATAGATTAATTTTGGCCCACACCCATTGGTCCTCTTTCGACTAGGATGAAACTCTTGTATTGAAATCATGAGAAGTACAAGAAAGGGTGGTTAATTCCTAAATTAAGGTAGCCTACATCTCTCTATGTTGTCTCGCATAGGGCTTGCTTGAAAGCTAACAATGATGCCACCATGGTACGTAGGAGGGAAGAAGGGAAGCACTCTTGAGGTTCCTCTTCCTCCTTTTCCATTGTCTAGCCTGACACATCCTCTCGCCATGCTATGGTGTCATTAGAAATTTCTTTGCATTTATGGGAGAATCTTATAGTGCCTACTTGGTGAAAGCCCAAGTGTCCTACATTCAAACTTCACATTATGCCCATGGTGCCTAGGCCCATTCAATGTGGTAGAAGAAAGGGTCCTCATGAGGAATCCTCTATATCTCAGCCTCCATGGCCTCCTACCACTCTTGCTCCAAAATTAGTGAATGGGAAGAGGCCAGCCACCGAGGTATTGGAGTTGAATCCCCTTATTATCTCTCAACCTATTCCTCCTGCTCCCATTCAAGAGTCTATCCATTTTTCGGAGATGACTCAATGGACACCCCTATGGTTGAGCAAGATCCTTTTGTCCCTTCTCAACTCTCGGCCTCTGGATCTAAGAGTTGCATAAATTGCCTTGCATGTGAGCGTAAGCATCAGCAGAAGTCTCTAGCTGTTGAGTAGATCACTTTGCAGAGGAAAGAAGGAGAGTTGACCGCCCTTGACTCAGGACCTCCTCTTGTGTCCTCCTCTCCCATCCCATCTACTTCCATTCAATCAAACTCAGTCCTACTTCTAGCTCTTGTTGTGAGCCTGAGTTCCCTTGACCCTAAAACAGTGCAGGTATTTATCACTCCTTTAATCAAGCTACCTCTTTTGATGTCCCTTCAAGATATCACATCATTCCCAAAACCCATGGATATGTTAAACACTGTGGTGGTGTATGTCGTAGTTTTCTCCTCCTCCTCCATGCCTCTCGCCTTGTATGTGGGGAGTTCACATCCTCTGATGAAGAAAAAAATGGAGGTTGGCCCTTCTAGAAAAGGAGGGTGTAAGAGGAGTCCGCCCTCTTTAAAGGGTGGTCTTGTGCTAGCTTGTACCATCCTAGGGACAAAGCAAGTTCTGGCTTCCCCTGAGTTTTTCACTGCTCTTGAGTCACTCAGTGAGCCTAGAAGTAAATTTCAAGAAATTCCTCCATCGCCTATTGAGGTAACACATGGCACTCCCATGAAGTGCATGTTCAACTCTTTAGATGAGGTCTTGGCCTTGTCAGTGATCTTCATGCAATCGCTGACCATTGCTCCATAAGAGCGGAATGGGGAAGATGTTGTGGGGCCTTCTTCCCTTGGCCCTTGTTGTGGGAGGGTTGGAAGTGCCTCCCCTTAATATTCCACCAATGTAGGCTCATCTTCCTTCCCCATATAATGATCTATATTGGGAAGCAAACGACCTCTTGGTTGATGAGTGTTAGGGGACTTTGATGCACTCAGAGGTCAATTATGCCTATTAGGCCTATTTTCCAAAGCAACATGCCTTTAAACCTATCAAAGGACAATGAAACCTTGGGGCAGCAATTCATATACCTTCAAACCTCCAAAATCACAAAAATATTCCATTCGTATGGAAAAATACATGCCAAACTTGAAAAACCTTGTTTTAGGCACAATTCATGAGGGTTTATTGAAAATATGGGTTCCAAGACTTATCATAACATTCCACTGCATTATACCTTCATAAAATGACATGAAAAAACTCAAAACACTATCACATATAGAGTTCCAATCATATTTTTCCAAAACCTTACTTTAGTTCCTCAATTTCACTTGGAAAACTGATGAAAACACCCTAGGGCATCCCCCTAAAACCATACAACTTGTATTTTATGCCTCCCAAACCATTGGTACATCTAAAATTCCATGAAACAAGTCATTCCACCGAGTTACAGGGCTGGAAAGCAAGTGGAATGACTAGAACATCATTTTTTGCACCAATCAAACCTTCAAATTAGTTAGAAACAGGCAGTCCCAGAAAAATCAAGAGATCTCTCTCAAAACTCAATATTAGAACCTCTAATTGAATTCAGATGAAAGATATTTCATTCCCCTACAAGATGATATAAGTCTCAGATCATATGGTGGTGGTACAGATCCGTACAATGCTTGCAAAGTTCAGGAAAACAGGAAAAACATGGGATTTGAGACCACCCGATAGTAAAACGAAGATATCTCACTCAATTCTCAATGAAATCACACCATTCCAATGCCAAAAGAAAGTTTATTCAATTATCTATCCAACCATAATAGGCTTGTAGTGTAAAACAATACGTACAGGTCGTACAATGCACGGGATCAGCAATTTCTTAATGGAAAACACAAAAAAACAGCAAACTTCTTATTAGAAACTCATTCCAAACTTCTCCAACAGCCTCAATTCGAGATCTTACAACAATATATCATGTAATAACATCCAAACCACCCCTTGAACCGACCAACTACCATAACCACCTTTTGTTAGAGTCTAAGATGACAATTTTTGCCAATTTTGCTCTTAATCACTACCCCATTACAACTTGATCAACTTGATTTTGCAAATACCACCTAACTGACCTATTAAGCCCTCCAATACATTTAAAATGTTCATTGAGACCTTATTTAACATGGAATAAGACCCTACTCCCCATATCCCTTAAAACTCATGATTTCACATGGCTTTGGCATTATGAATCAAATTGACAAATTCAACTAAATGATTCAAAACCTTTTCAAATTACATTATGACTGGTCCTTTAGACCTTATTAAGCATAAATGAACACAAGACACACCTAGCTATCAACTTAGACTTCACAAGGTGTAGGTGCGCTTGCACCATACACCCCCCCATAAAAAAGACTCTTGCCCCAAGAGTGGAAACTTGTTCTTGGCCTTCTCATTGCTGCTTCAAGCATCTTCAGACCTGGTACTGATCTCTTTAGTCCTGGATCAAAATTTGGTGTTGTTCTATGCCTTATACCTGCAGATAAACAAACATTAGAATCATATAAACCTGCTCTCTTCCTTGCTCCACCCATACATGGATAGCTCCTCACCATTCCTTGCACATTCTGCCTTACTGGCTCTGTGATCAGACCTGCATGCCCTTGCTTAATTTGTTCCTTTTGTAATGCCCCTAGACCTGCCATGTCACCATCCTCTTGTGCCCCTGCACTAACAACTCTATCCTCTTTTGCATTACCAAATTTCACTTGGCTTGCAGCAACCTTCATAGTAATGGGACACACCATAGTCCCAACAACAATTTCACCCTGTCCTTCATACTCCTTTGCACACTTATCACTTACCTTGATCAAATCAGACTTAGGCTTGAGTTCTCTCGTTGCCCCTTGCAAAAACAAACTCCATACTATCTTAACATCATTTGTGGGTGCCTTCCTTGCTGTCACAACACCACTAATCTGTTCTAAACCTGCAACCATATCAGACTTACTGTCCTCAGGCCTTAAAGGCTCCTTCTTGCCAAACAACACTACCTTAGACTTACCCTTATCCCTTACACTTGTTTTCAAGGGAAGCAACTTAAAAGTTTTGTCCTCCTTCTTGATGGTGTATGTGTTCTCCCAGCCATCATATATAGACCTCCTATCAAATTGCCAAGGCCTCCCTAAGAGCACATGACAACAATCCATTGGCAAAATATCACATAGAACCCTATCCTTATACTCTCCAATCTGAAAATCCACATATGCTTGCTCTTTTACCACCAAAGTTTGATTATCATTGACCCAAGAAACTCTATAAGGTGATTCATGAGGCAACTTTTCCAAACTCAACTTATCCACCATCTCCCTAGACACTAGATTATCTTGAGAACCAGAATCAATGACAACTTGCCACACTTTACCTTTGCTTTTGCATGTAGTTCTGAATAGACTCCTCCTTTGACTCAATTCTTCCTCCTTGGATGCTTGCAACACAGTTCTCCTTATCATGAGTGCCTCTCCTTCTTCTGATGTAAGGTTAACTATAGGTGAATTCCCACTCTCTTCATCTTCATGCACTAATTGATTCCTCCTTTCTCCACCATAAGAGCTTGAGGCTTGCTTTTCAGGACACTTGAAGGCTGGGTGTCCAGACTGGTTACAATTGTAGCATCTTCCTGAGAATTGATAGGAACCTCTTCCTCCACCAAATCTGCCTCTTGAACCTCTCCATCCACCTCTTGAATCAGATTTCTCTTGATCCTTCTTGTCTTCTCCTTGGCCCTCATTGTTTGTCTTTGAACTAGGATTGAACCCTCTTCCTCTAGAAGTGTTGCCTCTTCCTCTTGCTGCTTTGTCTTGCCTTCTCTTCATTCTCTCCTCCACCCTAATAGCCATTTGATAACAATCCTCTACACTCCTAGGGTTAGCCAAAACCAATTCATCTTGTATATTAAGCCTTAAACCACCAACATATCTAGCAATCTTTTCATCTTCATTCTCATGATGACCAGATCTTAAACTCAATTTATAAAACTCCTCAGTATAAGACTTAATATCCATTTCCCTTTGTCTTAAGTTTTGAAATCTCTTAAACAATTGAACTTGGTGATCCTTGGGTAAGAATTTACCTTTGATTTTTGATATCATCTTATCCCATGATGTGATCTTAGACTTTCCTTGCTTCCTCCTCTCAGATTGAAGGTAATCCCACCATACCAAAGCATGATCCTGCAACTTAGTTTTTGCAATCTTGACCCTTTGTTCTTCAGGAACCTCATCACATTCAAAATGATTATCTATTTGAGCAATCCAATCCAATAGTTCTTCATCATTTAAACTACCACCATACTTAGGAACATCAAGTTTTACCTTAGGTTTGTCATTCTTTATTGCCTTCAGCAACCTTGCAATTCTTTGATCCTCTGGAGTAAGCTCTTCTTCCACATCTTCAAACTCCTCATCTTCCTCTTCTTCAGTCTCAGTCTCTTCCACTTCCCTTCTTTTGTTTGTCTCCAAGGCTATGACTCCCTCTTCCAACTCTCTGAGTTCTCTTGCATGCCTATCTTTCATCTCCTTCATCTCTTTAGCCATATCATTCTTCTTTGGAGGCATCTTGTCAACCTTGCCTCTTCTTCAACCCTGCAAAATGAAAATAGATCTACTTCCTGAGGCTCTGATACCACTATGATGCAGACCCAGGAGGCTCAATTATGCTGATTAGGCCTATTTTTCAAAGCAACATGCCTTTAAACCTATCATAGGACCATGAAACCTTGGTGCAGCAATTCATATGCCTTCAAACCTCCAAAATCACAAAAATATTCCATTGGTACGGACAAATACATGCCAAACTTGAAAAACCTTGTTTTAGGCACAATTCATGAGGGTTTATCGAAAATATGGGTTCCAAGACATATCATAACATTCCAATACATTAGACCTTCATAAAATGACCTGCAAAAACTCAAAACACTATCACATATAGAGTTCCAATCATATTTTTCCAAAACCTTACTTTAGTTCCTCAATTTCACTTGGAAAACTCATGAAAACACCCTAAGGCCTCCCCCTAAAACCATACAACTTGTATTTTATGCCTCCCAAACCATTGGTACATCTAAAATTCCATGAAATAAGTCATTCCACCGAGTTACAGGGCTGGACAGCAAGTGGAATGACTAGAACATCATTTTTTACACCAATCAAACCCTCAAATTAGTTAGAAACAGGTAGTCCCAGAAAAATGAAGAGATCTCTCTCAAAAATCAATATTAGAACCTCTAATTGGATTCAGATGAAAGCTATTTCATTCCCCTACAAGATGATATAAGTCTCAGATCATATGGTGATGGTACAGATCCGTATAATGCTTGCAAAGTTCAGGAAAACAGGAAAAACATGGGATTTGAGACCACCCGGTAGTAAAACGGGGATATCTCACTCAATTCTCAATGAAATCACACCATTCCAACGCCAAAAGAAAGGTTATTTAATTATCTATCCAACCATAATAGGCTTGTAGTGTAAAACAATATGTACAGGTCGTACAATGCACGGGATCAGCAATTTCTTAATGGAAAACACAAAAAAACAGCAAACTTCTTATTAGAAACTCATTCCAAACTTCTCCAACAGCCTCAATTCGAGATCTTACAAAAATATATCATGTAATAACATCCAAACCACCCCTTGAACCGACCAACTACCATAACCACCTTTTGTTAGAGTCTAAGATGACAATTTTTGCCAATTTTGCTCTTAATCACTACCCCATTACAACTTGATCAACTTGATTTTGCAAATACCACCTAACTGACCTATTAAGCCCTCCGATACATTTAAAATGCTCATTGAGACCTTATTTAACATGGAATAAGACCCTACTCCCCATATCCCTTAAAACTCATGATTTCACATGGCCTTGGCATTATGAATCAAACTGACAAATTCAACTAAATGATTCAAAACCTTTTCAAATTACATTATGACTGGTCCTTTAGACCTTATTAAGCATAAATGAACACAAGACACACCTAGCTATCAACTTAGACTTCACAAGGTGTAGGTGCTCTTGCACCATTGAGTTGTAGTTAAAATTGGTAAAAACTATAAATGCACACATTGTGATGAGCAACACCATAAAATAAAGATCATTATTGTTTAGTGTGATTAGGTGCATCAACACATCGAAGAGCACCCCATTAATTAAGTTGTATTTATTACTCAAGGCCTAACATTCATTGGTAGAATGACCATGCACTCAATGATATGCACAAAATGAGGTTTTTTTTATAAAATTTTTTTTTTTTTTTTAGAGGGAGAGATATCAAGCAGGCTTTGAAAAGACTTGAAAAAATATGCTCTTGATCAGTAGTAGGATACATTCCTCTCTTTTGTGAAGAAAATATTTCTCGCTTACCACAACATTTCATACATATTGCGAACCCCTAAACCTGCAAGTGCACAAGAACAACAAACATGGTTAATGTTAGATTAAAATGAATGCAAATATGAAGGATTCCCCATAAAATCCACCTATTTAAACTAATACTAGGAAATGAAGAACAAACTCAAATAACATGAAAGTAAATCCTAATCTAGCCAATAGATTGATGATCCCATGAGGGAATTGGTGCCAATGGAGTGTTGCAGTTGGCCCTTTCCCAATTCCTATGTTGCAATGTGGATTGATGAAAAAATGGTCAAATCTCCAAAAATATTTGAGCATAACCTTGGTGCAAATATGAAAATGTGATGAAGGTTTGAATGAAATGAGAAAAATTAGTTCTCAATTGGAGAGAGTAACTTTGCATGTGAATTGTGGATGAAGATTGAGAGGAAAGGTCTCCAATTTATAGACTTCTATTTGGAAGAAGTGAGCAAGATTAAGCAATGTGGGATAAAAGATAATCCAATGGCATTGTGCCACTTGTCCACATGTGATTAGATGAGAAATGAGCACATTTTGGCCAATGTGCATGATAATTGCATAAATTTGAATTTGAAATGGTGAGTTGACTTGTTGAAGGGGGAAGAGAAGTGAAGTTAATGTCACTTGGCTCAAGGTCAAGGCCATGTAAGAGGCATTGAATGCTTTGTTGGAAGGACCAAGTCCACTTGGCCTTTTTGAATTCAAATGAAGGAATATTCCCTTTTGATGCCTTGTGAGAGAAAATAAAGAATTAAATAAATCAAAGTAATTGATTTATTGTGCAAGTTGCATTCTCTAGAGGATTTTAGTGAGAGGAATTAAGTTAATCATGGATTTGATTAACTTAATGAAGAATTATATGATGTGACAATTAGATTTATGAATTGATTTAAGTCAAGAATTGAGAGGAAATGATTTATTAAATAAATGATTTGATTTATTTAATCAAGAACGAAAATGTTAGATTAAATTAAATAAGGTTTAATTTATTTAATTTAATAGGACTTTCGAGATTTTAATTAAATAAAATGATTTATTTAATTAAACATATATGCAATGGTTAATTAAATTAATTGATTAATTTAATCACTGAAAGAGGAAGACTTAATCCAATAAATAATGATTTATTAAATTAAGAGATAGAATGTGATGAAATGCTGAGAATGTGATTTAAGAGGAAACGTTGTTAGTAATCGGGATCAGGTGTGCCAAAACGAACTTGTACATTTTCCATGTCTACATTTTGCCCCTCTTTGAAGAAATGTACTTGTTGCATTGATTCAAAGAATAAACTGTTGTGATCAAAGGTCCAGGATTTTTTGAATTTTTTTAGAAGCCCCGCTGCTGCCCCAGCGGAAGGATATTGCCCCCTTGACAGATCAGACGAAAATTTTGATTTTTTGGATGATCTCACGAAAAATATGACAAGGTGCCCGATAGGCTAGAAATGCCCCAGAATGCAAAAAAAATGCATTAAAATGCCAGAAGGGATGTAGAATGATTCTCGATTGGATGAAAATGGGTTCGGAGGACGAAAACCCCCTCTGGAATGTCAAATTAGGTCAAAAAACCTTAATTTTTAGGCTTAAATAGACCTTGAGGGGTCATTTTCAATGCATTTGCAATCTTAGCCTTTGGAAAATTTGACATTTGAGCTCTGAGTCTTGGTTGAAATGGCGCAACGATAGCTTCGCAGGCACGTGTCGGAGAGGGTTCAGATGCACCAGCAGCTAGCTGACGCAGGACCCATGGTATGCACCCCTATCCAACTTTCAAAATTATCGTTTGACGTGCATTAAATAGGGTCTAAGTCCTGTACAAACTGCGCGGTGCTATATGACACCATGGAAAATGTATTATCGCAACCATGTGGCCCCCTATTGCACCACATATGCGAAGTGTGCTGCGCGGGCCACTTTGCAATTTAGTGTTTAGTTAACCAAAAGTCCACTGCATGCCCCTACTCCAATGCACGGCATAGTTAGGAATTTAGGGTTTTCCTTAAGCAGGATCACATATGAAAAGTGTGTCCCGCGGGCCACTTTAGAACTTTTGAAATGTCAAACTCCACCGCGGCGGTGCAGTTTGGAACTTTCCAAATTGCGCCGCACCTGCAAATAGCGCCGCCCTTGCCAGTTTAGGGAAAATTTTAATTTGAGATGCAATGAAAGTTTTTTATTTTCTGATGCAATGGCCTTCCCTGTGCAAGAGGAGCCTAGTGTACTTTACTTGGGGGAGCACTGATGGCCAGTGCTTAGCAGACTAGGGGATATGCATGAGTTGGTCCAGGAGCACCTTGGTGCCATTGGTCTCTGGTATGTTGCGTACGTCCCTCCCGTTTGGGCTCACTTAGGTATGCTTACGGCTTTGGCGGAGTGATGGAATAGTGAGACCTCCTCCTTTCATCTTCCTACCAGTGAGGCCACCATCACTCTTGAGGATGTATGGCGCATCCTCCGATTGCCTATTCACGAGACCTGAGTCGTCTATGATTCGGATGCTGGCAGAGAGGCCTGTTACGGGGTTATGGTGTTGGGTGAGATTGAGTTTTGTGATGGTTAGATCGACTTAGAGCTATACCATAGCCGCGTGCACACGTACAGATTGATTATTGCTGCTATCATCTTAGGTCTTGTAGTACCTGATCGGCGGGGCCGATACTTCAGTCCAGGATGGGGACTAGCATGGGATCAGATGGTTCACCATAGGGAGTGCTTCGCTTGGGGACCCATATTATTGGCATCCCTCTATAGGGATCTTCATGAGTTTTCTTATTTGGACAGCAGATCCATTGGGTCTGGAGGTACCTTACTGCATATCTGGGCATGGGAGAGGATCCTAGTGCTTTGCCCAGATATCACACCAATTGTCCTGGAGACAAATGATCCCCTTGTTTGGTGGAATGGTGGGGCGATGATGCACCTTTCTTTTACTGGTGCAGGTGGTATTTCGTACTGGCGGCAAGTTCTCGATGAGATGAGAGAGTTCGTCTAGAGACTGTGGATGGGTGTTGGTCTGTCGCGAGATGATGATCAACAGTTCTTCTTCGCCCGACAAGACAGGTTGATGTAGGGCTGAGAGCACACCATGATTGAGAGGTATCTTCCAGAAAGGGTTGCTCATCAATTCAGGGAGGTACAGGACAGGCCTGATGACCAGTATGTGGCCATCTTTGCACGCATGACCAGAGAGACAGCATGGGGCCAGCCCATCTCGGCAGCCGAGGCGGTGTCCTCTTTTAGGCAGTTAGTGGCTCGACCATGGCCATATGACCAGGGGCCGACAGATGTGGGGGTCACTTGAGCTTATAGGGTATGGTTTAGACCTCCACTCAAATTGACAGTTCCAGGTGTAGTTGTCCCACGATGCAAACATAGGGGTCAGGGAGATGGCAAAGGGTGGGGTAGAGGGCAAGGTGGGCCACCTCCTCATCAGACACCTCCCAAGGATGGGGCACATCAGTCACCTGTCTGAGTAGGGGAACAAGATGGTCAGTCGAGGGTATGTCCTCAACAGGAGCCAGTAGGGGAGACAACAAGGTAGCCAACAAGACAACTCAATCATCGAGATGTGTTGATTCAATAGCTATAGGGGCAGGTACAGGCTCTGATTGTGGAGAGAGACCAGGCACAATCCGAGAGGGATCAGGAGATGGGATGATAGATATAGTTAGAGAGCGCAATGTCCTCATCCTGGGGTCGATCAGTCAATATTCATGATTACAGAGAGGCCGAGTACTATCGGCATCATTATCGACAGGTAGTACCATCAGAGCATAGAGTGCCAAAATTTTCCCAGCAGACAAGGAGGTGACCGACATAGGTTCATGGTGAGAGGCAGGATGGGGAGGGCAGCAGCCAGCAGGGCCTACCCCCCTTTTGATCACATGACAATTTGCTTCATTTTTGATAGACAGGCTGCAGTATTTTGGTCTTATTGTATTATGTATTAGATGTACACCTGATCCAATTTGTGTTATAACAGTATTTTTTGATGATATATATGAGATGATTCACCCTTTTTATGATATGTATGGTTGACATGTATGATATGCAGATGTATAAGAATATGCAAATGTATGATGCCATGAAATGTTTCTATTCTTATGCTTATGTGATGTAATGTATGTAATGGATGCATTTTCTTTTGTGTATTTTCCTTGTTTTAATGATGTAATGCATATTAATGATATGAAAATGGTAATGGCTGCAAATGATAATGGACGTAAATGATTATGTATGATGTAATGTTGTGCTTAATAACATCTTTTAAGATAATGATATGATGCCATATGTTTTAATGCTGATGATTATGTGGATGCAGGGTGTATGCATGGGCGATGCTTTGATTACTGTTATGATACCATGTTAGTGTGGAAAGAAGGTAGAAGAAACACAAAATTAATGAATTAGTTAGGATGGAGATGGTGATTTGCATTGCTAGGAATTGGGATTTTCAAAGGGTTAATTGCATTATGTTTGATAACACACATAGGTACAATGCATCGAGGTATAAAGGACTAGGATGGCATGGTACCTAGTGTGATGGAATTTGACTTGACAATCAGATGGGAGTACTCTTTTTCACACTTAACATACATAATTCATTCAGGATGTAGTTCAGACATTTTAAATATCTCGGGCCAAAACACAAGAAAGCAAGCTTTCCTATGTGGTCAACAAGATACCTAAAATATCCTCCCTACAAACCAAACAAAACATGCATGACTAAGTTATTTTACAAGGGTATCCTACAAACATAGAAGATAAAAAAAGATAATGATCCTTTCTCCATTCCTTTCTCTCTAAACCTGATTTGTTTAGGCATCATCGAGAGGTCCTTGGAATGAGCGCAAAATACGATAAGTCAATAAGACCAAGATAAAGTAAACAAAATAAGCCAATTTTCTTCATACCGTTAGCCAAGACTAACTACTATGGGGTACCTGATGCTTATGTCCATCACAAGAAAGCTTCATCCTAGGACATGTTGTGATCAGGGTTTTGGTGAGACTGATTTGGGTGATAAGCTATTGATATTCTGAGTTGACCAACTTGCTTGCTTACTGATCTAGACTTGAGACTTTGACAATTAAGCATTCAATTTTTGAACCTGCTAAACTTGCTTTTGATTGATTCACCAAAGGGTGAAGGCAATGATTGAATTTGTTATGAGTGAGACGATCATGAGTGAAAGCGAGATGAAATGGAAGCTCCATTTTGGGTTTTCCGATATTTTGAGGTTGTTTTTGGTTTTTTTCACATTTTTCAATGTTTTTGGTATTTTCAAGATTTACGACGAACAAACTAACTTAAAGACCTATCCTAGGGGTCTCGGGAGCGGATCCGTAGATTAGCCTTTCCTACGTTATACATGTAGAGACCACGTAGTTCGACTGACAACAAACTGACTCAATGATAAGATAGACAAACGGATTGCCATTTTATTGTCTAAAGGATTGACTTAAGATGTAGACTAGATGGGCAAATGGATTGCCAATGCGATGGAAACCTAAGGACTGACCATAACTATCTTGGGGGATGATCAAAGAACAACCTTGCCTACATTCAAGCTCAGAGATGACATAGTTCGACAAGGTGAAAGACGTAGTTGGATTTTTTGAGTGACTTTTGAGAAGATTACGAAAATATACACAAATCCAATCTGATGCATGTGGGAACATGCCCCCAATGTCATGCGATAGATTACTTCGATAAAAGGTAGGACACACTGACCTTAGGAACATGCCAAGTAGTACTATGGTGGAATATGATATGGACAGCAACTCAGGCTATGGTATGGATGCAAGCAGATGGGTGGATGGATGATTTATTGAGATGTGATGGAATGAGTGAGTCGTACAGATCCTAGTAGATGGGGGGTGCTTTATTTACACTTGGCACCTGTTTGCCAAGTTTTCACCAAGGTACTTGTCCAAAGCACCACTGAAGTAGTTTTCACTAGAGGATGAATTTTTTCTCTTTACCATTTTGAATCATTTTTCTGATTTTTTTGGATTTTTGCATTTTTTGCATTTTTTGTTGTTGCCAAGACGCCTGTTTTCCAGGTTTTCATGAAGGTAACCATTTTTTCAGGACTTTTTCTTATTTTTTTTTTTTGTATTTTTCGGTTCTATACCTTGCAAGTTCTTAGGCATAATTTTTTTTGAGGTGCGAACTATTCATGGGCTCCTATAGAGGCTCACCTTCTGGTGTCAACAGCTGATATGCCCCCGATTTGTAACTTGTGGTGATGATGAAGGGTCCCAACCAGTTGGGCTCAAACTTTCCTTTTGTATCTAGGTTTGACACATTCTTTTGGTTTTCTTTCAGCACAAGGTCACCAGCTTGGAAAGTGCGTTGCCTAAGCTTCTTGTTGTAGCTCCGTTTTAGGTGATTCTGGTAGGCCTGTAGATGATTCAAGGCATCCATGCGTTGTTCCTCTAGTAATTCTAGCGCATTCCATCTTGTAACCTTGTATTCCTCATCCGTGATGAGGTTTTGCAGTGATATTCTCAGTGACGGGAGCTCGATCTCAATAGGGAGGATGGCCTTTGATCCGTAGACCAGGGAGAATGGGGTGGCACCTATTGGCATGCGGATGCTAGTGTGGTAGGCCCATAAGGTGAGATTTAGCTATAGATGCCAGTCACGACCAGAGTCATTGACTATTTTCTTGAGGATTTTCAGGATGGTTTTATTTGTAGCCTCTGCTTGGCCATTGCCTTGTGGATAGTATGGAGTGGAAAAGCAGTGTTGGATTTTGACTTTTTCACATAAATCATGGACATCCTGATTCTTGAAGGGTGTCCAATTATCAGAGATAATGGATTGAGGAACACTGTATCGGCAAATGAGGTAGTTCAGGATGAACTTGGATATTTGTTTTCCTGTGATGTAGGTCAGGGGAATTGGTTTGACCCACTTTGTGAAATATTCAGTGGTGGTGATTATGAACTTGCGGCCATTGGATGAGGTGGGTGTGATTTTATCGATGAGATCAAGCCCCCACTATGAAAAGGGCCAAGGTGTAATAATGGGATGTAGTTCTTGAGCTGAAGCATGAATAAGGTCTCCATGTTGTTGGTACTGCAAACACCTTCTGACAAAGTTATGTGCCTCTCTCTCCATTGTCGGCCAGTAATACCCGGTTCTCAACAACTTCTTAGCCAAGGTCATACCACTTGAGTGCGAACCGCATGTGCCATTGTGTACCTCAATTAGAGCAGTCGTGGCATCCTTAGGTTTTAAACAACGTAGCAAGGTTCCATCGATACTTCTATGGAAGAGGGTCTCTCTTAGGATGATGAATCGTGAAGACCTTTTGACAAAGGTTCGCTTTAGGTTTGGGGTGATGTTAGTTGGGAGGATTGCTAATCTTAGGTAGGTGTATATGTCATGATACCAAAGAACACCGGGACCAATGAGTTCACATGCGTATTCTAACTCTGGTACCTCGAACGTGGGTATGAGAAGCTATTCTATGAGGAATTCGTGTTTCGAGACGTTGCAAGGAATGTCTAGCAAGGATCCAATTGTTGCCATTGCATCGGCTGCTTTGTTGTTTGTCCTTGGTATCTACTCAAAGGTGATGTCAATGAATGATTCCTTGAGGCTTTCTACCACCTTTTTGTATGGTGTGAGCTTATCATCGTTAGTTTGGTATTCACTATTGCTTTGGTTGATGATAAGTTGCGAGTCCCCATAGACTTATAATGCCATGATTCGCCATTGTGCTACAATTTTTAGGCCTATAGTTAAAGTCTCGTATTCTGCAATATTGTTGGTACAGGGGAAGGCTAGTTTATATGATCTGGGTATGCAATCTCCTTGTGGGGTGATGAAAAACACACTGGCTCCTGATCCATGCTGTGTGTGGGAGCCATCAAAGTACAATTCCCAGTGGTCGGCTGCACCGAGGTTAAAAAGGGACTCATCTGGGAATTTTGATACGAGCGGGTTGTCTGTGTAGAGGGGAGCTTCTGCTAGCTGGTCCATAATAACTTGTCCTTTGATTGCCTTTCGCTCAACATACTCAATATCATGTTTAGACAGTATCATTACCCTCTTAGCCATTTTTCCTGTAAGCATTTCTTTTGACAATAGATATTTTAGAGGGTCTATCTTGGCAATCAGCTTGATTTGATGAGCTAGCATGTAGTGTCTAAATTTATGAGCTGCAAATACCAGTGCCAGGCAAGCCTTTTCTATTGATGTGTAATTGAGCTCATGCCCTACCATTGTTCTGCTGATATAGTAAATCACCCGCTTGGTTCCCTTTTCATCATGTTGGGCTAAAAGGGCACCAAGGGCGGCTGTTGTTACTAAGATGTAGAGAATCAATGGTTTTCCTACAATTGGTGGCATCAACACAGGTGGTGTAAGTAGATATTATTTTATTTTACTAAAGGCTTGCTCACATTTTTCATCCCATCTGAATGCTACTCCCTTGTGAAGCAGGTGTGAATAGGCGATCTGTTTATATGCTAACTGTGCTATGAATTTCCGGATGGACTAGAGTCTACCTTGCAATCCTCTGAGTTGCTTTAACGTTCTTGGCGCTTCCATGTCAAGGATTTCTTTTACCTTTGTAGGGTCCACCTTTATCCCTCTCATCGAAACTATGTATCCCAGTAGCTTTCTTGATTGTACTCCAAATACACATTTCTTTGGATTGAGTCTAACCCTGTATTGTTCTAGCCTGTCAAAGATAGCACTTAGAGTTGCTACATGGTCCTGTCTCTTTTTTGATTTAGCCAGTATGTCGTCCACATAGTCTTCTATAGTTTTATGGATCATGTCATGGAAGATCAACATCATGGCTCTTTGGTATGTAGCTCCTGCATTTTTCAACCCAAATGGCATCACATTCCAGTAGTAGGTGCCCCAAGGACATGTAAAGGCTGTCTTATGTTGGTCTTCCTTTGCTATCATTATTTGGTTGTACCCTGAGAAACCATCCATTAGGGACAACATCTCATGTCAGACCATCATGTCCACTATCATGTCAATGTTAGGTAGTGGAAAATCATCCTTAGGACATGCTTTATTTAGGTCTCTGAAATCTGTGCAAATGTGGATGCCCGCTTTCGGTTTTGAAACAGGTAAAAGATTTGATACCCATTCTAGATAGTCAATTGGTTGTATGAAGCCAACATCTAAAAGTTTTTGCAATTCAATCTTCACAAGCAACGCTATTTGTGGGTGCATCTTCCTTAGCTTTTGTCTGACTAGTTTTGCTCTGGGGTAAAAAACCAAATGATGAACCACCACCTTAGGATCCAAACCTGGCATGTCAGCATAAGTCCATGCAATGTTTACCTTTCTTTTTCTTAAGAATGCTGCCAACAGTTCCTGTTCTTTTGTTTCTATTCCTAAGTTGACCGGGTTGCACTGTTCTGCCAATACTGCTAATTTCTCCTGATGTAGAGAAGTAGGGGGAGATTGAATCCTTCATCCTCTAATGCCTCAGAGAGGTTTTCACCATTGGATGCGTCCTTTATTTTTACTATTTTGTGGTTAGAGAGTGCCACATAGTGGTTTTCACTCAACAACTCTGAGCTTATTCTCGATATTTTTCTCTTGCGAATGAAAGACTCAATCGTCTCCCCATAGTATGCCTGTGTGTCCAGTGTGATGTTGAATCCAACCTTGTGATCCCCGTATGGAATTGTATCCCTTAGTCCCATGAATTTCGAGAGCGCCTCATCATTTTTGAACGATTCTAGAATCGGTGGTCCCCCTTGGTCGTGATCAATGAGTTGGGGGTGTACTAAGGTGATTCGGTGGGTTGGTTGGTTTGACTCAACTATGGAGGTGCTTATCATTAAAAAGGTGGAATCTTTGAAAATCCTAGGGAGACCCGCTATGGTATCATCATCATCACTACTAGGATAAACATTAGTGATGTCAAAGGTGTAACTATCGAGTGGGATACCTAAGCGAATAGGTGGTCTAGGAGTGGTTGTTGTTACCTGAGGAGAGGACCTGATTGCTCTTCTAGGAGTACCTCTACCACGTATAGTTATACTCAGAGGAGTATACCCTAGGCCAAGGTTCCACATTCTTCTTTCTAGAATGATGGGCTCCAACCATCCATCACTATTTCTTCCTAGGCTCTCATTCCTGTTATAGCCCATACCAAACATCATTTGTAACCCTTTGCTAGTTGCCTCCATGGGTAGGGTGGGAGTGGGTGTTTAATCTTGGTATATTGTGTTTGAGATGTCCTCTTTGTCCACATTCTCTCAACTGAGATCCCCCCAATGGTGGAATCCAAAGGGTTTTGCTCTAGTAGTGCAGACAGGTGTTTGAACCGACTGGGGTTGTCCGTGCAACCTAGGAGATTGTGGCAACTCTCCTACAAAAAAGAATTTCTTTTCATTCTATAATCACCGCATCCATTGTCTTGGATCATGTTTTTAATCTCAGATATGTCAGGGATGGCGGGTGTCTCTGTCGTAGAAGTGGAGGTGAGATTGGCTAGGTCTATGTATGAAGTAGATGGTCCTTCATCATTTTTGGGTACTTGGGGGATCTTATAAAACTTGGCTTCCAAGTTTTTGCAATAGGAAAAGGGTTCGGGATCCCCATATATGGTGAGCTCCTCATTCTGATGTGAGAACTTGATGCATTGGTGATAGGTCGAAGCCAATGCCTTCATTCCATGTATCCATGAGCATCCCAGGAGGATGTTGTATGGTAGGTCGAGGTCGAGGACCTGACAGGCGGTTTCCATGGTTGTTGGCCCCACTTGAATGGGGATTTTTATAGTGCCCTGAGACACTCTTTCTTGGTCGTCATATGCCCTTATTGTGATGCTTTTGTTCTCATTGATGGAATCCTCTGTGAATCCCAATTTCTTTATGAGTTTAAGAGAACAAATATTAAGGCCTGCACCTCCATCTACCAGGACTCGTTTGACTTTCTTTTTGTGGATTAGTACTTGGAGGTGGAGTGTGCGGTTATGAGATGGCTACGGGGGGAAATCTTGATCCAAAAATGTAATGAGATTTGGGGTAACAATGTTACCCACCATAGCTTGAAATTGCTCTGTGTCGAGGGTGGTGACAACGGTAGACACAACTAGTGCTTCATCAAGGATCTTCCTATGGGCGGCGAAGATTTTTAATAGTTCCATGATGGAGATTTGGGTGGGTGTTCTTTTCAGCTGGTCAATGAAATTGTAATAATAGGGGATGGAATTTTTATTGGAAATGGGGGTCTTAGCAGGTGCCCTGACAATGGTAACCTTTCTGCCTCATGTGGTGACTCCACAGTCATTGTTGGCTCCCTTGATATTTATGACTGTGACCATTTCATTGACACACCCGACTATCTCCTCATATACTAGATTAGCACTAGCATACTTTTGCTTGCCCTTATTATTCCCTTGATTATTTCCTTGGTTCTTCCCTTGGTTATGGTTTGGCATCAGATTCGTGTATATTTTCAAGTCTTGGTTTTCAGTCGGCTGCTTTATGTTGATGACCTTATCCTTAATGAGGTCTTGGATGATGTTTTTGAGTCTCATGCAATTGGCGGTGGTGTGTCCTTTGACTTTGTGAAAGTCACAACGGAGGTTCTCATTATACCACGGTGGCTTGGTCATGGAATCTATGTACTACTCGGAGTTAGAGATTTTGATTTGATTCTCTTTGACTAGCTTCTTCATTATGGACTCAATCGATTCACCAAGAGTTGTGAACTTCCTCTTGGGGGGAAAATTGTTGCGGGGAGGTGGTCCTCCTTGATTACCCAAATTTTTGATTTGATTGGTGGAAGCTGGTTGTGGCTGTGCTACTACCGCATTACTTTGCACATTGTTGTGATTATGATTTTGCAGTTGATGATGGTTTTGGGTATTCTGCTTAGGAGCAGTGATGACCACTTTAGCATTGACCACACCATCGTTCGTGATATTTTTATTCCTCGACCATGTTCGAGGTGTATCATTGTAGTTGTTAGACGGGCGGTTCTCATGTGGTGGAGTGAATGTTGGTGCGCCTCCTCGCGCAGTAAGGGCTCTTTCGATGTTGAGTGCCTTGGTTCTTCTGGCATGGTCCGCTTGCTCTGATTGGCCTTGGATCACCATCTTTGCAAGAAGGACATGAATAGCTCCCCTTTCCTTTGTTTGAGTGCCGATAGTTCTTCCAAACTAACATCTGCACCCATGTTGAAAGCGTAATTCTTAAGGAAAGCCTCCACAATTTCCTCGAAAGTTTTAATGCTTGTGGGTAGGCAAGAAAACCATTACATAGCTGGACCAGTCAGGCTACGAGGGAAGAGTCACATTAGGTACGTGTCATCATATGCAACCTCCATGTAGTGCACCTGAAATTCCCTGACGTGGTTTTCAGGGTTACCTGTTCCATTGTATTTGTCAAATTTGGGGATCTCGAATCCCTTCGGGAACGGTATCATGGTGAGGCTTCTATCGAAAGGGTAAGGGCATAAGTTCCCCAGTATCCTTGTGGTTTTTCCTGCTTGTAAGTCCAACACTTGCTACGAAAGCAGTTTGATTTGTGTTGTGACATCTTTGCTCGGATCGGGAGGTGGGATGAATGAGTTGTGAGCTGTTCAAGGTGTTTGATCGGTGGCGAGAGTACTAGTGGGTGTTTGCTGCAAGCTCAGTTGTGCGTTCAAAGCCTGATGGTATTCCTACATGTGCGTCAACAATGCTTGTTGTTGATCTTGCTACTATTGTTCCAACAACGCTTGTTGTTGGTTCATCTGTTGTTGTTCCCATGAAGCCTGTTGTTGATCAATCTACTGTTGGTCTAGCTACTATTGCGCCAACAAAGCTCGTTGTTGGTCAAGCTACTATTGTGCCAACAAAGCTTGTTGTTTAGCTTATTGTTGTGCCTGAAAGTCTTGCAGGGCTTGTTGGTAGGCTTGCAGGTGGATCGCCTGCAATTGCACTTGGTACTGTGCTTGTGCTTGTTTTTGGGCCGGAGCTTTGGCTTGGGCTTGGGCTTGAGCTTGAGCTTGAGCTTGTGCTTGTGCTAGAGCTTGAGCTTTCACTTGGGCTTGGGCTTGAGCTTGATCTTGAGCTTGCGCTTGGGCTTGAGCTTGAGCTTACGCTTGGGCTTGAGCTTGCTGCTATTCTTGGAGTACTCTCTATTGGTTGGCCCTTTGGAGGGTTTGGATTAGCGTGGTGAATGAGTTTGTCGTATTGGATTTTGGTGGGATTGGTGGTGGAATAGGAATTATGCCAACTGTTGTGACAAGTGGAGGGATTGTGGTGGTGATTGGGATTTGGGTTGTTGGAGGGGTGGTTGAGATGATTGGTCCTTGAGAGGGTATGCCTTGGGATATTTGAGGACCAATTATGGTGGTGGCTTGTATGGTTGCCACTTGTTATGATGATGTGGGCAAGGAGAGGGAACTGGGCGTGATGTTTATATTGCTAGGTTCCGAGAAAACATCGATGTTGATAGGAGGAAAATCCAATCCTAGAGGTGATGTGGTGGTAAATGAGAATGGGGGAAGAGATGGAATGTTACTTTGAAAAAAAGGATTTGCAACGTCAGTTGTTTCAAACAAGCTTCCTTCTTCAAGTGGTAGAGAAGTTTGCATGTTTGATTGACAGGTTGGTGTTGCACAGAATGAAGACGAGCCAATGTGATTATGGAAGGTGAGCGGGACGTATGGGTGGGATGGATTTTTCGGAATAGATGTAACCGGAGTGGTGGTGATGACTGCTTCTTTTTTAGCCACAAGGCAATGCCTTTGCAATTCTTGAAACATGGCACTCCCTTTGTCTACACTTGGTGTGATGGCCGAGGTGGTGGGAGGTATTTCTTGATTGACATTTGACATTGGGGATGCACTTGGAATAGGCACATCTATACTAGTGCTTGCATCAAGGTTGGAAGGTAAAGGAACCCCTCCTTCTGCTAACGCATTTAGGTACTTGAACATAGCACTGACAATTTTGTGGTTCTCTGGATTTTGAACCATCTTCATGATTTCAAATTGTGTCATCCCCATGTCTTCGTTCGTGATGTCCTCTTGATGACTCTCCTCTTGAGGATTTTGTGATGATAAGGGAGAGTTGCTTGGGGGATTCCTTGATCCCGCTAGGTTTACTTTGGAGTTTAACTAACTTGTGTTCACATAAGTTGATATTTCTATGATATTCTCCATGTTCTTCTTATATTGAGATCTTGTTTGGACCATAAAAAATAAGGATTTGTTCAATCCTAACCTTTTAGGCCCAAAAGAGAGGAACTAGGGAAGCCAAAAGATCAAAGATGGTGGTAATGGTGATGGGCTAAATGGATGGGATGAGTGAGTGAAACCTTTTTGAAGAAATTTTGAAGGTATATGCTAAACTTGTAAGGGCTTTGTAATTGATTATGATAATTTGACTAGATGTGTTAAGTCAAACAGGATTATTGTGAAGTTGTATTCCCTAGGAAGTTGCGTTATCCTAGGGGAACTTGCACAAATGGATGAATTGGCTAAGTGTGTTAAGCCAATACAATTTATGAACTAGTAGACCTTTAGGAAGTTGTGTTATCCTAAAGGTAAATTCGTCTAAGAGTGTTGACTATCTTGGCTAGGTGTGTTAAGCCAAGATATAGTGATGTTGATTTAACCCTCTAAGTTTAGCGTGATGATTTTTTTCTAGAGTTCACAAAAGGTTTGATGATGAGATGAGACTTGATTGATGGATGAATGAATGAGAATGATGAATTTTATCTTGAACCTTATCCTAGACATGACTCTCTCTACAAAAACTCGGTATTGAAGAACATGCTAGACTTCCTATGGGAGAAAAGAAAACCTTTCAAAAAGTTTGGGATTTTGTTGACAATAAAATGCATACAATGCTGGATTATTCCTTGAGGCATTTTTGTAAAAGTTGTATACAAGTCTTTCCCTTACTTCTAGGAGCATCTGAAGGCATTGCTCATAGATTTTTAGACTAATTTTCTTGAACTTTGGTTTTGGGATTTTGATCTTGCGCGAAATCATTGGAAACAACACACATGAAGTTCAATTTGTCTCTTTATCTTGGTTAAATAAATTTCTTTTTATCCAAGAGACTTGCTTGCTTAGGTTTCAAACTATATGTCTAGTGTCCCACTTTCTTTCTTATCCCACAAGGTCCATTGTGTGTAAATCGAGGAAAATAGGGCAAAGGTTCCTTATGTTTAATCTTGTTGAAAACAAATGACAGTATGATTTGTGCACTTAGAAACCTCTAGGAATATGATCCCTAGGGAAATCAAGAGTGTCCAAATTTGTCAAAGGTATTTGTTTCCCACAAGGTGTTTGAAATTTGAAGGTCTTGTGAATGTTTGTTTTCAAATGTTTTTAAGACCAAGCAATGTATTCTTTAATTCAAGCACTTTTACACTCCTAGGATGATGATGCAATATCTTGTTGGGTTCCCACTTGGATAAATCCAACTGCGCATATCTTGTGCAAATGGCTAAATGCTTGACCACACTGGCTCCCCTCCACGACACTCACTTATTTGGTTCAACCAAGCATTAGTACCCATGAATCTCCCATGGCATACTTTCCATTTCCACAACAAGACCACATGTATAACGTGGGGCAGCTTCAAAGGACATAACCTTTTGCACCAACAAGATAGACAAGGTTTTTGGCTTTCTATAAACTTGGTTCGTAATCAGGGTACCCATTCAGGAGGCCACACGAGAGGCAAGATCAACCCATATAAAGATTATCACCTGCTTGTCCATAGGAGGTCCTGTAATAATGAGGTTTCCTCACCATTCAAATTTGTTTACCGGTTGGGAATAGCTTGGAATCTAGCTCGTTATCAGTTTGAGTCGTTCCCTTGGGGTGAGTACTTTTTCCCACCAAGGCAGGCCCTCTAGAGGTACACAATAGCGAGAAAGTGCATTCATAGTTCAATCATCTTTGTTTGCATGAACAAAGAGAGAACCCTCAAAATGCCTTTTTCTCACACTAGACAAGTTTTTTCAATTTTAAGTTCCCAAATCGAAGTGTGGAGGCAATATTTTTAACAACCTAATATCACCAAAATATTTTTGTTTCTCAAGATCGCAATGAAGCGCGAGAGAAGCGCATACACATTTTTAATGATATTAACTTGTGAAAAAGATTGCAAAACATGGAAAACACTTGTTTATTTTAGGCCTCAAAGCAATGATGAGTTCTTTTTAAGCACCAAATGAAGTGTGAGTTTACCTTGTTCAATTTATTAACCTTTAAACAAAATCTAGTATATTTGTCTAAGGTTCTTTTTAGCCCCTTGGCAACCTTTGAAAGGAAATTTGATTGTAAATTTTAGAACCCAATGGAAAATTAGTGTCCTAAGATCAATGAACTTATCAAATTCTTTAATGAGTGTTGAAAAACACTTTGTACAAAGTAAACATGTTGTCATAAAAAAAAATTGCTTGTTCTTTTTAGTCCCAAAGTAAATTTAGTTTTCCTAAGGCCAAAAATATTTAACAAATTCTCTTAAGAAGTGTTAAAGAAAAATTTTAGTGTTTAGAAACACTTTGGGTTTGCGAGCATGATATCATAATAAACTTCTTCCTTTGCTTTTCCTCTTCTCCAACCTGCAAAATGACAGAAAAATAGAGAACAATAATATAGCAAACAAAGTAAATGCTCAAAAAATTAAAAAAATGTGTTCAAATTTAAAAACAGACTGTTTCTTGCGGCAGAGTTTAGTAGGTCCGGTGCTGTTTAGCAGGTGCGGTGCTGCTTAAAAAAATAGGCGGTGCCATATAGTGTCGCGCGGTCGACTGTATGCGATGCTCTATAGAAAAAGAGACTGCAGGTGTGGTGGACTATGGCACGTGGTGGAGTTTGGAAGCGGTGAAAGTTGGCAAATTTTCAAATTTTAAACGCGGGAAGAAATTGCGATGCTATATGGTGCCGCGGTCTTAAAGGGGTGCGGTGCAATACAGGACCGCGTGAACTAGCCGCGGTGTAGTTTCCTGTATGTAAGCAAAAAACGTGAAAAAAACCATGGAATTTTGAAGAAAAAATGTGATAAATCTTGAGATTGCCCTCCTTCTAGCACCAAAATGTGAACCCCTAAACCTCCAAGTGCACAAGAAGAACAAACATGGTTAATTTTAGATCAAAATGCATGCAAATATGAAGGATTCCCCATAAAATTCGCCTATTTAAACTAATATTAGGAATTGAAGAACAAACTCAAATAACATGAAAGTAAATCCTAATCTAGCCAATAGATTGATGACCCCATGGGGGAATTGGTGCAAATGGAGTGTTGCAATTGGCCCTTTCCCAATTCTTATGTTGCAATGTGGATTGATGAAGAAATGGTCAAATCTCCAAAGATATTTGAGCATAACCTTGGTGAAAATATGAAAATGTGATGAAGGTTTGAATGAAATGAGAAAAATTAGTTCTCAATTGGAGAGAGTAACTTTGCATGTGAATTGTGGATGAAGATTGAGAGGAGAGGTCTCCAATTTATAGACTTCTATTTGGAAGAAGTGAGCAAGATTAAGCAATGTGGGACAAAAGATAATCCAATGGCATTGTGCCACTTGTCCACATGTGATTGGATGAGGAATGAGCACATTTTGGCCAATGTGCATGATAAATGCATAAATTTGAATTTGAAATGGTGAGTTGACTTGTTGAAGGGGGAAGAGAAGTGAAGTTAATGTCACTTGGCTCAAAGTCAAGGACATGTAAGAGCCAGTGAATGCCTTGTTGGAAGGACCAAGTCCACTTGGCCGTTTTGAATTCAAATGAAGGAATATTCCCTTTTGATGCCTTGTGAGGGAAAATAGAGAATTAAATAAATCAAAGTAATTGATTTATTGCACAAGTTGCATTCTCTAGAGGATTTTAGTGAGAGGAATTAAGTTAATCATGGATTTGATTAACTTAATGAAGAATTATATGATGTGACAATTTAGACTTAGATTTATGAATTGATTTAAGTCAAGAATTGAGAGGAAATGATTTATTAAATAAATGATTTGATTTATTTAATCAAGAAGGAAAATGTTAGATTAAATTAAATAAGGTTTTAATTTATTTAATTTAATAGGAGGACTTTAGAGATTTTAATTAAATAAAATGATTTATTTAATTAAACAGATATGCAATGGTTAATTAAATTAATTGATTAATTTAAGCATTGAAAGAGGAAGACTTAATCCAATAAATAATGATTTATTAAATTAAGAGATAAAATGTGATGAAATGTTGAGAATGTGATTTAAGAGGAAATTTTGTTAGTAATTAGGATCAGGTGTGCCAAAACGAACTTGTACATTTTCTATGTCTACACATATAATAGATGATAATGCATTAGATGAAGATGGGGATGAAGGTTGGAAACCTAGAACTTGCTTGAAAAAGTACGGTATAAAATTCACTTGATTCTTACAATTTCGTTTCATTTTTGCATTATATCAATTTTTAGAAAGAATTTTATATCCAATTCCATAAGATTCTTCCAACTCAGATGAAGAGATCACATCTACATGCTCCTAAGAATAATTGGATTTTCCTAAGCACACAAATCTATTGTAAGTTTTATAAGGTTTGGTATCTTCCACTCATGATGGATGAAAGTTAAAGACCCCCCATCACCATCATGGGGTGATGTTTTTTGATTTTTTGATGTAGAACTAGATACAATAGAAGACTCTTTAAATTATATTGTAAGATTTTGTACTCTCCCATAAGGAGGGTGTGAAATCTAACAAACCTCAATCATCATCTAAGAGTTTTGTTATAGATGACATAAAATAAAAAAATATCATCAATTTGTATAGGTTCTTTGGACTTTGATTGCGATATTTTAGACTCCCCTTTGAAACAAGGTGTAAAATATAGTGGCCCCTAATCATCATCCAAATATTTCATCATGGGTAAAATACACTCTTATTTATGTTTTATATGTAAGAGTTCTACTTTTTTATTTGGAATCAAAGTATTAATAGAGTTGGAAGTATTATGTTCAACCTTGGCTTGTAAATTATAACCTTTTTTATCTTCTTTAACCATGTATATCTGGTTATTGTATTTATACATCATCTCACGATGAAGAGTAGATGAGATTCCTTTCATGGCATGGATCCATGGTCTATCTAGGAGAAGACTATATGAAAGAGGGCCTGGCATGATATAAACGGGTGTTTGTAAAGGCACAAGTCCTACCGTAATGGGTAGTGTGATTGCCCCTAATGGTTTCCTACTAACATTGTCAAAGACAATAATAGAAAGATCATTAGGTTCTATTAGATTCTTGTCCACACCAATTTTATCTAGAAGAACAATGCTACAAACATTAATATTCGATCCATCATCTATGAGGGAACACCTAACACCAATTTTTTTAGTGACCACCATTAAAATTATGGCTTCATGTTTATTTTAAATCTCAAGAGAGGGTAATTCATGTTGAGGGAATGCAATATCAAATTTTTCCACTTGCATACAATCAAACAAGGCTGATACATTATTCAACTTAACTGAATTTAAGACATCAATCTTCTATAAAGCCTCTTGGAGCATCTCCTGGTATGTATGTGATGTTTGAATCAAGTCCTATAGGGATATTTTGGTTGGAGTATTACGAAGTTGCACAACAAGATCATATTCTTTACTATGTTGAGGATTATTAGGTGTGAGTGGAAAATATGGTTGAGGCAATGGAATGTATGTTGGTGTTTGTTTTGGTTGATTATTATTTCTAGTGTTATCTATGTGAGCAACTACATGATAACTTGGTTGCCATGACATATGATTACGAGTGAGTTTTTTGAAAAGTTTAAGATATGGCCGTGAGATTTAGTAGTTCCTATAGTGAGAGGTGACTTAGGAGGTCCAATAATTAGAGGAATTTTAGGAATTCCATTAATTAAAGGAGTTTTAGGATGTCCAATAACTAAAGGAGATTTAATAGTCAATTGTGTGTTGATAAACTCAACTGAGTTAATCACTTGTTGATGATCTTATATCATTGGGGGATCTAATGTCACCTTAGTGTCTTGATCTATATAGTCTATCTTACTATATTTTGAAAGAGATGTATCAATTATGTCATCCTCTTGTGCCACAATACCTTTCCAAGTGGGAGAGGTATTGAGAGAGAAACAAACAATATTCTCATGACATTCAATTATTGGATCCTCTAACACCAAGATACATTCTTCACAAGTAGGAGAGGTATCAGGAGAAGAAAAACTATGATTTTCATGATTTTTCATGATTTCATCCTCTTGCACCAAAAAATTCTCATAGGTAGGATAGATATTTCAATGAATGAACATGATTGTCAATGTTTTCATTTTCTTTTCTTAGATTTTTCTCATATGTGGAAAAATTATAGTTATACAAGCCTTGTGTTACCATATAAAAGCCACATCTTTGAAATGAAACATGTTTCTAGTTTTCCTATGGATAAAATGATAAAAAATAGACAGATTTGAAAAAAATTTCCCAAAAGAGAAATTAGATCTGAATAGAGGACACACATAGGGATTTGCACCCAAAAGTTTAGCTAAAAATGACTAGAGAAGGGCACCTGGGGTAACTATGTCTTGCAAAGGTTTTTGCAAATTTAAAAATTTGACAGTGTACAATACCATTGTAAGTTCTTGTATCTATGTGTATATAGGTTTGATATTGAATAGTTTTCCAGAATTTGGTTAGTTTATGATTATGTATTTCAAAATGCAAGTATGCAACAATTTGCAAAATGTTCAAGAAATAAATGATAATTGTAAATGAAATTTATAGATATAAGATGAAATGATTGATTGATTATAATATTCCAATATCTAAAAATGATGATCATGATGCCTTTTAGAAATAAAACAATGTAAATTTTTACTTTTTGAACTATATGCAAGATGCTTAGATGAGTTCAATTAACACTTTCAGATTTTTTTTAGATTTAAATGACCTAATGCAAACTTGTAAATACAATTGGAATGTAGATCTGAGCTATGATGATTGAAATTAATGCTATTGCAACCAATAATTGTTGGAAACTTTTAGCCATATTAAGATAATTTCCACATAACCCAAAAGAGAAATCTATGCAAATAAGTACTCAAAATCCACATGTAAGAGAATAGATAACATGCCCATGAAACTATGACACAAGATATACCCTGGGAAAACCCACAAGAGGGAAAAAACCCAACCTCCAAAAGAATCCATCTCTCATGTATTATTCATCAATAAAGATTACAGTATATCTTCAGAGTCCCCATGAACACCATTGAAGCAACAACCCTCTCCACGCAATCCATGTGAACAAGAATGGAACCACACATCCCATGCCATTCTTCAAAACTCCACAAATTCTAACCAGAGCTAACTTGCTAACTGATCAACCTAAACAACTACCCTTGTTTTTTCTTTTATAGACACAAGCTCCCACAAAACTACCAAGTCATATTAAACAAAACTATGTGACTAAAAACCATGTCCCCACATTTAATATTGGGTACTTTAGTTAATTATTTTTCCCCAATATTAAATAATTACATTTTTCAAGGTGTACAACACATCTTTTCCTAACATTCTCCCAATTGTTGTATACATTGAATAAGGAGAATAGGTAACCTCAAAACATTAATCGAAATGAACAATCCATAGAGCCACATATACCATCATGGAATCAAAGTGCTCCATGTGCTCCATCAAGATACCTGCAACAAGAATCAAAGTGACCACCATCCCAAGCATGAATGCTCTCATCCTCCATCATGCGAATGCACAAAGATAAGAAGCCATCCAATAGAGAATTCACATAACCTATCACAATTAAGCATAATTCCTGCTCAACTGATATCCCAAACACATACACTCAATCCAAAAGTATCAATATGCACTAGTAGCTGTCAAGATACAAAAAAAACCCATAGTTGGAATAGCATCCAAAAAAAGTGCTAACATATTGAACTATCCATACCTTCAAGGTATTCAAAACATAGTAAAATCATGCCATAAACATACATACCCATAAACAACAATCATAAACTCCAAGTGTAAACTTTTCAAAGAATGACATATACAACCAAGAGCTCTCATTGTATGGGTAATGCAAATCTGAAGAAGATCAATGCATACCAGGTCTACTAATAGCATCATATAGAAATTGTAAACAAAAACATGTAGAACCAAGGAATCACCCACAATGATATGCAAACTTGTAAATCAATAACCTGTAAGAACACCTCTCACCACAAGTCTGCATAGCTCTCCCAAGTTCTCCACACCCAAAAAAGGAAAAAGATAAAGAAACCTCCATGTCATCACCCAAGACCATAAGTGAAAACACATGACCACAAGCTAGTGATCACAATAGCTCCAACCAAACCTCAAACCAACGTAATGTGAAACCAAATATCTAGGAAGATAGCCAAAACCAAAGAGAGAAACTCTGCACATCATATACCTGTAGAAAATCCTCCTAGATACACCTCTAAATGCCAACTGTTTCAAGTATGATCTCCTCCATAACACCCCAAAAGAAAATCCATAACAACACCCAACCGTTCAATCACTGAGATCAAACATAACATATATATCATGTAATCAACATGGATGTAAGCCTCTCATAACCAAAGAAGATCAAACTAAATCCATTCCCAATGAAGGAAATAAGCCCAACTACATATCCTAAAATCAACATCAATGAATGTAATCACAATTCATAAGGAGATAAACATGCCAACACTCTTCAAATTAACCCTCCAAAACCATGTATCCATAGCTCAAGATCCATATGAATGAGAAGATAAAGCATAAACATAATGCACCTAAAAGAAAGAATGAGCAATACCTTTCAAGTGAAACTACCGAGTAGACAAAGAGTGGGGAATGAGAATGATCCTCCAAGACATCCAAGTCATCATGACCCATCCAAGAACACTCTCCTCATAGGTCCATGTTGAAATCACGTCCAACCAAGTTGTAGGCTCCTTAGACTTCTTGCTGAAATCTCATCAAGAGTATCCATCTCAACACATGTCTCTAACCAAAAGAGAACTCAAGCCTCACCTATGTCTCTAAGTATCCATGAGTACTTGCAACCATCCAATCCATGCCAAACTCAAAATACAACATAACACCATCATGAAGTAATCAAGAAAATGATCAATGTACCTAATAACAAGAGAAACACCCAAGATCAAAGTCATATATCCAACCTAGGAATCAAGAACATAACCATGACATCATGATCTCACACCTCCTCGAGGAGTATCATCTGATCCAAAAGAACATAAAAATAACCTATATCATGCCAAAAATCTAACATACGATCAAGAGTAAATCATGCCATAGTAACATAACCATCATATCATAACAAGAATCACATATCAGAATACTAATCAATATGAATATAACCATCCCTTGTCAATGAAAACAAAGATGCCGATGAACCCTCACTGCATAGAAGTAGAATCCAAGAGTCCATCCATGACACCAACAAACATTGTAGAAGATCATCCACCATCAAATGGTGAATCCTGATCATTGCCAACAACTTGCACCAAAATGTGATACTGAGTCACACATGGAATCGTGACGACCATCCTCTCCATGAAGATAATCCAAGTCTACACACACTCAACTGCAATATCAATAACATAAAAGTGAAACCAAGATCTCCAAGCCAAGAAGATACCTACAACTACCAAAAAACCACCATAAACATATCCATCACCGCCAATCCATCACTATCAAAAGCTTCCATTAAAAAGTGTAATCAAGCTATCCATAACATCATGATAATAACCTCCTCATGAATATCAACCAAAGGCTCTCACACAATCAAATAAATGAAATGTAATAAGAGCTTCCAAAAGGAAAAGTAAAACCATGATCCTGATACCAAGAAGATACACTACCACAACCATAATCAGGAACCAATCCAT
This sequence comes from Sequoiadendron giganteum, assembly GCA_007115665.2. NCBI lineage: Eukaryota > Viridiplantae > Streptophyta > Pinopsida > Cupressales > Cupressaceae > Sequoiadendron > Sequoiadendron giganteum. Next base: position 65,582,356 of record CM021104.1, read on the forward strand.
CACCACCAACAATGCACCTACATAAACCATCACTATATGCCAAAGTCTCTAAAGCTCAAGAAGCATCCATGACACCATGATCACCACCAAATGTACCAACAACTCAAACCAATTGTGTCCCATATAACTGCATAACATAGTCAACTACATACATCACATATCATGACTATACTTGGTAATACCATCTCTTCTCCTCAACACGACAACCCATGTCCAAGTCATAAATGCAACATGTAAATATAGACCACCTACATCATTGCACAACTTGTAGATACAACAATGCAACATACAAATCCAAACATGTACTGATAACCATGTCAAATGAGAGAATAATATTATATGTAGAACTAAGCATATTGATGAGTCCAATTAATGGTTCAATTTTGATAGGTTTTATCATCTATTTTTGTTGATACTATAGACTATGGCACTTGGTTATTGACACTCTCAATGTTATTTCCTTTAAAACCATAAACCTTTGGCATAAACCTATCCTTATGAATTTTGATAATATTAACATGCTATGTGATTAATCTATGTTAATTTTATATGTAGTTGAGTGGATGTTACTTTAAGGTAATTATGGATATGCAATTGTTTTGTTTACGCTAAAGTTATGATGCAGGTCCAGACTTAGATGCAGAAATAAAAGGAGCTTGCAATGTGGACGGTTGCTAAAAAAGTAAAGAAGAGATGGACATTGAAGAAGTCAAGTAGTTGAAAACTTCTAGCTCAAGTGGAAGTTAATATTAATGTCCATGTCTGTTGGTTGAGTAGATTTAGGAGATGTTGTTATGCTAGATTTATGTTGAAGCAAGTTTGGTTTGACCGAATCTTGTGCATGCATAACCTCCTTTCCTTTTTTTCATGCTTTGAATGAGTGGCATCCTCCTAATCTATTGGAGTTGACTTCCTTGTTAGTTAAGTTAGTTAGGATCTCTCCCTTTATAAATAATGATCAGATGCTCCTCTTCAAGAGGTTAAACATTCTAAGAATTGTACTTACATTTTCAGTTTTCAAGAAATACATTTATGTTTCTGCTACATTGTAATCATGTTTCCAATGAATAAAATGATATTTTAGTTTGTTACATTTGAGTTAAGTACTGGGAAAAATCATTCAAGGGGGCCCACGTAGTGAGAATTCCATCCTTTCAGTTAGTATTTACTTTTATGTTCAACAATTAGTTATAGTCTTAGCAATTGTTTGTTCCTCTAGCCACTAGAACTTTGTTCAGTGTCTGTTCCTACAACCACGACAGATAGAGTAAATTCCTATTTGTTTATTAGGATTTCTATTTCTGTAATTCACTTCAGTATAGTTCAGTGGTTCGTTGATGTTGAGTAATTATGCTACTTCATTTAAAGCATCTTATTTTTAGTATTACTTCCTTTCTAAGTTATAAGATAAAGATGGCTACAATAGAATCCTAATGCATATACAATGCTGACCCATTTCAAGTTCATGTCCCTCAGTTGATAATTAAATGAAAGTTCACGATGATCAAGATAACTACTTGGTGTAGATATTTAATCTTCAAGTTATAGCTTTGAGGGCTTAGTTATTGAGCCATTAGAGGAGGCTAACATTTTTGGCCTTGTTTTCAGGAATGGTGTCAAAATAGGAAGTTCTTAGGAGTCATTTTTAGTTTCTTTCTTGTTTTTGGTATCTCTAAAGTTTGTTTTTAACATACCCTTCATTAGAATAAGTAATGATCCATTATTCTTTCACCAATTCTTTGTGTGAGTTGGCTGAAACTAATTTCATACCACATGCATAGGGGTAGGAGAAGAGATGCTCTAGGGAGATTCCTTCCTGCTAATCCTAATCTTGATAACCAACTAGTTGAGTTTCAAATATTGTCTAAAGAAGAAGAAGAAGAAAAAGAAGAAGAATTAAACCCTTTTGCTGATGCATTTCCCAATTTGACCAGTTCTAAAACTTCCTCTGAAGAGCAAGCTGCTCAAAACCTAATTGAGAATCCATTTTCTCTGATAATCCATCAAGAAAATATGGCTACTCCAATTAGGCCTAACCAACCAAACTTTCATTTCCCTATCCCTCAACAAAATTATGTTGATAATGTCAAGAATATTCTTGCTTTAGTTCTTCCTAAATTATATGGGCTTATAATAGAGGACCCAAACACTTTCTTGTTTAAGATTGATATCCTCTGCATAAGCTATGATTATACTACTAATCCTCATAGGGTTAAGTTGTTTCCTACTACTTTGAAAGAAGCTGCATTAAGATGGTTTATGAGCTTAGGTAGGAATACTATGAATAATTGGGATGCTATGAAGGAGAAGTTTCTTGAGAAGTATAAAGAATATTGTAGAGGTAGTGATATGAGAGGAGGTGTTATCTTCAGAATGCAATAGAAGGAGGATGAAAGTTTATAGGACTATCTGTCAAGATTCCTGTTTATTCTACAGAAGTCTCCACATCATGCACTCAATGAAGAGTCTCAAAATTTTATCTTTCTTAGAGAATCAGTGAGAGTTGTGTTGATGCTCTAGACTATATAGGAGAAGGAGATATCACCCAAGTTCCTTGGGATGCTATTAAGAAGATATGTCAGAATTACTCTAGTGCAGCTATAAAGAAGGGAGAGGTTACCAATCTTCTATGGGTAAATCCTCCATTAATGGAGTTTCAAGGATGGAAATCACTCATTTGTTGTCAAACTTCAAGAAGGACATCATAAATAATATGGAGACTCAACTGGACACACTTCGAACAAAGAATAAACATGAGGAGGTAGAGGAAATGTTGGCAGAATATTGTCCTCATTGCAGGAAAGAGAAAAAGGACTACAAATGTAAAATGGTATCCAACATTGACAGTAAGCACATTCCACTTGAATTCAAGCCAATTGAGGGTGATGAAGATCAATTTTTCTATGTTGCACAAAGAAGGCCATGGGCTCCAAGACAAGGTATGCCACCAAACCCATTATCTTTTAGTGGAACTTATATGAATTCTTATGCATCTAGAAATCAATGAAAACCCCAATATCCATCAAAATTTGGAGGTTATTCACCTCAGCCTTAGAGAAACCCTCCAAATACTTGGCCTAATTACCAAAACCTCCACCTCAATGGCAACAACCCTAGGGGAATTGGAAAGAACCTCAAGGAAATTGACAACAAACATTTGAATGGAGGGGAGGGCAACAATGGCTAAACCGGGCAACTAACTACATGTAACAACCTCCACAGCCTCAACAGCCTGTCATAATGCCTCCTCCTAAATCAAATACTAGCACACCTAGACCTACTCAGTTAATATCTCAACCCACACCCAACTTAAATAACAAACCACAACAGCAACCTGTCTACTCTGTAGATCCAAACCAATATCTTGCCCATGTTGTGAGTTTGAGTAATATTCATTTGCATTCAAGAACCACTTTATCATCACCTTCCACTCATATTATCACAGAGCTTCTTGTGGAAGAGGACGAGCATCAAAATTTACCTAATATCCCTACCTAGATAAGTGTGCCCAGGAATGTTGAACCAGTTCAATAGACTGATCTTGACCCACCATTCCCTCAAAGGTTAGAAGTTGCTAAGCAAATGGAAGAAACAACATTTGATATTTTGAATAGCTAAAACACACATGTTTCAAGATACCTTTGTTGTGAGCCATAAAAGATGTTCCCATATATGGTAAGGAAATAAAGGAAGCATACCTTAAAAAGCTTTGGAAGAGAAGGACCCCACCACTATTCATGTGATGGGATAGTTGGTTGATATCATGCTTGGGAAAGTTATTGTTCCTAAGTATATTGAACTAGGTAGTCCTGTAGTTGGAGTCATCATAAATGGAATCCAAGTAAATAATTCTCTAATAGACTTGGGAGCTACTATCAATCTGATGAATAAAGATATCCTACAACAACTGAATGTTACAAATCTGAGACCTACTTCTACTATCATGTAGCTTGCTAATAGTTCCATTGTCAAAATAGATGGTATAGTTGAAGAACTTGTTGTTCTTCTAGACTCTTGGGAATATCTAATTTATTTCATGATCATTTCCCCTAAAGCTACATTAGGAGGATATCCTATTATTCTAGGAAGGTCGTGGTTAGATACAAAAAATACTTACATTGATTGTCAATTAGGGGACATGGATATTTTTGATGGGAAAAGCACTAAAAAGCTTGTCCTTTATCCTCCTACTCAACCATCACATGATATGGACAACCCCATTTGGCCACAAGTTGGAGAAGATGTAGAGGAAGCCAATTGAGTAGCACAACTCATGATGATCAACATAAGTCCTTTCCTATAGCTTCAAGAAGAAGATGGCATATTATCCCATATAGTTCAGAACAGTTATGAAATGCATGAAGAAGCACCCACTCAAGAATCTAGTTTTGCATGTCCATTGTACACTTCTGTCAACTTCTTCTGCACCTGAATTTCCTACAAAAAAAGATATACTTCATACATTGTTACCTTATGAAGTGAAAGTGCCAAGAATTAGTGAAATAGCCATGATTGAGTTGACCACACAAGTACAAGTTTTGGAAGGGAAACATTTGATTATAAACAACAAGCTTACTTAGGAGCAATAGTTGTCTCTGGAAAACCTATTAAATAAGCATCAAAAATAATTTGCATGAGATTACCATGACAAAAGGATTAGATCCTAAAAATTGTACTCATAGGATCTACATTAGAGATGATTGCACACCAATGAGGCAACCACAAAGGAGAATCAACCCTACATTGAGGGAGATTTTGAAAGGATAATTGAAAAATTTGTTGAATGCAGGATTCATCTACCCTATCTTAGATAGCTAATGGGTGTCTCCTTTGGTGATTGTTCCTGAAAAGGGAGGAAAATGGAGAGTTTGTGTTGACTATAGAGAACTAAATTCTTCCACCAAAAAGGATCACTTTCCTCTTCCTTTCATAGACCAAGTACTGGATTTACTTGCAGGTAAGAAGTATTTCTCCTTCTTAGATGGGTTCAATGGCTATAATAAAATCTAGATTGCACCTAAGGATCAGGACAAGACAACTTTCACTTGTCCTTGGGGGAATTATGCCTATTCAGTACTCCCATTTGGTCTATGCAATGCACTTGCAACCTTTCAAAGAGCAGTTATTAGTATATTCTTAGATATCTCACATGATTTTATATAAATCTATATGGATGATTTCATTGCTTATGTTGCTGGTTTTACAAAAGCATTAGAAAACCTTAAAAAGGTTTTGCAAAGATGTGAGGGCCATAAGCTCTCCTTGAACAGTGAGAAATGTTTTATGATGATGCAGGAAGGAGTATTCCTTGGCAATTATATCTCTCAAAAGGGAATTCAAGTGGACCTAGCCAAAATATAGGTAAATACCAATCTTACTATTCCTATCAAGCAAAAAGATGTTAGAAGTTTCTTGGGACATGTAGGCTACTCTAGGAATTTCATAAAATATTTCAATAAGATGGAAGCACCACTTTACACTCTTCTAACTAAATATGTTGAGTTCCAATGGATAGTAGATAGTGATAAATCATTCTCTGATTTGAAAACAATATTAACCCATGCTCCTGTGCTCAAAGGCCCTAATTGAGAAATTCCTTTCCACATTCACACAAATGAATCTAAGTATGGACTAGGGGCTATCTTAGGACAAAAAGAGGGAGCAATAGAGAATGAAATCTACTTTATCAACAAGAACCTACAAGGACTGTGTTTAACTATACATTGACAGAGAAGGAGATGTTGGCAGCCATTTATGCTCTCAACAAATTTATGAATTATATCATAGGATACCAAATATTTTTCCATACATACCATGCAGCCATATGATATCTTATGAATAAGCGATTGATCATAGGCAGATTGGCAAGATGGTTGTTGTTAATGCAATAATTTGATATTACCATCATAGACAAGCCAAGGAAAGAAAATGTTGTTGCAGAATTTCTCTCTAGATTGACAACATCAAAAGACACTCAAGTCATTGATGACTCTTTTCTTGGTAAAAAAATTGTTCTCCATCAGTGTGCATACACCTTGGTATGCAGATATAGCCATTTATTTGGTTATAGGAAGAGTTCCCCCTCATTTCTCTCCAAAAGAGCGAAGGGTTCTTATTGAGAAGACTTTTCCATTCTCATGGATGGCAGGTTGTTTATTCTATACTGGACCAGATCATGTGCTAAGAAGATGTATACGAGAGGATCAGACTTATGATAAAATACAAGCATGTCATGATGAACTCTATGGGGGACACTTTGTAGCTAAGAGTACAACCATGAAAATCCTCAATACAAGATACTATTGACCTACACTTCATAAGGATGCAAGCAAGTACACCAAGAAATGTGATAGGTATCAAAGAATGGGTAGACCAACTAAATCAAATGAGATGTCTCTATACCCTTAGGTAGTTATCACACCATTTGATAAATGGGGAATTGAATTTGTAGGTCCAATTGATCCACCATCAAATGGAAAATATTACATCTTAGTTTTTACTAATTATATGAAAAAATGGACTGAGGTAAAAGCCATGAAACATGCTAGGGACAATAAAGTTTCAGAATTCCTCTATGAATAAATCTTCACATGCTATGGAGTTCCTGGGGAGATATTCATATATCAAGGGGCTCCGTTCACATCCACTCTTGTCAAAACATTGGTGAATGAGTATAATGTTAGGTATAGGAAATCCACTCCCTATCACCCACAAGTCAATGGACAATTTGAGGTAAGAAATAAGGAAATAGAATCTATTTTGACCACAATAGTAGCACTTCATAGAAAAGATTGGGAAAATAGGTTGCCATAAGTTGTCTGGGCCTATAGAACCACTTGGATGACCACAACTGGTTTTACTCCATTTGAGCTAGTATATGGAAAAGTAACAATGATTCTTATTGAGTTTGAGCATAAAACTATTAGAACAACACTAGATATTGGGATAGACATATACAAGGCACAAAAGGAAATGATCATGCAGCTGAATGCCTTGGATGAGATGAGAAAATTAACTCTCCACCATACTGAAATGGTGTAGAACTAGAGAATCAAATGACATGATAAATACATAAAAGATGAGAAATTCCAACTAGGTGACTGGGCATTTCTTTATTACTCTAGGTATAAAGATAACTTGGGGAAACTACAAACCAGGTGGTTGGGATTATATGAAGTGGTAGAAGTCTCCAACAGTGTTGTTCAACTCACAACCACAAGCCTGCCTCAGAGCAGGAATTCATGCAACAATTATTAGAGTACCAAAATTCTGAACTTCCTGTAGCTGAAGGAAGCAGACCTAGTGTCCCTCCTTCTGACTAGTCAAGGTACACATGCAATCATAATAAATATTTCAAATTTTAGTGGGAATTAATTTCTCCATTAATAAAGATTATCCACCTATTCATTTCCATTATCTCTCTCTCTCTCTCTCTCTCTCTCTTTGTCTCTCTCTCTCTCTATGTCTCTCTGTCTCTCTATCTCTCTCTCTCTTCCACCTCACTCCACTCCACCACCACTTCATTTAATTAATCAACTATTCTTTTATGATAACCGGTACTTCATCCACACTCTTTTGAAAATATGTTCCAAATTTCTAGGTACGTGCGTAACAACTTGTTATATCTTAATTATCTTGAATGCATTTATTTAATTACTATATATTAATGTTGATATTTTGCATAGCACATGTTAAGTACTCTACCCTATCATCCCATAATTACATCCCGGCTTGTGAGGACACATTCCTTAATATATATTGGGGGGGAAGTGTAAATTTACTTGTCCATGTGTTATAAATGTGAAAAAAAATAAAATGAGCCAATTTGAAATAGTTGAAATGATGGCCTATATATATATGATATGACAGTAAACCATTGCCATTTTTCTTAATGATATCCCTCATTTATGTTTCTTTACTTCCTTAGTCAGAGTCATAAAATCACCAAAAAGGTAAATTGAAGAGTTGCATGACATTGGCGTTAGCACTAAAGAAGAGTTGCAAGAAGCAGAAGAAATTGGGTTTTTAGAGAAGGATTGTAGAAAATAAAATTTTGTAGAAGTGTTTGCCTGATTGTGGGTATAAATAATGGGAGGTCATCTGATTAGGAATGAACCTACAGTTCATGACGTGTTACTACAAGATACACTCTTTTTGGCCAAATTAAAAAATTGTGGATGGTTGGACTACTTTTTGAAACTAGGTAGTTTCAATGAGGGCATTGCTTTGGAATTTTCCCAAACACTTTCTGATGGAAAGGAAATTGTAGAAGGGCTAGAAGTTATAGTGATTGAGGAGAGAATTGATGACATAACGAGTTTTCCTATCAAGGGTGAGTTATACCCTATTTCTAGGGATGCAAGGCCAACAAGAGAAGAGTTCACTGAACCTAGTGATGCTCCGCTTGTTGTAGATAAGCAAGGAACAAAGAGAATTTCTCTGCTAGAAAAGTTGAAACAAGTTGTTGTCTACATTGTCAAGTATATTACCTATGAAGGCCACCAATCACGCCTTCATTCTGTGCATTTTAAGCTCTTGAACCATATAAGACATGGAGGAAGGATGAACATGCCCAATGTGTTGTACAACCTCCTAGCCATCATGGTAGTTGAAACAAAAAAAGGTAGGGACAATTTTGATTCCCATCACTACTTGATAAAATCGTTAGTAGAAATATCTTTACAAGAAAGATCTGGTATGTCTTGGAAAGATTTTGTGAACATTGATAAGTTTAGATTGGAAAATGTGCATCATGAAGGTCAGCCTCAAACTTGTAAGGTTAGGAGTGAGAGGGTTTCTAAAATCACTCTTGGAGCATCAACCTCTGGCACAAACCCTAGTATAAACCCTCCTGTAGTCGAATCAACAATAGAAATTGAATCCTTTCAATCAAAATCTTCAGATGAAGAAAGTTTATTTGTAGACCCTAATGCCAACATTCTTCCTAAAACTCCAATCCGTACTAGGGGACCCATTAGGAAAGAGGAATCATAAATGAGGGAGGTTGAAACTAGAAAAGGGAAGGCTAGAAGCGAAAAATCAAAAAAATAAAAACCTAACCTTAGGAAATGGGAGTTGATGACATTGGTCTTCCTACAACCATTGAGAAACATAAAATCCCTTTAAAGAAATCAAAACCAGCTGAGCCAACAACTGTTATACCTCCAAAAAGAATCCCTAGGCTAAAAAAAAACCTAGGAAGGAGACAAAAGCTCCTGAGGGGTAGGTAAATGTTGAAGTGGAAGGTATTTTTGAGGAACATACAAACATTGGGTTAGCCGAGTTTGCTGCCATTGTAGAGCAGGTTGAAAATGAAAAGCCACTACAACCAAAGCAAGATGAACAACAAGAATCACTGCAACTGGTGCCACGAGGAAAGATCTTGGTAGGGATACATAAACCTCCAAAATTTTCATGGAATCTTGTAGCTCTACAATTATGGAATGAAATGCAAAGGAAAGATGAGGATTGGAAAAAGGAAAGACTCAAGCTACATGAAGAAGTCAAAAAAGAAAAATACAGAAATTGAGCAGAAAGATGAAGAGATTGGTTCATTGAAGGATAAGGTAGATAATGTGGTAGCTTTAGTACCACAAATGATGGCATGTATAACTCCTCCAAGAGTATATGCACTACATCTGGAGGAGTGTCATCTTTCCTTCAAGCTATCAAGGATTATTTTAGGTTTAAGCCCTTCTATTGAAACTCCACATGAGTTTTTTCAAGCCTACCAAACCTCTCCACTTGAAGTTAAAAATATATTGTGTGAATTGTACCTGCATAATTATGTTGTGCCTAATGATCAAGACTAGAACCCATTGCTATACGTTGGAGATATCCATTTGAGGGCATTCATGTCATGGATCCAGAATGAAGTTAGTTGGGGGGAGCAGTTTAAAATATATAGGGAAAGAGAAATCAATGCTCCCTTGCCTCTCAGAGCTGAATCCAGTAACCCTTCAGACATTTACTATACCTGACACACAATTCTTTATATTTCGAGCTACAAAAATAAAATCATTCCTTTTAGGGAAGAATCATACTAGGAATATGAGCAGATAGCTGAGACTAGAGGGGAAATAGTATTGGGGTACCTATCGCAAAGGTGGAATGGTTTTCCAAAACAATTGAAACAAGTTGAACCTCATTCTTTACAAGATTATGTTGGAACATGTAAACAATGTACTAGGTACATACAAATTGGAAGGATGAAGCAACATTATTGGCTTCCATTGACGTTTCAACCACCAAATCTATTATGGCTAGTACCAGATTATAAATACTATCAGTATGACATAGCTGTAGAAAGTCCAAGGTGGAACAGGTTGGAAAACAAGCAAGGATTCTAATTTAGATACTGCAGAGATTGATCTAGGACAGTTGGTAGTTGGTGACTTCAAAGCTTTTGCAAGGAAAATAAATAGAGCTTCATCTACTGGAGGACTAGTAGAACATTAAGTTGGGGGGAAATGATGAGTCCAATTAATGGCTCAATTTTGATAGGGTTTATCATCTATTTGTTGTTGATACTATAGACTATGGAACTTGGTTACTGACACTCTCCATGTTATTTCCTTAAAATCCATAAACCTTGGGCATAAACTTATCCTTGTAAATTTTGATAATATTAACATGCTATGTGATTAATCTATGTAAATTTTACATGTAGTTGAGTGGATGTTACTTTAAGGTAATTATGGATATGCATTTGTTTTGTGCACGCTAAAATTATGATATAGGTCCAAATTTAGATACAAAAATAAAAGGAGCTTGCAATGTGGACGGTTGCTGAAAAAGTCAAGAAGAGATGGACATTGAAGAAGTCAAGCGGTTGGAAAATTCTATCTCGTGTGGAATTTAATCTTAATGGCCATGTCTATTGGTTGAGTATATTTAGGATTGTTATGTTGGATTTCTGTTGAATTAGCAAGTTTGGTTTGATGAAATCTTGTGCATGGATAACCTCCTTTCCTCTTTTTCATGCTTTCACTAAGTGGCATCCTCCTAATCTGTTGGAGTTGAATTCCTTGTTAGTAAAGTTAGTTAGGATCTCTCCTTTTCTAAATAATGTTCAAATGCTTCGCTTCAAGAGGTTGAACATTTTGAGAATTGTACTTACATTTTTAGTTTTCAAGAAATATAGTTATGTTGCTGCTACGTTGTAATAATGTTTCCAATGAATAAAATGATATTTTAGTTTGTTACGTCTGAGTTAAGTACTGGGAAAACTCATTCAGGGGAGCCCACTTGGTGAGAATTCCATCCTTTTAGTTAGTAATTACTTTTATGTTCAACAATTAATTACAATCTTAGCAGTTGTCTATTCCTGTACCACTAGAACTCTATTCTATGTCTATTCTTGCAAGCATGATAGAAATAGTAAATTCTTGTCTATTTATTGAGATTTTTGTTTCTTTAATTCATTTTAGTATAGTTGATTGGTTGGTTTATGTACAATACTTATGCTACTTCATTTCAAGCATCTTACTTTTAATATTACTTCCTTTCTAAGTTATAGGATTGTGATATAAGAGGGATTCACTACACATGGGTCTCTTTATTCTCAAGAGATCACTAGGGAATGAAATGCCCTTATACACCTCAAATTAGATGAATTAATGAAACTGTGAAGGATAAAAAAAAATAGATTTAGGCCCCGAAGGAGTAAGATTTCTAGATTTCTATCCCCAACTGAGGAGCTCTTGGCCAAAAGACATTAGCATAGTTTTAGGATGCCAGTGCGGCGCACTGTCGTCCACAAGACACGTTGGTGTCCTGAGCTATGAAGAACTCAAGAGATTAGATGGATGAAACTAAATCTTACTTCTCAACTTGGGTCAAAAAGAGTGAAGAATCAAACAATCGACAGAAAGCTAGAGATTAAAGGGGAATGGAAGAGAACATAAGACAAGATTACCTTCGTGCGTCTGAATCTTTATTCCAAGTTTCTCTTCATAACCTACACACATAAGATTAATGGGAAAAGGTTGGGGCTATATAGGGGCCTGCCTCAGTCAGACGCCCATATTGGTGTTCCCACCTCCACAGATAACTAGGTTTAGAAAAGAGTGTAAAGGAAATAAACAAAATGTGTGGTTAAAAAAAAACCAATTCAGAGTAGAGCCCACACCACAAAGTAGTAAATGAACTAGTAGGAAGGAGTGATAGGGAGAGAGAAAATTACCCAAGGGTCAAGACCTTCTTCTAGAGCACACGAGTGCACTGCGATGTGCCTGCTTGAGATCTGGTAGCTCCTAGAGAGCTGGTAGCTGCTGGAGGGACCTTAATCCGTCATGGATTCACCAGTAAAAGTGCTACTATTCAAGGATAGATCTTACCCAAGACTAGAGCAAGTGGTGACAATGCTTGAATTGATGGCTTCCAACCCCAAAATGAGGGCCAAAAAGGGGTTTTAATGCATGCAAGGGTGACATAGAGTTGTTTCACTTGAGACCTCACCACCAAGACACGTGTCACAAGGGTCAGGGCTCTAGATTCGTCATTTCATACTTAGAAAACCATTGAGATGCTAACATGCCACAGGGCATTTGCATGCCGCACAGGTGTCTGAGGCCTACATTTTTGGGAAACACCCTATCAGGATTTTTCCATTTTTCCATGTGTCCGCATGGAGTTTGAATCATGAAATTTTATCCCATGGGATTTTGTCATTAATGCTTCTAAGGTGTCATAAATTATAGGCAAGATACAATAATGTGGAATTTCCCCTACATGCAATTCTACAACATTATATTTTGCCCCTAATTTAGTGGGCTCAATTTTGGAAAAAATCAGCCTCACTAAATTAGAGAAGAAAAATTTCACTTGAATTTTAAATTTTACAAAAATGCATGCCAGAAAGAGGGACTACAGAGGTCACTGAGGTCGAGCCAAACAGTACCAAGGATTCCCCCAGATCTCATGCTAAACAATCAACAACACAATGATTGTGAAAGACTGTTCAAAACTGTATCCTACAAAACTAAAATTTTGAGTCAGTTTCAAAAAATCAGAGGAACCTAATATGGAGAGAAGAATGATTAAGAAAAAAGTGGTCGATTAAGAGGAAACATATGATCAAGAGGTGACTATATGCCCGCTCCTAAGTTTTCCCCCAGCATGGTGGGGTAAAATTAGGAGTAAGCAGGGGGGCATGAGCTCCAAGAAAAATGGGCCCTGGGGGGCCTATATATACCTAGGTGGGCTCCTAGAAGGGTCATTTTCACTATTCACCATTAGCAAATTATTGACTTTTGTGAGAGAAAAGTTAGAAAAATGATGAGTAGGAGAGAGTACAAGGCATCAAGGCTAGAGAAGCTACGTGAGGTTGACCAGGTAGGCTTCTTAGTCTTGAGCTTCGTGCATTTTAGCTAATTTTTTGGATTTTTTCATGTTTCAAGGTGCACATGCATCCAAAATGTGCACCAATATACCTTTTCTGTACTGTCGTCCGAGACATGCATTGGGGTCCCAAATCTGCGCTATTAGCCCAAGGACATTCCGGTGTCCTTCGGGGTCACCATGGCGGTCCAGGACGTATGCGCGTCACACAGATGTTTTCGCAGTGCACAAATGTCCTATTATATGTTTGCTTAACATGATCGTGTTTCTGACTTAGAAATTTTTTTCCTTTTGCAAGAGTATTTGGAGAGCTGAAAGCATCCCAGAGGGTGAGCATTCCACCTCATCCATGAGTAGAGGGATCACTTATCACTAGATGAGGTCACAAAATTGAAGTGGGTACGTCTCTGACACTTATTTACTATGCCAGAGATGCGATACCACGATGGGATTCTCATTGCTTGGATGGAACAGTGGGATGCTACCACATCATTTTTCCATATACCATGCAGAGAGATGACCATCACTCTTGAGGATGTCCATCAGATCCTTGGGCTGCCCATCTGCAAATGGTGAGTGGCCGTAGACAACACCCAATCGGTGTAGGAGCAGAGTGAGGGTGTTCAACACTGCACAGGGTGGACCAATGATGATGATGACACTGGTCATAACTAAACCCATTGGTTTGTTGATACAAGGACTATAGCACTGTTGCTATGCCAAGTGATGGTAGTGATAATTTCCTTTTGGATTACCATAGACAGGCGAGGCTCAAATCTGCACGAGGGTCTTGTCTTGATTATCAGAAAGATGGTCGAGCACAAGACTATTTTTTCCTAGGGTATAGCATGCTGGTGCACCTCTACCAGGAGCTTGGATGATACATTCATTATGAGTACCGTAGTTTTACTGTGTGCACACTTTTGTAGGTATGAGCATTCACCCACATCATGTGCACCAACCAGTCAGTTTTCCCCAGTGACGGTTGTATGAGATCTCGATGGCCTACTGGTATGACATGATAGGTGAGTGGCATTTATAGGATTTGCAATTTTGGAGGCTACAGTTTGACACTGTCATCACAGGAGAGGTTCACTGGAGACCCTATCGCTATTTTAGGTGGGTTGATGACAAAAGGTTCCTTGAGAACCTACAATGGGATCATTTTCTAGTGGGTCACCATGATTATATTATTGTACCTTATTATTGGAGTCGGGTCATGTGGTAGCATGGCTGTGTATAGAATATACCGCTTGATGTTCCCACATACACTAGGGCACACCATAGTGCAGTGAGGGTAGGTGATCACCCTCACCCCTCTATTACAGACACCATCTTTTTGGATGATGATGAGCTCGATCATGATCTACCGGCCATGGAGGTGGTGGATAATGTTGAGGTGGCAGCTGATTATATGTGGTGGTGGGAGAGGCATCATCATGCTCCAATTTTTGGCAAGGGTCCTTCGAGAGGGGACCCTAGCCCACAAGAGGATGAGCCCTGCTAGCCTCCACAGGATAGGAGGAGAGGCCGCTAGCAGAGTAGTGTAGAGGAGGAGGAGGAGGTGACACCTATGAGGCCGTGATGACATAGGAGATCAGCTCCCCCCAACTACCCATGTTTCATCAATGCCACCAGTCTCCACCATCCCAATAGTAGCAACCTTAGCATCACCTGTATCGACCATCACAACTAGTCTCCACCATCCCACATGGCAGCCAAGGGATCCAAGTATACATAGTGCCTTATTATTATTTTCATGCTTTCCATATTTTTGTTTATGCTTTATATACATACATATGTCATGTGATATTGATCCTTGTCTCTTTCTTTGTGATTCTAGAGGATGGATAGGGATGGACTGGGCTTATAACTCAGTGTATTTCAGAGGTGGACCTTGTTGTGCTGATCTAGGGGACATTCCTAAAGTCTTACTGACCTATTTCAGCGAGGAGGCATGCCCCCACTTTTGAGTAGGTAGAACGTTTATGAGCTGCATATGAGGAGGTTAGCGCCAAGATGGTGCAACTGACTCTGGAGCTAACAGGCACCAAGGGACAATGAGATCAGCTATTGGGGGAGCTGTGGATGATGCTTGCTGAGCGAGATGTGGCAGTGAGGAGGGATGATACCACTGAGGTGGAACATGATGCTCTTCAGAGCCACATCGATGAGCTCGACATGCAACTGATAGTTATGATCCTGACATATGTTCAACCATTGTAGCAAGAGCTTATCCAGGTGAAGATGGACATTTTTTTGCTACAAGGGGAGCTTAAAGGGATACGTGTGGGTTTATCTATGTCACATTCACACCGATCTCGGTTGCAGACCACCGTGCAGCCTCCTCCCAGAACACCAAAGCGATCACTAGAGCCAAAGGGCTTGGGGAGCCACATGCCATGGGGATAGGACCCTCTTTTTTATACATGATTTTTGTAGTTGGATGTAGATATACATACATACTTGTAGATTTTTTGTATAGACACATATTCAATAGGCACTCATTTTTATAGCAATGGCCCAATACATGTATATGCCATTTGATTCATACATTGGATATATATATACATCAGTTTCAGTATCATGGATTTTCTTATATGTGTGTTTTCCACTTTATGTATGCTCATGCTATGGATGGTAATTTATTTTATGGATGTATGCTTTCATTAGATGCTAATCATGATTTAATTAAACACGTTTGTTTACATGTTAGTTGAATGCTATGATGAACTAATGATGTGATGTGATGTATAGATATTTAGAATAGTTAGACACATGTATGTATGCTTTTATTACACGTGCACATACATGGTCATGTCATAAACACAAAAATTTTCATGATGTGAAGATGAGTAAATGTTAATATATGCAGTACTACTACCCTTTAGGGAGAATGCCACATACATGGCACATTAGAACACTATACATAGTATCGACGAAGATGAATCACATTAAAAAGTTCTTTTAAAGGTGTTCCATCCATAGACAATAATCCATAGGCACCTAAACCATATACAAAAACCATGATGTAAGGACCTAACTAGTTAGGACTAAATTTCCCTTTCTGGTCAGGTGCCACATTTACATTCTGCTAATTTTCCTATAGAACTAGGTCTCCTAGTTTGAAGGACCTAGGAAGCACACTCTGATCATATTGTCTTGATAGAGACCACTGATAAGCTTTAAGATGATCAAGGACTTGTAAATGGTGCTCATCGAGCATCTCTAGCTGATGCAAATGGTTAACTCGATAGGTTTCATCGTCAATCAACCCTCTAAGGGAAACTCGTAAAGATGGGATTTCAAAATCCAATGGCATGATAGGTTTTGTGCCATACACGAGGTTTTAAGGCATCATTCCTGTCACCGTGCGAACACTCCTATGATAAGCCCACAAAGCATACGTCAACTGGATATGCCAATCTTTGCCATGTTTACTAACTATTTTATGAAGAATGAGTTCAAGTGTCTTGTTAGAAGCTTCTGCTTGGCCATTGGATTGTAGATAATACAGTGTAGAAAACCTATGTTGAATATGAAATTTCTCTAGGAACTGCTTTACTTCCTTGTTGTAAATGGCGTACCATTATCTGAAATAAGCATAGCAGGTAACCAAAAATGAGAAATGATGTTGTTCAAGAGGAAGCTACAAATGGTTTCAACATTTGTAGATCAGAGTGGCATAGCTTCAATCCACTTTATGAAATTGTCTATAGCTGCAATGATAAAGTAATGTCCTTTGGAAGAAGGAGGTGATATTTTTCCAATAATATCCAACCCCCATTTCGTGAAAGGCCAAGGAGAAGTTTGATTTTGCAACTCCTAAGAAGGAGCGTGGATAAGGTGGCTATGCTCTGGACATTGAAGGTACTTCTTGAAAAAACTGAAGGAATCTTGTTCCATCGTCTGCCAATAGTATTCCATGTGTATCAATTTCCTCACCAGAGATCTACCACCAAAGTGTCCACCCCCAGAGCCTACATGGGCTTCTTTAAGGGTAAGGGGTATTTCTGCTTTAGTGAGGCATCTTAGCAACAAGCCATTATATCCTTTTTGATAATGAACGTCTGATAGGATGATGTAATGTGCCAAAAGATTTCATATATGAGTACAATCACTTTTCATCACGTCACGGAGAAAGTTTCCAGTTTTTAAGTAGTTGTAGATACTAGAGAAGCACTATCCTGAATCTACATGAAATCAAACTAAAGACTAAGGCTCGGGTTGATCGGGTATCGCCAAGGTTCGTATGACCTAAACCGTGGAGTGATATTCCTTCATATCCTCTTGTAAAGGTACCAAGGAAGCAATGCTTGCAATGGCATCCACATTTCTATTTTCTCTCCTAGGAATACTATTTATCGTGAAAGAGGAAAATTGATTGAGCAGAGACAAAGCGAGGTCTTGATACTGAGACAACTTACTTTGTTTAGCTTGATAAGTCCTTGTGATCTGATTCACAATAAGTTGAGATTCAACTAGTATACAAATATCTTTAATATTTAATGTGATTGCGACACACAAGTCGACAATAAGAGCCTCGTACTCTACAATATTATTAGTGCAAGGAAAATCTAATCGAAAGGATATGGGGACTGGTTTTCCTTCAAGAGATATCAGGACCGCACCCGCTCTAGAATTGGTTTGACACTATGATCCATCAAAGTACGTCTTCCATTTGAGGTAATAGTTGATTGCACATATATTCTGATCAGGGAATAGGTCCAACCCAGGGAAGGAGCAAGGCGAGGGAGAACCTACCAATTGATCAAAAAATGCTTGTCCCTTTACTGATTTTTGAGTGATAAATTTTTTATCAAACTCAAAAAGCAACATAACCCACTTCGCTAATCTCCTAGAAAGGTCAGCGCAAGAGACAAAATGTTTCAAAAGATCTATTTTTACTATGATGTGAGTTTCAACATGTAGGAGATAGTGCCTCAACTTATGGGTAGCGAATACAAGAGCTAGGCATTGTTTCTCCATGGATGAATAAAGAGTTTCATAATTGATGAGGACACGACTGATGTAGTAGACCGCTCTCTCTCTTCCCAGGTCATCATATTGAGCTAGCAGAGCTGCCAAAGAGTATGGTGATGCAACGAGGTAAAGAAAGAAGGGTCTATCTTGCATAGCCAACATTAATATAGGAGGGTTAGTCAAATAGGCTTTGATGGATTCGAAAGCTCTTTGACATTCCTCATCCTATATAAAGTAAACAACCTTCTTCAGTAGATGAGTGAAAGGAAGGGTACGATCAACCAACTAAGATATGAATCTGTGAATTGCCTGAATCTTTCCTTGTAAGCTTTGCAACTCAATGATGTTCCTTGGTGGAGACATGCTAACAATCGCATCAATATTATTCGTGTCAACTTCGATTCCACAATAAGAGACTATAAACCCAAGAAGCTTGCTAGTGCCTATGCCAAAGACACAATTATGGGGATTGAGTCTCATCTCGTAAAGTTGAAGCCTTTAGAAGATACGATGAAGATTCTTCACATGATCTTGATGATTTATAGATTTCACCAAGATGTCATCAACATAATCTTCTAAGATTTTATGAATGAAATCATGAAATATTAGGGTCATTGCTCATTGGTAAGTTGCTTCTGCATTCTTCAAACCAAAGGGCATGACCACATAGCATAAAATCCCCCAAGTGGTAGTAAAGGATGTCTTATACTGATCATCTAGGTTGATACAGATCTGATTATAACCCAAGAAGCCATCCATGAAAGATAACAATGCATGGCCTGCGGTCGAGTCTATAATCATATCTATATTAGGTAATGGAAAATCATCCTTAAGAGAAGCCTTGTTAAGGTCTCTAAAGTCAATGCATATACAAATATGTCTGTCAGGTTTTCTAACAACAACTATATTCAAAATCCAAGGAGAATAGTCAATGGGACAGATGAAGCCTACTTTCAACAACTTCTCTATCTCAATCTTGACCATCAAAGCTACCCTAGGGTTGATATTTTGAATTTTCTAATTAACGGGCTTGGTTTCATAACATAGAATGATATTGTGGACCACTATGGATTCATCAATACTAGGCATATCCTCATATGTCCAAGTGAAGATATGAGGGTAAGCACACAAGAGAGAAGAGTTCTCATCCGCTTCCTCAGAAGAGAGGCACTTCCCAATATTGATTACCCTTTCTGAAGATTTAGTATCAATGGGGAATTAGAAAGTATTTCCTTCAAGGAGAGAGTTGTGGTCCTCAGGATGAGATATCAGAACATCATCGTTGATGTTAGATAGAGGGTATTCCTCATCAATGCTCAGAACAGATTCTGCAAAGTATGCTTGTTTATGTAAGTGATACGAGAATTAATTTTTGTGATGATAAGGAGGTAATGGGCAGTAAGCACCTAGAAACTCCCTCAATGCTTCATCCAAAGAGAAGACATATATAGGTACCTTCTTGGCTTGTCCCCTTTCTTCTATCAACTCATGATGGACCAAGGTTAACGGTTTGACCGAAATCATATTAACACTCCACTAGGGTTTTTGTCTAGACTGTTCAATAGGGCATCCCAAACCCAAATAGTGTTATTGTTGCTTAAAATGAATAGGGACTTGTATTCCTTGCTTGATAAATCCTAGGCCTTTCTGTCCATAGCCATACTAAGAAGCAAGTTTGTAGCCAAACCCATAGCGAGCTTGTAGAGTTTTAGGAGGGAGAAACTCCATGTAGAGCATCTTGTTTCACCAATGGATGTTGAAAGTTTCTACGAGAGTGGTTCCACTTCCCTTACTCGGTTCACAAACATTAACCTCCTTTATGGGAGCAGAGTCACCCTCCTGGGGAGAGCATTCTCATGGATAGGATCACACTTTTATTCCTCAATGGAAGGGTCACTCATCCTCATTTTAGCAGAATCTAGAAATTCTATATTAGAGGGGTCCGATTTATACTCCGCTATGAAGAATTCATAGAAATTCAAGGAACAACATTAATCTCCTAAGAGAGCATTCGATTCTGGGGATTAAGGAGAGGACGAGGGAGATTTGTAATCTTCTACTTTAGGCAATTCGTCTCAGTTGACACTTTCCTGAGGGACAACTTGCACATAGGGTATCAACAAGGAACATGCCATAGCATCAACGGTTAAGGAGGGAATGCAATTATTGAGAGTGGACGTAGCCAAATTATGACTAGTAGCGGCTAGTAAGCAAAGATGCACAACATCTAGATTTGCTTTAACCATAAGCACCCGATTGTTAGCAACAAATTTTAATGAATGATGTAAGGTAGAAGTCACAGCACCCATATCATGGATCCAAGGTCTTCCTAAAATAATATTTTATGGTAATGGGATAGCCATCACATAGACCAATGTAGGCAAGGTAACAAGGCCCAACTACAAAGGTAGCATTATCGTACCTAGAGCTTGGCTGCCAGCATTATCGAACCCATGAATATACAAGGAGTAAGCTACTAATGAGGATGAATCGAATTTAATTTTAGGTAGTAGATCTCTATCACAAAAATTGAGAGCTAAACTAGTGTCAATGAGGGTACGTCTAATATCGATGTTGTTAATGTTTACTATAAACATCAAAGGTTCTAATTTTTTTTTTTACATCCAGAGGTGGGAGTTCTTGCGGGTGGAATGTAATATTTGGTGAATCTGCTCGAATATGTGCCATCAACGCATCAACATCCATGGGCCTAGCAGAGGCAGGTAAGATAATCTTTTGAAAGGCTTCTTGCAGCGTCTCTTGATAAACCAAAGTAGTCTGAAGAAAATCCAAAAGCGAGATCTTAGCCAGAGTAACACGAAGTTTCTCGACAAGATCATAATCATCGAGTTCTTTGATCACGGGCTTAGGAGCCAGAAGGTCAAGTTGAGACAGTGGTAAATAAGTAGGAGTTTGACTTGGTTGCGATGTAGGAACAAAAAATTGTTGTTCTAGGTTTTGTTTGTTTCCCCTTGTAGGGTACATATGTGAGACAACATTATAAGAAGTAGAGTTAGTAGCCTTCACAAATCTTGAATATAAGTTTGATGGATTTCTATGACCAAAAATCCCATACATGGAATATTCCTTTCTAGGGAATGGCTCAGTCGGGGTCACATAAATGACTGATTTCTTGGGGCTTGGAGGAGCCACAAAATCTACTACCACATTTACTGACGCTTCAGCTGGCAAGGAAGGAGTTTGTTTTGGAGATTTACAGATAGGGGAGAGTGCTTCTAAGAAACCATCTAGAGCATCTTCCAACATATCGAAATATTATTCAGAAAAGGACTAATTATGACCATGTGACATTATGAAAACAGATCCGACGGTTCATGTTGGGTTCACCAAATGTGATATAAGAGGGATTCACTACACATGGGTATCTTTATTCTCAAGAGATCACTAGGGAACGAATTGCCCTTATACACCTCAAACTGAACAAATCGATGAAACTATGAAGGATAACGAAAAAGTAGCTATAGGCCTCGAAGGAGCAAGACTTCTATATTTCTATCCCCAAATGAGGAGCTCTCGGCCAAAAGACATCAACATAGTTTTAGGAGACCAATGCGGTGTGCTGTCATTGACAAGGTGTGCTTGCGTCCCGAGCCATGAAGAACTCAGGAGTTCAGATGGATGAAACTAAATCTTACTTCTCAACTCGGGTGAAAAAGAGTGAAGAATCAAACAATTGATAGAAAGCTAGAGAATAAAGGGGAATGCAAGAGAACTTAAGACAAGATTACCTTCATGCGTCTAAATCTTTATTCCAAGTTTCTCTTCATAACCTGCACATAGAAGATCAAGGGGAAAAGGTTAGGGTTGTATAGGGGCCTGCCTCATTGAGAACCCTATATTGATGTTCCCTCCTCCATGGACAACCAGGTTTGGAAAAGAGTGTAAAGGAAATAAAAAAAGTGTGTGGTGAAAACAAAACCCACTTCAAAGTAGAGCCCACACCACAAAGTAGTAAATGAACTAGGAGGAGGGAGTGATAGGGAGAGAGAGCATTACCCAGGGGTTAAGACCCTCTTTTAGAGCACATGGGAACACCACGATGTGCCTGCTTGAGAGCTAGTAGTTGTTGGAGAGTTGGTAGCTACTGGAGGGACCTCAGTCTGACATGGCATTTCCAATAAAAGTGTTTCTGTTCAAGGATAAAGCTTACCCAAGACTAGATCAAATGGTGACAATGCTTAAATTGATGGATTCCAACCCCAAAATGATGGCCAAAAAGGGGTTTTAATGCATGGAAGGGTGACACAGATCCATTTCACTTGAGACCTAACCGCTAGGAATGTGTCGAAGGGTCAGGGTTCTAGATTCATCATTTCAGACTTAGAAAACTATTAGGATGCTAGCATGTTGCGCAAACATCCGTGTGCTATGCAGGCGTTTGAGGCCTACATTTTTAGGAAACACCTTGTCAGGCTTCTATCATTTCACCATGTGTCCGCATGGAGTCAGAATCATGAAATTTCATCTCATGGGATTTTTTCATTAGTGCTTCTAAGGTGTCATAAATTCTAGGCAAGATGCAAAAATGTGGAATTGCCCTTAGGTGGAATTTTGTGACATTACAAGGATAAAGATGGCTACAATAAAATCCTAGTGCATATACATTGCTGAACCATTTGAAGTTTATGTCCATGGGTTGATAATGAAATGAACCTTCATGATGAGAAAGATATCTACTTGGTGCAGTTATTTAATCTTCAAGTTATAGCTTTGAGGGCTTAGTTATTGAACCATTAGAGGAGGCTAACACATACAATGAATCCAACATCAAATCTCCAAGATCTGATCATCCATAAACTCATAGTATCACCATAGTCAAATTCAACCATAAATATCTCAGATAAGGAAAACAATAAATAAATCATGCCAAAATAATTCCAAAATTGATCCACTGTGTAGTGCTCTAAAAAATATTTTTGTTGACTATTCGAAGTCCAAAATTTGACTCCATATGCACCCAATATCACCTCTCAAAACTCAAAAAGAACACCTATCTTCCAGCTAGAGAAACACTATCAAAACTATAAAATATCAAAAAATAAGTATTACCATAGTGTAGACCACTGAGTGAGCTTTCCAACAAGTCCAAGAAGTTGAAACATGGAGCACCTGGGCGAAAGTTATGCCCCCTAGAAGAAAGTCGCTCAATTTGTCTATAAGGCAAAAAATCACCACCCCTAGTGGCTCACTGGTGGTGGGACGACAGCCCCACCTGGGCGATGCCGCCTCCTTGGTGGCGGACCCAAAGAAATTTTCAAATTCATTTAACATGCATCGAGCCTCATAAAATTCATGGGTAGAATAAATAAAGCGGTGAAATTTTTATTGATAATTTTATTTAAAAATAAATAAATTCAAAAGCATTTTAAAAAGGGCATCAGTAGTTTCAAATGGGCCTATCGGCTGGTAGCCAAGGGCCATGAAAACCATCTAGTTAATGATGGTACCTACTAGTACCACTGGTAGCGAGTACTGCAAGTACCCACTATCAGCAGCCAGTTGGCCGCTGCCTCTTGCAAGGTACAAAGCGGTGGTGGGGCTCCGACCCCCACCATATATATATATTTTCAAATAATTTTTCAATGAAAAATCTCACCCCCCCTACCAATTTTTTTATTATTTTTAATATTTTGCAAGATGATTTTTTTCAATCGACGAAGGTTAATTAATTTTCTTAATAAATTTTTGAGAAATTAAAAAAATGTCCATATGACTTGCAAAATGGAGATTTAAAAAAAAAATTACATTTTTTTCTAGTAACCAAAATAGGGAAAATTATATATCAATATTCGTCTCTCGGACAACCCAGATCCAATTATGAGGTCCATTTTGATCCATGAGGTCTTCTATAAATTTTCCCCCACAAAACCCCCACTTGAATGCAAATCCAAGAAATCCATTTCACTCAAAATTTCTTACACTCCAAGTCTGTAAACAACCCATCAAAACAACAAACCCAAAACCCTCAGATCTGTAATAAACAACTTGCAAAACCCTCATATCTTGCCATGCCTTTCATTCTCTCATGCAATGCATAGATTCAAACTCAAAAAATATTTTTTCTCAACCAATGGTTATACAACCACAACCATGGATTTGATACCAAATGTTGGAAACTTACATCCATATTAAGATAATTTCCACATAACCCAAAAGAGAAATCTATGAAATAAGTACTTAGAATCCACATGCAAGAGAATAGAGAACATACCAATGAAAATATGACACAAGATATACCCTAGGAAAACCTTCAAGAAGGTAAAAACCTAGCCTCCAAAAGGATCCATCTCTCATGTATTATTCACCAATAAAACTTACAATACATCTTTAGAGTCTTCATGAACACCATTGAAGCAACAATCCCTCTCCATGCAATCCATGTGAACAAACATACAACCACACATCCCATGCCATTCTTCGAACCTCCACAAATGCTAACCAGAGCTAACCTTCCAACTGATCAACCTAAACAACTACCCTTGTGGTTGCTTTTATAGACACAAGCTCCCACAAAACCACCAAGTGGTATTACACAAAACCATGTGACTAAAACTATGAGATTACAAAACCATGTTCCCACATATAATATTGGGTACTTTATTTAATTCTTTTTCCCCAATATTAAATAATTTTATTTTGCAAGGTGTACAACACACCTATTCCTAACAATAATGCAGTATTATATGCCAAATTTTGGATTTTTTTTGTCTTTTAGGATGCAAAAATGAATGCCTAAATAAACCATGCAAAACAATGAAATGCTAAACCTAGGTCTAGGATGATTTGCTCCTGATTTCAGAAGGTTCATGATGTTAACATGTCAGGTTCACCAAAATAAAATTAAGGGAAAGTGAAACTCCAGGACTTCACCTAGGATTCAATGGTCCTTTTCCACAACATTTCATTTAGAGGGTTGAGGTAGTGGGGGTTCGATGAATTTGAACAAGATATAGGACTAAATTACAACCTAAAAGGTGAGTCAACCTGACCTTGAATAAATTTAGAATGGATCTTTGAATGAAAAGCAATGGTTTGACTAGGTTATTGATGCAAATAACTGTTTTGATGCAAAAACAATAGACCTGAAAAGACAAACAAATTCAAACTTCAAAAATAGATTGAGTAGAGTTATGCGCACATGTGGTTCAAAAATGGGGCTGAAAATGGATGAATAAGTTGGCTAGGGTGACTATGTCCTTATTGAGCAATTTTAGACCTACTTTCACATTCCTTTGGTGCTAGATTAGAGCCATATTTCCCTCGGTGTTGCATTTTCGGATCTTCGTCAATGCTAGGATAACTGAGTTTCCGTATGTTGTCAAGGTGTACGGTTTGAATTAAAAAAATGAATAAATAAGATTCAAAATTCCTCTAAACTTCTTCAGATCTATAACCTAAACATTTAAAGAGATAGGAAGGGTTGTGCCATATAGGGGCTTGCCTCACTTAAACCCTGTGCTGGTGTTTCCACCTCCACAATGGCAATGCCAATGAAAGATAGCTTATCCTTTTGAGGGATAGAGGATAAATTATAAGTGAATAATGAATCAACAATGGAATGCAACTCACCACTCATAAATGGATTTCTTGAAAGAGTGAACTCATTCAAGATCTCCACAAGGCTTGATTGTTGCTTACTTGATTTTGTTGAAGACCTACAAGGGTTAAATATCACAAGCAATATGATAACATGAACAAAATTACATACACTTTAACATGATGATTTGATATTTAATTTCTACAATAAATATGCTCTTGACTACTCTTGACAATAATTATTTCTCAATTCTTCACTTTAATGCTAGATATCCTTCAAATGATAAAATAACTATGTATCTATACATAGTTATTCTAATTTCCCGTAAATTAAATCTTGATGGTGGACATTTGACATATGAAATTCAAATGAGAAAATGCCGAATTAGAAATATTAAATTTTGGAGGCAAAATAGGGGGACCAAGTCACCTAGGGTGACTTAGTCCTGACCCTATTTTACAAAGTACAAAGTGTCATCAGCAAAATATTAAATGTATGCATTGGTTTTCTACATGCATTTTCTTGGTAAATGTCCAAATGGTTATAGATTGCATAATTTAGGATATTAGATGTATATTTAGGTCCAATTACCTAAGGGGGAGAAAAACATAGTGTGAGTATGAACTTATGCTCAAGACTCATAGTAAAGTAGAAAATATGTCAAGAGGGGTCCAATTATCCAAATGTTGAGGATATAGGATGATAATGAATCCAAGGGGGAAGCACTGAAGCCCCTAGGATTCAAGATCCCATGAAAAACCAACAAAATAAAAAATGAACGCACATGTATGTAATGTAGCCAAATAATACAAAACATACATGACAAAAACATGAAGAATACACAAAAAAAGGACATGACATGATATAACATAAATATGACAACAAAAATTAAAAAAAAATACTATACAAACACAATGGCAAGATAAAGATTACATATGAATGACACACAAAAAACAAAAGGTTAGTACTAAATGAATTTTTGTTTGTAAGGCAAAGAGATCTTAATCTTATTTTTTTCTGAAATATCAAACATCATCCGTCGAATGTGTTGTCAAAGAAAAATGATACTCCCATAAGGATGCAAAATCACTCATGAGCCACATGGATCTAGGAAGATACGTTAGGCTAAATCCATGGATTATCTTGCCAAATTTTAATGTCCAAGGTCACGAACAAAACTCACCTACTCATAAATTTCCAAGGGGATGAACAATAATCAACTAAGAATATGTATAAATGTCTAAGGGGAAGAACAAGACTAATCTGAGATGGTGCATAAAACTTTTAATGTCCAAGGGGACAAATTGATAACCATGCCTTAGGGGGCATTAAAAACATCACCACTAAAGGGTTATGCCAATAAGTCAAATCTTAGAAGACGTAATTGATAGGGGTTGTATATAACCCCCTTAAAATGTCAACATACTTTCTATGTTGGTATTTTAACGAGAAAATGATGCACACCTTCAAAACTAGTTATTGTTGGCCCCCAAGTGTAGAGGCAAAGATAACAAAACAAGATAACATCATTTTGCTTCCATGGAAAATATGGTTGCACTTAAGATTTTACCACCATGAAAGACAATGAGAAAACACATAAAGCTACAAATGCCACATAGTGAAGAGAAGCACCATAGAATAAAGATCATTATTTTTTAGAGTGATTAGGTGCATCAACACATGGAAGAGCACCAAAATAATTAAGTTATTGTATTTATTACTCAAGGCTTGAAATAATTAGTAGAATGACCATGTACTTGATGATATGCACAAAAGGATTTTTTGTTATAAAATATATTTCATGTTTTTAGAGGGAGAGATATCAATCGGGCTTTGAGAAGCCTTGATAAAATTTCTCTTGATCAGTACTAGGATACATTCCTTTCTATTGTGAAGAAAATATTGCTTGCTTACCAGAAGATGTCATACATACAATAGATGATAATGCATTAGATGAAGATGGGGATGAAGGTTGGAAACCTAGACCCTTCTTGGAAAAGTATGGTATAGAATTCACTTGATCCTTAGAATTTTGTTTCATGTTTTCATTATATCAATTTTTAGAAATAATTGTGTATCCAAGCCCATAACATTATTCCAAATCAGATGAAGAGATCATATCTAAATGATCTTGAAAATAATTGAATTTTTCCTAAGCACATAGATCCTTTTTAAGTTTTATAAGGTTGGACATCTTCCACTCATGATGGACAAAAGTTAAAGAACTCCCATCACCATCATGGGGTGATGTTTTTGGATTTGTTGATGTAGAACTAGATACAATAGAAGACTCTTATGTTTAGATTGTGAGATTTTGCACTCTCCCATAAAGGAGGGTGTGAAATATAATGAACCCAAATAATCATCTAAGATTTTGTTACAAATGACATACAATCTAGATTATCATAAATTTGTATAGGTTCTGTAGACTTTTATTGTGAGATTTTAGACTCCCCTTTGAAACAAGGTGTAAAATATAGTGGCCCCCAATCATGATCCAAAGATTTAATCATGGGTAAAGGAAAAATACACTCTTATTTGTGTTCAACATGTATGGGCTATAATTTAGAAGTTGGAATCAAAGTATTAATAGAGTTGGAAATATTATGTTCAGACTCAACTTGTAAATTATAATTTTTTTATCTACTTTAATTGTGTATATATTGTTATTATATTCATACTTCATATCAAAATGAAGAGTAGATGAGACTCCCTTCATGGCATGGATCCATAGTCTACCTAAGAGAATATTATATGAAAGAGGTCCTAACATGATATAAATATGTGTTGATAAAGTCATGAGTCCTACCTTAATTGGTAGTGTGATTGTCCCTAAGGTTTCCTAGTAACATTGTCAAAGCCATTAATAGAAAGATGATTAGGTTCTATTTCTTGTCCACACAAATTTTATCTAGAAGACCAATGTTAAAAAAATTAAGAGCCAATCCATTATCTATGAGGGTATTCCTAACTCTAGTTTTGTTAATGACCACCATTAGGATTAAGGCTTCATGTTTATTTTGGATCTCAAGCGAGGTAACTCATGCTGAGGGAATGTAATATCCAAATTTGTCACTTGCATACAATCAAACAAGGCTGCTACATCATTTGGTTTAACAAAATTTGGGACATCAATCTTCTGCAAAGCCTCTTGGAGCATCCCGTGGTATGTAGGTGATGTTTGAATCAATTCCCAAAGGGACATCTTGGTTGGAGTATTAGGAATTTTCTCAACAAGGCTGTATTATTTACCACTACACCGAGGAATATTAGGTGCAGGTGGAAGGTATATTTGAGGCAATGGAATGGATGCAGGCATTTGTTTTGGCTGCTTATTATTGCTAGTGTTATATGTGTGAGCAACTGCATGATAACTTGGTTGTTGTGGAACATGATTACTGGTGAGTTTTTTTTGCAAAGTTTAGGATACAACCACGAGGTTTAGGAGGTCCTATAATGAAAGGTGACTTAGGAGGTTCACTAATTAGAGGAATTTTATGAGGTACATTAATTAAAGGAGTTTTAGGAGGTCTAATAACTAAAGGATATCTAATAGTCAATTATGCATTCATAAGCTCAATCGAGTTAATCACTTGTTGATGATCTATCATTGGGGGATCTAATGTCACTTTAGCATCTTCATCTATGTAATACATCTTAATAGATTTTGAAATAGATGTATCAATGATGTTATCCTCTTGTGCCACAATATCTTTCTAGGTGAGAGAGGTATTGGGAGAAAACAAACAAGATTCTCATGATGCTCAATGATTGGATCCTCTAACAACAAGATACCTTCTTCAGAAGTAGGTGAGGTATTAGGAGAAGAAAATCTATGATTGTCATGATTGTCCATAATTTCATCCTCTTGCACCAAAACATTCTCAAAAGTAGGAGAGATAT
Organism: Sequoiadendron giganteum; assembly: GCA_007115665.2. Taxonomy (NCBI): domain Eukaryota; kingdom Viridiplantae; phylum Streptophyta; class Pinopsida; order Cupressales; family Cupressaceae; genus Sequoiadendron; species Sequoiadendron giganteum. Next base: position 65,612,141 of record CM021104.1, read on the forward strand.
TGGGAGAATAATTAAAATGATTGTCAATTTTTTAGTTTCATTTTTTTTAGATTGTTCTCATAGGCTGAAAAATTATTGTTATATAACGGGGTAAGTAAAGGAAGATGGGGGGGCAAAAATGGGTCTTCAGTGGCCACATTTTTTCTAAATAAGGAAATATTAACCTTGGATGAGAAATTGAGGATAGTTACACTCAAAATTGTAAGATACAACAAAAACAATGTTTGTAGTGCTCTAAGTCTACTTTCTGAACTGCTAATTCTTTTTGAAAATGGTAGAGATTAATGGGTTCAAAAAATGGAGCCACAACAATTGGTGTTGTTTTTGAAAAAAAAAATAGCATAGCATCTTTTGTGGCTCCCTCAAAAGTTTAACTTCTTTTTTGGTATTTTTAAAATCGCTTTGGTGAGAAATTAGCTAACAACATGTAGTTTATGCCCAAATTTTCAGATAATTTTTAATGAATATTTGATTTTTTTTACTAATTTTCAAAGTGGTCACATCCTAAAAAAAGAATTTTTACTGTGCTACCCCTATAATTTTTGAAAAATAATTGAAAATATTTTTTTTGAATATGTGTAAAATGGAGTCTAGTTTAAAAAATGTAATTTATTTGAAATTTCAATGAATGGTTAAAAATATAGTATAACATTCTTATGTCATAATGCTTTAGGGTGGCAGCTATAAAATATGGTTTTCAAGATTTCTTATGTTGCGAATTACCTTTTGGTACATTTCATCCTGCCATTAGCGGTGGTTTTTCGAAGGGAGCTATGTACTTCAATGTACATGTTTCTAATGCATAGTCGTCTCTTGTAGCATGAAATGACAACCGATTTAATGTGAACTTATTTTTTTTGAAAAAGATAGCATTTTTTTTTTTATCATACCTTGAAAAGGAGCTCGTATTCTAGGGTTTACAGACATTTGAACTGGTTTTAAAGGACTTCACCTTGTTTTCACTATTTCACACTCTATTTTTATCTTTTGATATGCATCCAAGCTCTTCCTCAAGCGACGAAGGTGAACTGCGTTTCTACTGTCAAGCTTGTGGGAGGTGTAATAAGGGGATCATGGAATATCTTCCCATAAACTACAAAGTGTATCTACCGATGCTTGAATGGGAAGTCTCATTTGCAGAGACGGTTGGTGATGCAGAACTGGGGCAAATATTCAATTTCCACTGCCCATAGTTTAGAAAGTGTGTCAAGTGGGTATTACATGAAGAAATTATTTTTCCACAAGCTCAAAGGTGTATTTTCCCTTCATAGATTATCTCAATTTTTTTTTCAAAATTCTTTTATCTTATGCAGTCTTTACTCGAATTGAATATCACAGTTTCTAAGGTTATCAAGGTTAACTTTGTACAAGATAACATAGTAGTGAAGGCAGTGCAGGCTTATGACTTATGGAAAGGGGAAGGCTGTGTTGGGGGAATTTTTCGTCGAAACTTTCTCCTAAATGGAAACATCTAAATTTCATTATATGATTCCATGAAACACTCAATTGAAATGCAAATTTTTTGTTATCTATAGTTGGCACTGGATAGGCATGGCAGGGTCATTGGAGATGACATGTCCGAGCTCATAAAACATATGATGAATGCAATCCTCACCATACTAACATATCTTCATGTTGAACCAATCGCATGAGCTTCTCCACATTTAGTGTTTTGTTTGTAGGTGCTGTATGATCAAGCGAGCTCTTCTCAGCGTCGCTATAACCCTTATCCTGCTACACAACAATAACAACATGGTTTTAATCTCAACAAGGTGCCTCCCGTGGATGGGGAAATTAAACCTGCCAATCCATAAGTCATAGGGTGGTTTTGGTTCTTTTTTGATATCTCCAAGGAAATCAAACCCAAGTTGTGAATGGGAAGGGTGGCCTGTCGTCAAATACAACAGTATATTTTTGTAAATTTGTACATGGGCTTTTAGTCAAGTAATTATGCATTTGGGAATGCAAGCTTAGCATATGGTTTTGGAGTTGTTTCTGTAAACTGGATATGTCCTTTGGTTCTTCATGTATGGAAATTTTGTAATGGTAGACATAGCTCTATGATAGAATAGTTGTCATATGGGTAAGGGGTCCATGTGAATTATAAGAATTCGATATATTTTGGCTCTCGTAGCTATGTTATTCTAGAAATTTTACATATATTAATATAATTATATAGGCTAGCTACCTTTTGTTATATATATATATAGTATAACATACCAAACACTATTTTTTGATAAAAAATAGACACACAAACAAAATAAATTAAAGATGAAAGCCTTAACATTGTCAAAATGTAAAAAAATTACATCGTTTAATAGCTAAGAGAGATCCTCACATTACCTAGGTGTTCAATTTACTCAACCCACATAGAAACTTGATGGTTAGCATGAACTAGATTATGTGAAATCTTGTAGAATATGCAAAAACACGTCTTTGGACATTGGGAATGCACTCCAATCCTTTGGGTTGAAAATCCAAAGTAAATCCAAGTGCAAGGCTTGGGGATTTCTAAAGCAATATATAATGTGAGTGCGTTATAACATGCTCGCATTAAGTCATAGTTTTGACATAACGTGAGTGCGTTATGTGTTGTTTTGTATTTTGCTCCCTTTTAGTCATTTTTTCTCTATGTTTCCCAAGCTTGACTAAATGCGAGTGTGTTATAATGCACTCACATTATGTCTTACTTGAAATTGTTTATGTGCAAGTTTGTTAAATGTGTAGGGTTTATATATATGTTTGTACATATATTTATATGTATGTATGTATGTCTGTATGCATGAATGTATGTATGTATGCTTGTATGTATGTATGTATGTATGTATGCTTGTATGTATGTATGTATGTATTTATGTATGTATGTATGTATGTATGTATGCTTGTATGGTTGTATTCTTGTATGTATGTATGTACGTATGTATGGTTGTATGGTTGTATGTATATATGTATGTATTCCTATATGTATGTATTCATGTATTCCTGTATGTATGTATGCCTATATGCATGTATATATGTATGCTTGTATGTATGTATGTAAGGTTTTTGGGGTTAGGGTATGTAAGGGTGAGGGTTGAGGTTTGTGGGTTTAGGGTTGAAGGTGTAGGGTTGAGGGTTTATAATTGAGGGATACTATTCAACTTGTTGAGTGTATAATATTAAGTGTGTAAGGTATAGGGATTAGGTTTTAGAATATTGGGTTAGGGTTTACAATATGGATTCAAGGTATAAGGCATAGGGTGAAGGGTTGGGAGTGTATGGTTTAGGTTTTAATTATAGGGTTAAGGGACAATATTCAAGGTTTAGGGTATAAGGATGAGGTTATAGGGTATAGGGATGAGGGTTTATGGGTTTAGGGTTTTAGGTATAGGGTTGAGGATTGAGGGATTAGGGCTTAAGTATATAGTTGATGGTATATGATTGAGGGATGAGGGTTTTATAGTTGAGGGATAATGTTCAAGGCTGAGCGTCTAAGGTATATGATTTAGGGTTTAAGGTTGAGGGTATAAGGAATAAGCTATGAGGGTTGAGGGTTTATGATATAACTATAGGGTTGAGGGTATAGGGTATAGGGTAGAGGTTTGAGGGTTGAGGGTTGAGGGATAATGTTCAGGGTTGAGTGTTAAAGGTTAAGTGTATAGGGTATAGGTCCATTAGGGTTTAAGATATTGGGTTGACAAATTAGGGCTTAAGTATAGGGTAAAGGGTTGATGGATTAAGGGTTTAAGGGTTGGGGGGCTAAGGGTTGAGGGTTTAAGGGTTGAAGGTTTAAGGGTTGAGGGTTTAGGGTTTAAGGGTTGGAGGATTATGGTTGAGGGTTTAAGTGTTGAGGGTTGAGGTTTAGGGGTTGAGGGTTTTAAGGGTTGAGGGATTGGGGGTTGAGGGTTTAGGGTTTAAGGATGAGGGTTGAGGGATTAGGGTTTAAAGGTTTAGGAATTAGTGTTTAAGGGTTGAGGGTTGTGGGATTAGTGCTTAAGGTATAGTGTCAAGGGTTGAGGGTTTAGGGATAGGATTTAGGGTGTAAGGTTTAAGGGTTGAGGGTTGCGGCTTTAGGGATATGGTTTAGGGTTAAGGGATTAGGGTTTAAGGGTTGATATTTTAAGGGGTTAGTATTTGAGGGTTGAGGGTTTAATGTATAGGGTAGAGGGGTGAGAGTTGAGGGTTGAGGGTTTAAGGATTGAGGGTTGAGGGTTGAGGGTTTAATGTATAGGGTTGAGGGATTAGGGTTGAGGATTTAAGGTATATGGTTGAGGGATTAAGGTTGAACGTCTAATGTCTAGGTTAGAGGTTTTAAGGGTTGAAGGTCTAATGCATAGGGTAGAAGGTTGAGAATTAAGGGTTTAATGTATAGGGTTGATGGATTAATGTATTAAGGGTTTAAGGAATAGGGATGAGGGATTACAGTTGAGGGTTTAATGTAGAGGGTAGAGGGTTAAGGGTTTAAGGGTTGAGGGTACAATGTATAGGGTAGAGGGTTGAGAATTGAGGGTTGAGGGTTTAATGTATTGGGTAGAGGGTTGAGGGATTAAGAGTTTAAGGGTTGAGGGTTTAAGGGTTGAGGGTTGAGGGTCTAAGGGTTTAGGGTTGAGGGATTAAGGTTGAGGGTATAGGGGTTGAGGCTTTGGGGTTTAAGGGTTGAGGGTTGAGGGATTAGGGTTGAGGGATTAGGGTTGAGGTTTTAAGGGTTGAGAGTTAAGGTTTAAGGGTTGAGGGTTTAAGGGTTTAAGGGTTGAGGGTATAGGGTTGCGGGTCCAATATAAGGGTAGAGGGTATGGAGTTGAGGGATTATGGTTAAGGGTATAGGGTTGATGAATTAAGGTTTAGGATTGAGGGTATTGGATTGAGGGTAGAGGGTTGAGGGTATAGGGTTGATGGATTAGGGTTGAGGGTCAAATGTATAGGTTAGAGGGTTTAGAATTAAGGGTTGAGGGATTAATGTATAGGGTAGAGGGTTGATGGATTAAGGGTTGAGGGTTGAGGGTTTAAGTCTTTAAGAGTTGAGGGTTTAAGGGTTGAGGGTTTAAGGGTTGAGGGTTGAGGGTTGAGGGTTTAAGGGTTTAAGGGATGAGGGTATAAGGTTAAGGGATTATGGTATATAGTTGAGGGTATAGGGGTTGAGGGTTTTAGGGTTAAGGGTTTAGGGTTGATGGATTAGGGTTGAGGGTCCAATGTAAGGGTAGAGGGTATAGGGTTGGGGGTTTAGGGTATTGGGTTGAGGGTTTAATATATATGGTAGAGCATTGAGGGATTACTAGTTTAAGGGTTGAGGGGTTAAGGATTGAGGGGTTAAGGGTTGAGGGTTTAAGGGTTGAGGGATGAAGGTTGAGGGTTTAGGGTTAAGGGATTAGGGTTGAGGGTATAGGGTTGAGGGATTAGGGTTGAGGATCCAATGTATAGGGTAGAGGGTTGAATATTGAGGGTTGAGGGTGTAATATATAGGGTAGAGGGTTGAGGGTTGAGGGTTTAAGTGTTTAAGGGTTGAGGGATTAGGTTTTAAGGGTTGAGGGTTGACGGATTAGGGTTGAGGGATTAAGGGTTGAGGGTTGAGGGTTTAGGGATTGGGGGTTGAGGGATTGCAAGATGAGGGTTTAGGGTTTAAGGGTTAAGTGTTGAGGGATTAGGATTGACAGATTAGGGGTGAGGATCTCATGTATAGGGTAGAGGTTTAAGAATTGAGGGTTTAATTTATAGGGTAGAGGGCGGAGGGTAGAGGGTAGAGGGTTGAGGGTTCAGGGATTAGGGTTTAGGGATTAAGGGTTCAGGGATTAAGGTTTGAGGGTCGAGGGTTTAGGGATTGAGGGTTGAGGGATTATAGGTTGAGGGTTTAGGGTTTAAGGGTTAAGGGTTGATGGATTAAGGATTGAGGGTTGATGGTTTAGGGTAGAGGGTTTAAGGGTTTAAGAGTTGAGGGTATAGGATTGAGGGATTAGGGTTAAGGGTATAGGGTGGAAGGCTGAGGGATTAAGGTTTTAAGGGTTTAAGGGTTGAGGGATGAGGGTTTAAGGGTTTAGGGTTGAGGGTTTAAGGGTTTAGGGTTGAGGGATTAAGGTTGAGGGTTGAGGGTATAGGGTTGATGGTATAGGGTTGAGGGATTAGGGTTTAAGGGTTGTGGGTTTAAGGTTGACGGTTAAGGGATTAAGGTCTAAGGACTGAGGGTTTAAGGGTTTAGGGTTGATGGTTAAGGGTTTGGGCTTGAGCATATAAGGAATTGTGGTGAAACTTCATATTGCACACAAAATGAGACATACATAACACTTAAAGGATGTCATAATTGGTCAAAGATAGGTCTAATTGATGTACCTTAACCCAATCCCCTATTGAAAAATGATAATATTTAAGAAAACTCTATGAAATTAACTTTTTCAAAGTGCAAGCGTGTTTTAGAAAATTTGAAATATGGCTATTTTTAGAGCAAGCTAAAACATGCTCACATTATAATGTGAGTGAATTTTGTCTTTCTCTAAAAATAGTAAAATACGTAGGAAACCCATGATCTAGGCCCACATGCTTTGTTATTCTCCTACTTGTGCACGTGATCTGACAAAAGAATGCTTTGTGATGCTGTTGGGAAGAGTACATGCAATTTTTACACATTCCACCACCTTTTTTTCTAGTTTTCCAACTTAGGAAGGAGGAAATAATAAATTTTTTGCATCAAATTTGATTATATCAATTGAAGTATCAATGTTTGTAGTATTGCAATATTAAGAATGATTGAATTGTTATAATTTAACAATATACATTGGTTAATTGTATAGTTTTTAGTAATTCTATTCTGAGTTATATACAATTGAATGTTTCAAATGAAGAAATTTTGTGAAAAGATCAAATTGTTGAGGATTTTGATGCAAGAAGAAAATAGACTACGTGCATAATTGGGTAGTTTATCCAATCGAATATTCGATTTTAAGGTATGTCAAGTCTTTAAACATGTTCTTTACATTTTCCTTCATTATCTTATGGGATTAGGTTTTGCTAGGTATTCAAAATTATGACTTCTCAACATACATAGCCTTAATTAAATGCATTAGATTTTTCTAAGGGAATAGATTATATTTTGTTGAAATGCATATTCCATGCTCATCATTTTTTGTTTTTACTTTTTGACATCTATGGGCATTCAAGGGGGGTTCCTTTGAAAATTATCATTATAACCTTAACCCCTTCTATAACTAAGGGAAAAAGCTAGGTTAGCATATAAAAAAATGCAAAAACAAAACCCTAGCTAAACAATGCAGTACAATGGAATAAAAATCCATAAAACAAAGGAAAAGCTTCACCAAACAGCCTTCATGCCCTCCATGATTGACCTTCATTTCCCTTTTCCATTTGCTGTAAAATGATGTTTGCCCTCAGATTTTGATGATAAACTATTAACCTATGACAAAACCCTAAGAAAATATTGAAGGATTATACTTCTCAACAATTGCAAGTATGCAAGTATTAAGCAAGCCTAAAGTCTGAAGCATGAAATCATGAAGTCAAAAGCTGTCCAAATGAGGTTGAAATTGCCTTTCTATAGAAAATCCATTTTTAGATGAATGTCCAAGATTGTTAGCTGAGAAATTCCCTAAGATCAAAGGCTGAAATTAAATGTGACAAGTAAAAAATTAGGGTTAGGGAAAAATTTGAAATGAAGGGCTGAGATTTATTTTTAGAAAAATCAAATCAATGGTCAAGAAAGCATGTGACAAGGAGATATTGGGCATGAAAAAAGAGAGAGTTGGAAAATAAAATAATAATTTAAAATTATTTGATTTAAGAAGCCGAGTTGACCTTTTGAATTAAAAATCAATTTAATTCAAAAGTGGTGGGGTCATGTGACAACAAATAATGATCTTAAACTATTTACTTGATGGGAAAATAGAAAGTGGGTAATTTAAAAAAAATGATTCTATTTAAAGTTAGAAGGAAAGTTGACGTGGACAATAATTAAATAAATTATAGGAATTTATTTAATTATAAGAAGACATAAGGAATTAATGACGTATTTAAATAAATAAGTAAAATTTATTTATTTAAATAATAAGGACGAAATAGTAGATAGATAATAATTAAATAAATTTAGGAATTTATTTAATTATAAAGGGATAGAGGAAATTAGCGACATATTTAAATACAATAAATGTAATTTATTTATTTAAATAGTCACAAGGGATAAAAGGTATGGATTAATTAAGTAATTGAGAAATATTTAATTAATAGTTGGATTCAAAATATAGGACATAATTAAATATTTTAATTATGTTGAGAAGAAATATGGGGAAAATAAGGTTTGCAGGCCTAGGTCAATTTTATGTGTCTACATTTGCCCCTCTTTTTCATAATGAAATTTATCACATTGTGACAAAGAAACTTCAGTTGAGAATATGCCCCAATGAAGATATAGAGTATCTATGCCCCCACGAGAAAATTTGTGAATTTTGGTCTGGTGTCAAATTGTTTTAGAAAGTGTCCCAATAAGTCAATTTCATGAGTAGAAAAACAATGGCACAATAGATTTTGATTTTTTATTAGTTTAAGATAGTCAACAGGGTGGTCAAACATGGTCAAATGTGCATCTAGTAATAACCCTTCAAGAAAACACTAATTTTAACCCTATAAATAGGCTTGATTTGGGTAAAAAGGTAATTTATTTTCACTTTTTCCTTTTGGAGACTCAGAGCTCAGAGAGAGAGGATACTGAACAAAGATGGTGACTTTAGAGGTAGATCATTGTAGACATCAAGTATGAACCTACCGATGGCCAGAGGGCGCAGACCCACCGGTTTGTACCCTATAACCAGTTCATTATGTTCTTGTTTTTCATACTTTTAGGGCATCAAAAATAGGGTTGTAAATGCATTGCGACACATCTGCATTCATGAACGATGCAAATGCCATCGTGTTGCACGCATTTGATGTGACACAATGCAAATGCCAGGGGTACACTAGGGTTAGGTTTAAAACAGTGCAAATGTGAGCTAGTGCGACACAAACCCCAAATAGCAACACATGTGCCTGGTCATGCAATGTAATCACCATTTTACAACAAAACTGTGGGAGGATGCAACACAACAACACTAAAATGATGCAACTACTGGGGAAATCAACACAAGTGTATTAAAGGGAAACATGTGAAAATCCAAATGACACAATTGATGTAGTGCGAGGCAGCTGATGGTTGACAGAACACATATGTCTAGAGTGACACAAGTGAAGCACAGAGCGACACAATTGATTTTAGCTAGGGTTGAATCAGTTTAGGCTCAATTTAATTATACACTTTTGATTAGATAGATGATAATGATGATTTGAAACGATGTGCTAACCTCCATTTTTGTGTATGCAGAAATGACTACCACCCATCTATACTTGAGTTTTGGCTAACTACGTATGCATTCAGAGATCAGTTGAGACAGGGTGAGTAGAGGTGATTGATGCGGCTAGGACTATTTTACATGACCTATATGCCCATTATCCAAGAAAATAGGGGCCTTTTTACAATGTTTGTAGAGAGATGGAACTATGAGACCTTCTCATTTCATTTGTCGATAGTCGAGGCCACAGTTACACTTGAGGATGTGTATATGATCCTACGAATTCCTATCAGAGGAGAGCATGTTGTCTATGATCCACGATGGGGATTATTGGCCATGAAAGATTACTACAAGGATGAGGACATAGCTTAGCTGGGGATTCAAGGATATGAAATTAGTTGGGAGTTCATGGCCAAGCATTATAGTAGATGGGATGCTATGTTGTGCAGTTTGATTGCTGGGGTGTTGATTCCAGATCGTCGCGGTCATGATTTCCCTATTGGATGGGGGGATGTACTTATCAGGATGAGGCAGGATAGGACAATATTTTCTTGGGGGTTGTGCTTGCTAGGCATGTTATATCATCAGCTACATGATGTTTCATACTGGGATTCATCGAGTGTTAGTTGTGGGAAGACACTCCTGATGATTTGGGCATGGGAGCATATTCTCATATTTTAGCCACTAGTGCAAAGACAACTAGTCGAGGGTATGCCTTAAGTGTACTTATATGCGGGTTTAGTGATACATACTCATGTGGGAGATATAGGGTACTAGTGCCATGCTATTGAAACTTTGGTGGGGTTTGTGTGGAGGCTGTATAGAGACTATGGATAGTGGCCAGGAGACGAGGATCACCTTTTATTTTGTAGATAGTTTAGATATATGATTGTTCAGACAATACAGTCATAGTTGATTATAGAGATGTAACTTCCCTAGAAAGTACTAAGACAATTTCGGGAGCAACAAGATGTTCTTGTAGGAACTGCAGAGTATGCTCGATCCTCATGAGAGACAGTGTGGGGACCACCCATAGTAGTTACAATGGATGAGCAGTAGATTGATGGATTGGTTGCACAATAGTGGGGATGGAGCAGGGGTTCTGCAGATGTAGGGAAAACCCCAAATTATGATGCATGGTGGTAGAATCACATGCCACTTCCATTTATAGATCTAGATTAGTCGATGCCAGTGGATTGACAAGTAGTATTACCATGGGTGCATTGAGAATGATGAGGAGGTAGGGGGAGAGGGATGGATGGAGGCAAAGGAGATGGGAGGGGGAGAGGGAGGGATGGAGGTAGAGGAGACAATGATGGGGATGGAGGAGATGGGGGAGATAGAGCAAGTGGTGGGAGAGGTTAGAGATAGGGGAGGAGAGTGTGATACCAAGTTGGGTGAGAACCCCTGTCACCTATCCATGAGGTGGGAGAGGAGGAGGAGAGGAAGGAGGGTTGATAGGAGGAGAGATGATAGGAGGAGGTCAGGGCATAGGTAGAGAAGCCAGAGGGATCTTGTATGATGGAGGTAGAGGTGGAGGTGTCGAGGGAGGAGGAGGTGGTCATAGGAGAGGAGGCATTGGATGTCAGTGGGGAGGAGGATGTAGATATTGGTTGAGAGGAGGACATAGATGATGAGGAGAGGTGGATTAGAGAGTAGATGGTGGAGGGTGAGGAGGATATAGCGACGAGGCTACCATTTCCACGAGATGCTATAGTAGACTACTGGCTAGTACATATGCAAAGAAGGTTAGACGAGGGCCTCACTCATATCAGGATATTGGAGTTGGAGCTGGAGGTCACTAGGGTAGAGAGAGATCATGCAGTGGTCACACAACAGGAGGTGCAAAGTTGGTGCTTAGAGTTCAGAAAGTTTTGTGTTGGTCCAGTGGAGGAGGTGGCGAGAGAGCTATCTAGGATGAGTGCTAATTGGGCATGGTACAAGATGTTGTCTAAGAGGGTAGTTCTAGCAGAGCAGTGAGATCCTAGCCTTACACAATATCAGAGTGGGATAGGTAGTGGCAGCAGTAGGATCTACAATAACAAGAGCCATAGTAGTGAGAGCACATCCACTTCATCTAGGTAGTCTTCAAGACACAGATCCCACCACAATCATAGAAATTCATCAGGGCATATGTCCAACCACAGTCATGGATCATCATCATCAGGATACAAATCCCATCATAGCCGACCATCTATCACAGTACCAACAGTGTCACAAAGCCAGCCTATTGGGTTCCAACACATAGCATTAGAGCATATGAGAGAGCTTCAGTCACCCCATTCCTCACCTTGAGGGGATGAGGAGAGTACTATTTAGGGCATGTTATATTGACATTATGTTAGGAAATTTCATATATATTGACCATTGAGCAAGTGAGCTCTATTTTTAGGATTCCTCAAGACTTTATCCTATGACATTATTTTGAGATTATATATATGATGTAGTTTTGGTGCAGATTCTATGCTATGTGTTATTTTATGATGCATTAATGATTCTATTGTGTTCATGTGATTTGATGTATGCGATGATTCCTATGATGATGCATTCTATTTTATGAGATGTATGCACTTATGATGGTTATTTATGATGAGATTCCTTAGTACTAATGATGATACTACTTTACATATGATGATTATTCTATGATGCTGATGATGAGTATGCATAATGTTTTTATCACTAATGCATGTCATGCTTATGATTATGAATGCATTGATGAATGATTGTGTATAGATTATGCGACATATGATGTTTTATTTTATGATCCTAAATTTCTATGCATTAATGATGTGGATGATGTATGAAAAATGTTTAATGCACTTATATGCTATGTTAATGCAAATGGATTGATGCAAATGATGTATTTATGCTAAGTGATGTGAATGCAAATATGTGGATGGATTTATGTAGATGCAAATGTGAAAATGGATTTATGTAAATGTAAATGTGAAAATTGAATTCCTATATATGAGCATGTATGCAATAATGTTTTTTGCATTTCATAGGATATCATTAGGAGACAAAAGCAAACAGATTATCAGACGGAAGGAGATGGATGTTAGTGTGAAGAAAGAATCCTTCAATATATTGCGAAAGTACTAATAGGTGTTGATTTAATCATCATTGGGAAGATTATTGTAATGGACAGAAAACACCATGATATGACATAGATCAATGGTGTGCAAGGTGACACCATCTCATAGAACAAGCAATCATAGAAAAGGATGATCATGACTCATACGAGGAAATCAATTGTCGTAGTATTTTTGTCACAACCAACCACAAACAAGAAATAAAAGCCATAAAACGTTGTTGCTCCTCTAAATCCTATGTAGGACATACTCGTGGAACTAGTAGCATGACAGTCTGAAAGAAAAGATAATCACCATGATACATCATTTCTCCTCTAAATCTTGATGCCAGGACATCCTCGAGGAACTAGTAGCATGTTGAAAAATCAAATGAAAAAATAGCAATATTAAAGATAGTGTTTGCCAAAGTGTTTTCCAAGTATGTTCAAATGTCAAGTGTTTTGATGTCGAGATGTCATGTTTGAAAAAGTCTAGGTTTGTGTGATAGATGCCAGGTAATGCCAAATTCAGGAAGGACACATCCTGAATGATGTCAATGTCAGGAGGATTGATCCTCAAATGTCAAGAGAATCCCTCAAAATTCTAGATGACAGAGTCAATTCTTTAGAAAGATATATCTTAAAGCATAAATAAATGACAAGGATTTTTTCTCAGATAGACATGTCCGAAGAATAACCAAGAGTTGATAGGCTGACTAGGTGACTGAGTTGACCACATCTTGAGATTGACATGCCCATTAGGTTAAAACACTGATTTAACTGATTGTCAAGGTTTGTTTAAGAGTTTCCATATTTGGGAAGTGTCCATTTATTGAAGACTAATTGACATGCTTTAACTTGACTCAACGAGCCCTAAAAGACTAACCTAAGGGAGCCTTGGGGGTACATAAATGATGGCCTTGCCTATGCCATATAATCAGAGACCATGTAGTTCGACAGAGACAAGACTGACAAGACTGCCCAAAAAGGAAGTTGCTTTATTTGAAGATATTTGATGTATATGAGAGTGAATGCGATGAACCTTAAAGGATTGACCTAGTGTCACCTCAGGGGATCATTAATTGATGGCCTTTCCTATGTCATACACTCAGAGACCTCGTAGTTTGACACGACCAATGAATTTGTCTTATTGATCAAAGATTGAGTCATGATTTTATGTGGACCAACCTAAAGGACTGACCTAATGTATTAGGGGCTCAAAGATGAGCCTTTCCTATGTAGAAAATGTGCAGAGACAATGTAGTTTGACAAAGACAAAGACTGACACGATTATCATGGCAGACTTTGACTCTATTTTGCGATTTTTGAGTGTTATTTGGATGTTTTTGTGTTTTTCAAAGTTTTTGATTTCTTTTTCGGATTTTTGATGGATATTTAATTTTTATATCTTTTTTCAGGATATTTTATGATTATAGGGATTTTTTTCAATATTTTTTATGGATTTTTTTAGGACTTTTTACGATTGTCGAGACCATGTGCGAGATCCACTCCAATTAGGTGATACAGGTGTTGCCCCTAGTCAGGTTTAGGACTAGCCAAGTTGAATGAGATGGAACATGATGTGATCAGGATGAAAGGTGGAGGATATATGAGGCCCGATATCAACCATTGTTAGCCATGGAAAGAAATAGCAGGGCTTATGATGAATGTCGTAAGGGTGTCGAAAGATCAGACATTTATTATGGATGAAGGTAGATAGGGTGATAGTAGATGGTGAAGCAAATAATGGCTACACATGGTGCCTGTTTGCCAGGTTTTCACCATGGTACTTATCCAAAGTGCCACCAAAGTGGTTTTCACTATTGGTCGAATTATTTCTCTTTACTATTTTTGATATTTTCTAATTTTTTCAGTGTCACCAGGATGTCTGTTTTCTATATTTTCATTAGGGTGATAATTTTTTATATTTTTTATATTTTTTATATTTTTTTGCAGTTTTTAGCCAAGCTCTCTGATGCTATGTGTAGAACTTATGCAGATGTAGAATATTGATAGGTTCTGTCAATTGTTCCCCATCTGGAGTGGCTAACTGGTAAGCACCAAAACCAAATGAAGCAGTGATGATGTACAAACCCAACCAATTAGGCTCAAACTTGTCGGGTTTCTCACGATCAGCTTGATTCTTTGGACTTTGCATCAAGAATAAGTCGCCAACGTCAAAATTTCAGAGCATAACTCTCTTATTATAACTATGGAAAAGGCGAATCTAATATTCTTGTAAGTTATTCAACGTATTTTTTCTTCATTCTTCTAACAATTTTAACTCATCAAGTCAAGACTGTCTATATTCTTCATCATTAATCAATCCCTTCATGTAGACTCTGAGAGAGGGGATGTTGATCTCGATGGGCAGGATATCTTCAATTACAAAGACCAAGGTGAATGGAGTGGCTCCCGTAGGAATGTTGATGCTGGTGCGGTATGCCCACATAGCGGGATTAAGTTGTAGATGCCAGTCATGACCAGTGCCATTGACAGTCTTAAGAATTTTGATAATTGTCTTATTGGATGCCTCAACTTGACTGCTACCTTATAGATAATAGGGCATGGATAAATGGTTTTGAATGTGGAAATTCTTGATGAGTCCAGTTAATGACTCAATTTTGATAGGGTTTATTATCTATTTGTTGTTTTTACCTTAAACTTTGACACTTGGTTGTTGGTATTTTCCACGTTATTTCCTCAAAACCATAGAGATTGGGCATAAGTTTATCTTTTGTGACTTTTAATGACATTAACATACTATGTGAATTATCTATGTTGATTTTACATGTGGATTACTGAATGTTACTTTAAGGTAGTTATAGATATGTAATTGTTTTTGTGTGCTAATGTTGTTATGCATATAGAATTAGAGCCTACAAAGTTGAGGAACTTTTTGCCAGCTGGTTGGTTGCCATGGAAGTCAAGAAGGTGGTCATTAAGAAGTCAATGGAGGGAAATTCCTAGTTCAAATTAAATAATGTAACTTCCTTGTAAATGATCATAGTTGTTAGTTGAGCGAATATAGGAGTTACTGTTATGCTAGATCTAGGTTTAGGAAAGCTTGGCTTGACTAGATTCCATGCATGCATAATCTCCTTTCCTTTTATATAAATGGCATCCTCCTAATCTGTTGGAGTTGACCACCTTTCTAGGTTATTATTTATTAGTTTTCTTCTTTAAATAAGACTCAGATACTCCTTAGAAGGTTGATTGATCTGATGATCTACTCCCATTTCTAGCTTTCAAGTAAATACAGTTATGTTATTGTTCCAATGTAATCACACTTTCAATGAATAAAATGAAGTTATAAGTTTGCTGCATTTGAGTTAGTTTCAAGGGAAACTAACCCAATGGGGCCCACTTGGTGAGGATTCAATCCTTTTACCTTATTCATTATTTTTTTGTTCAATAATAGTCTCAATTTTGGCAATTGCCTATTCCTAAAGCCACTACAATTCCATTCTATGACTGTTCCTACAACCAAAGTAGACAAAGTAGTTTCCTTTCCATTTTCTAATATTTATATTTTTGTGATGCATTTCAGTTTAGTAAAGTTGCTAGTTTATGCTTAGTGCTTATGTTACTTCCTTTCAAGCAATTTACTTTCAACATCATGAATCTCTTAGTGATAGAATGAATGTGACAACCATAGAAACTAGTGCACATATAGTGATGACCCATTTCAAGTTCGCGTCCTTGGGTTGACAATTAAATGAACCTTCATGATGAGAAAGATAGCTATTCAGTATAAATGTACGGTCTTTGAGTTACAAATTTAAGGGCTTAGTTATTGAATCATTAGAGGAGGCCAAACATGGACACAAACCTCACAAATGTCTTGATTTTTGAAAGGACAACCATTGTCTATGATGATGGATTGTGAAAAACCATATTGGCAGATGATGTAGTTAATGATGAATTTGGAAATCTACTTTCTAATTATGTATATGAGGGGAATGGCTTCTATCCATTTGGTGAAATATTAAGTGGTCATAATAATGAATTTATGGCCATTAGATGATGTGGGATGGACTTTACCCATGAGGTCGAGTCCCCATTGTGCAAAAGGCCAAGGAGAAGTGATTGGACGAAGTTCTTGAATGGGTGCATGAATTAGATCACTGTGTACTTGACATTAATGACATGTTCTAACAAACCATAGGGCATCCTTTTCCATTGTTGACTAGTAATACCCAAGTCTCATAACTTTCTTAGCTAAGGTTGGGCCACTCAAATGAGATCTACATATACCCTCATGTACCTCTCATAAGGTTTTTCTTGCTTCATCAGTGTCGAGACATTGAAGAAGGGTATTATCAAAGTTGCGTCAGTATAGGGTATCACTAATGATGGTGTAACATGAGGCTTTGCGGATAAAGGATTTACGTTGGTTGTTGGAAAGTTTTGGTGGGAGGGTCTAGGACTAAAGGTAATCATATATGTCTTGATACCAAGGTGAATTGGGACTAACAAGCTCACAAACCATTTCTGACTCAGGAATATTATAAGCGGGAACCAATAGCCATTCCACTAAGAAATTGAATTGTGACATGTTATTGGGAATGTCTAAGAGAGACCCAATCATGACCATTGCGTCTGCTGTCTCATTTTGTGCTCTGGGAACTTGCTCAAAATTGATTATGTGGAAATATGATAGGAATCTATCAGCCATGTGTTTATAAGGCATCAAATTTTCATCCTTGGTGTCATACTCACCATTGACCTGGTTGATAACCAATTGAGAATATCCAAAGAC
Source organism: Sequoiadendron giganteum (assembly GCA_007115665.2). Lineage (NCBI taxonomy): Eukaryota > Viridiplantae > Streptophyta > Pinopsida > Cupressales > Cupressaceae > Sequoiadendron > Sequoiadendron giganteum. The sequence continues at coordinate 65,629,272 of CM021104.1, forward strand.
TAGGAGTGTTTTGATTTTCCATTTGTTAGCCATTTGGAGTCTTGTGATGAGTGCCTCATACTCAAAAATACTGTTAGTGTAGGGGAAGGTGATTTGGAATGACTTAGGAATAGAATCCCCTTGTGGTGTGATGAACAATATACCTGCTCTTAAGCCATGACCCGTATGGGACCTATCAAAATAGAGTTTCCAAGGTGATTGAGGATCCACATGAAAGATGGATTCATCTGTGAAGTTGACCATTAAAGGATGATCACTTTGTATGGGTGCATCTGTGATTTGGTCTGTGATTACCTATCCTTTTATTGTTTTGTGTTCCACATACTGTATGTCATACTCACTGAGTATCATTACCCACTTTTCCAAACATCCTGTCAATGTTGCCCGACTGAGAAGATACTTTAATGGATCTATTTCTTCCACTAACTGTGTCTTATGATTCAACATATAATTTATCAAATTTTCAAAAGAAAAGACCACTATTAGACATGCACATTTAATGGGTGTGTAGTTGAGTTCATATCTTACCAAGGTGCAACTGATGTAGTATATAGCTCTTTCTTTCTCATCATGATCATTTTGTGCAAGTAATGCCCCTAGTGCAAAAGTGGTTGTAGAAATGTACAAGATCAAAGGTTTTCCATCAATGGGTGGCATTAGGACTAGTGGTGTTAGAAGATAGTTCTTGATTTGTTCAAAATTTGTTTTACATTTGCCAGTCCACATAGAGGGGATGCCCTTGCATAGAAGATATTGGAAAGGTTGAAACTTGTCAGCTAACTATGCAATGAAATGTTTGATGGACTAAAGTCTTCCTTGTAATGTTCTGAGTTCATTGATTCCCTTCGAAGGGTGCATGTCCAAGATTTCTTTCACTTTAGCTGGGTCAAATTTGATACCCAATGAGAAACTGTATAGCCTAGGAGCTTACCTGAGGTCACACTGAAAACACACTTCTTAGGGTTGAGACACACTTTATACTCTTCTAGCCTTTTAAAGATATTATCCAACACTTTTAGGTGGTCTTGGAGTGTTAAGGACTTTTCCAAGAGTTCATCAATGTAATCGTCCATCAAAGTATGCATGAGATCATGAAGTATTGTAGTCATGGCTCGTTGATATGTGGTGCTTGCATTATTTAAGCCAAAAGGCATAACATTCCAACAATAGGTACCCCAGGGACAAGTGAATGTTGTTTTATGATGATCTTCCAGGGTGATGCGAATCTGATTATATCCTGAGAAACCATCCATGAGGGACAACATCTTGTACCTAGCTATGAGATCTACTATGATGTCTATGTTTGCAAGCAAAAAATAATATTTCAGACATACCTTTCTCAAATCTCGAAAATCAGTACATATGCATATTTTCCCATTTGGTTTTGTGATAGGTACAAAATTGGAAATCCATTCTACATAGTCTATTAATCTTATGAATCCTGCATCTAGTAACTTCTTGAGTTCAACTTTGACAAGTAGGGCAATTTGCAGGTGCATCTTTTGTAGCTTATGTTTGACAGGTGTTTGGCCTCTAGAAGCAATGGTAAATGGTGCAATACTACTACTGGATCTAATCTTGGCATGTTAGCTTAAGACCATGCAAAGTTTATTTTTCATTTTGCGAAGAACTCTCTAAACTCAGAATTTTCCTCTTCTATCAATGATGCTACAAAGAGGATCATCTTAGGGTTGTCAGGTGTGGCTATATTGACTTCCATGGTTTCCTTAATGAGCATGGTTGATTTCTCTTGTGTTCTGGGAAGAAAGTCCAATCTTCCATCCTTGGGTGCCTCAGAGAGTTTTTCACCCTTAGATACATCCTTTCTTTTTACTTTTGTATCGTCAAAAGGCACCTTGTGGTTTTCACCTAAAGACGTCTTTTTTAATTTTATTTTTTCTTTTGTGACTAGAGTATTGAATAGTATCCCCGAAGTATGTTACATAATCAAGGTCTATAGTGAATTTGAATTTATGGTCCCCACTTGGTATTCCTTCATAGAGTCCTATGAATTCTGCAATAGCTTCATCATTCTGAAAAATGAACATAACAAGTGAGTCCCGTTGGTCCCAATCAATGAGTTGCGGGTGTATAAGGGAAATTCCACCATCAGTTCTGGTGAAAGGTGTGGAGGACATTGAAATCATGCACATGGAGGAAAAAAGGGTAAATATTGAGTTGTCTTCAAAGTCCCAACAAGATTCTATCCAATCATCTTCTTCGTACTCAAGAAAATTGGATTCACAGTCGAAATAAGGGACAAAGGTAGCTAGACTGGACTCTTGGTCAAAGTAGGGAACAAACGGGTCAGAATCATGAAAAATAGGTTCCAGTGGTGGTTTAGGTTTTTCATCATCACGAGGCCAAAATATTTGTACCCAGGCTTCCCTTTGCAATGAGGAGGATATCTATGAATTTCAATGTTAAACATTTGTCTGAATCATTCATCAAAAGAAGGTTCACCTGGTTCTCGAAATATTCTGTCAAGCTCATAGTCACATAGGGATATTTCAAAACCATATTCCCACTTGTTTGAGTTAGTCTCAGTATGGGAATATTTAATGGTCTTAAACTTTTAGAAGCATTTATGCCCTCACCCAAAAGTACATGGGTACGTGGACCATCAATCTTGAGTGGATCAAACCCTAACTCAAAATTCTTTGGTCTTTTGGATGGCATTATGGATTCTCTTCTTCTAGTCTTCATTATTCATATCTCCCCATTTTGTGAAAGTCATTTTTGGAGGAACTTTAAACATCACTTTTGGCTCCATTTTGAAACAAAGCCTACCATGAGATTTTGGAGACTTGGGTATCGTAGTGATGTAGTAGGCAGTGTGTAATTTGTACGTGACACAACCTTCATCTTGGATCTTGATGTTCGAGTCGATACTTGGAGTAGTGGAAGTAGATGGTGTGATGGAGGTTGAAGGAGTGGATGTGGATGGATCAATGTATTTGGAAGAAGTGGACATGGAATCTTCATGATTAATGGGCACTTGGTGTTCATAAATGCCTCTCAAGTTGGTGCAATACTGAAAGGGATTAGGATCTCCAGGTATGTTAATTTTGGTGCCATCAAAAGGAAACTTCAAACATTGGTGGTAAGTGGATGGTATGACCTTTAAGGCATGGATCCAAGGTCGACCAAGTAGGATGTTGTAAGGTAGCTCAAGATTCAGGACATGACATGTGGTATCTACAATGACTAGCCCCACATGGATAGGGAGTGTGCTAATGCCCCTAGAAGAGTGTTCCTCATCATCGTATGCCTTTATGACAATGATTTTGGTGGCATCCACACACAAATCGGAGAAGACTTGTGCTTTGACCAATTTTAGGGAGCATAGATTCAATCTTGCTCCGCCATCTACTAAGACTCATCTAACCTTGCATTTATTGATGAAGACTTCAATGTGGAGTGCATCATTGTGAGATGGTTTAGGTGAGGAATAATCTTGGTCTGAAAAGGTGATGTGATTGGGAGTAGTGAAGTATCCGACCATGGCTTTGAAGTGGTTGAAATCAATATCAGTAGGTATGTAGGTATGTAAGACCTTATCAAGTATGGATTTATGTGTAGGTGAGATACATAGTAGCTCAAGTATGGAGACTTGAGTGGGTATTTTACTCAATTGGTCAATAAGATTGAATTGTCCTTTGGGTTGTGACTGTTTGGTAGAGGGACTGGGTATTCCAATCTTTGGTTTTCTAGCAGGAGGACCAACTATTATGGCATTTCCTCGACAAGTGGTGACATTACACTCCAAAGTCTTCTTAATGGTGATAGTATTAACATGTTCATCAACAACTTAGAGGTGATTAATTATAGGTCCACTAGAATAGTCAAAAGTAGTGCGAGTTTAATTGGCTCTATTATTATTATTTGGACCCGACGTAGAGGGGTTACTTGAACCATGATCCTATAGTGGTTTTTTTATAAATGGTATGGTTCAAGCTTGAGGAAAATTTTTTACCATCTATTTCAATAGTAGGACTTTCAATAAAGTCTTGTATGAGATTTCTCAATTGTCTACAGGAAGAAGTTTTATGCCCTTTTATTCGATGATATTCACAGAAGGATTTATCATCCCACCATGATGGTTTGAATTGCCTTAGGTTGTATGGTTTAGGGTCTTGTAATGTTATGACATTTTTTTAGATGAGCTTCTTGAGGATAGCTTCAATTGGTTTTCCCAAGAGGGTGTATGTGTGTCTGTCGGGGAATTGTCTAGTTTGTCATGGTTGCCCTTGGTCTTGATTGTTTTGCATGACATTTGTTGTAGGTTTTGGTGTGGTCAAGTGAGAGTTTTGGAGTTGAGATCCTCTAAGCATAAATGCTTGAGCTATCGCGTTTATTGCTTTAGCATCAAAAACGCCATCATTGGTTATTTGTTTTTGTCATTAGGCGGGTTTGGGTTTGTGTTCTTGTTGGAATATTTGAGTTGTCCTTTTGCGATAAGAGATATTTTGAGTTGAAATCCTTTTTCTACAAGGTCCATGAAAGTGGTGCAACAATGGAATTGTAAATTGTATCTCAATGGGCCAACAAGGTTTTGAACAAACATGTTTAATTTCTCCTTTTTTGGTATTTCGATAGGACATCAACTTGCCAGACCCTGCCATCTTTGGAAAAATGGAATGAATGTTTCACCAATGTCATCTTGGGTCATCTTACATAATGTGGAAATGGTAATGTCGGTGTCAATGTTGTAGGCGTAATTTTCTACAAATTTATTAGCAAGTTCATCCCATGACTTTATCCCTTTGGGAAAGAGAGTAAACCAATCAAGTGTAGGATCCACGAGAATTCTAGGGAAGAGTCTCATTAGATAGGTATGTTCATATGCAACGTCCATGCAATTGGTCATAAATTCTCTTATATGCTCAAGTGGATTAGTCTTGAATTTGTATTTTGAGAAGTTGGGTACCACATATCCTAGAGGGAACAGTGGCATGTGTAAGCTCATGTCGAATGGGTATGGACATAATTTATAGGATGTGTGTGTCTTCTTGTTAGACAATTACATGTTCTCCACTTGTTTTTGCAATGCAACAAGTTGAGCCATGAGTGCATCTACTATAGGATTGCTTGTGGCATCACACATGTTGGTAATGGATATTACATGAGTTCCCATTTTTTGTTATGGTATGTTCTGATTTGAGATGTATTGGTGTGGAACATATGATGCATTTTGGGTTGGAATTTTTGGGTATTGATTGTTCTGAGTGGGAACATGTTGTTGTGTATGGATATGAGATGCATATGTGGGAATGTGGGCTCCAAAAGTGTTGATTGTATTTACAAAATTTGCTTCCCTTGAGTTTTTTGATAACCAAGTGGAGTCATGTGTTGTGTTACTTGGTTTCATTGTTCAAATTGGTAAATGTGGCCATGTGGGATATTTTTGTTTTTCCTTTGAGGGACATTAGTGTTGGTATTGATTTGTGATGAGGTATTAACATTGGGTTGATGACATTGAATAGTAATTCATATTTTGTTCCTCCTGAAGGGGTTCGATGAGTTTGTTCCCATGGTGTTAGTTGAGGATCCAAGTAAAAGGTTTAATGATGTCATTTCCATAACACTAGATGAAGACCCAAATAAAAGGTTTGATTAATTTTTCCCCATTGTATTTGTTAAAGACCCAAATGTAGCCCCAAAAATTTGTGATGGAGTTGTTGATATTTGTGGGATAGATTATGATATGGCTTGTGATATGGTTGATGATCCCACAATAGATGTTGTGTTGCATTTCATTTTGTGGAACCAATGGAGGTATTGTTTGCATTATGTTGTGGTATTGAATGTGGTTGACTATTCTATGTATCATGATATGGAGATGTTGATCTCAAGTTATTTATATCGAATCCACATGGAAATTTAGCCACTTGGTGTAGAAGCATGGCTAAATATCATTCGAGGTTTTGGGCAACAAATTTGATGTCTTCCATGAAAACTTGTCCATTTTCATCTCTACATATAAATTGTTCAAAGGGATTGCATGAGGAAGATGCAATGTTCATGTCACTGAAAGGATTGATGAAAGATGTCCCTATGTCTGTGTTTAAGTTCATGTCATTAGGAAAGTTGTAAGGGTCATTTCCTTGTCCAAAGGGGTCCATTTTTCTTCTCTTTCTTTGTAGCCTAGTCTCAACCATATAAGATTATCTCAAATGAGGGAGGATGAATGATAACCAAATCTATTAATGGGAATGACACTATGCTTTTTAGATTTTTGAAATAAGGAGTGCAATAGTGACAATGTTGTCTAAAGGGGATGTCAAATGCAATGTGAAAATGAGGACTAAAATGAATAGTGGGAGACTAAAGTGTTTTAAGATATGAAAATGCAAAATATAAGGAAACTCTAAGGTGCAATAAATTTTGTTAGACTTTTAGGAAAGGCTTACTAACCATTCAAAGTTTGGTCAATGTCTCAATTTTGATTGTCAAAGGACTGTTTGTAGGACTAAGTGGAATGACATGGTGAGGTTTCCAAACTAGACTTAGGAGATGGAAATATCTTACATAAAAGGACAAAGATTAAAGGAGTGATTTTGACTTAGTCTAATGACAATCTACTTTTGAAGGATTTTTTTTCACAAAGTATGGAAAGTTTTCCTATTTTAAAGTCTGCAAAATGAGGACCTAAGAGTTTATCTATGCTGAAAATGGTTGTGGAGGTTAAGATGCAACTATAAATTGCAATGGTAAACCTATGGTAAAAGATAAATGCAAACTAAAAGGTACAAAGATGGATGATTTGAGAAAATATTTTTTGGTTTTTGAACAAAGACCACTGAGGAAGGATGTTTAGAAATAGATTCACACTATTTGGTTTCAAATTTGGATAGTGACAATGATTTTCCTAAATGATGGGAAAATGCATTGTTTTAGGTAGCAATTGTGTTGCAGTGTACAAATGCATTGTTTAAGATAGCGACTGTGTTGTAGGATTATCAAATATATTGTTTAAGATGGAGAGGTTCACTATGTCAAATGTGTTGTTCTATGTAGAAAATGTGTTGCAGAGTTGTCAAATACATTTTATAGAGGCTCAATTGCATTTCAGTTTGAACAGAGTTTGGTTGTCTTGCAATTTTGGCAGATTTGTGAGGTTGTTTCAATTTGACCGTGTTTTTCCAGATTTGTAAAAGGTGTCTTATGTGTTTATTGTTTCAAAAAACACTTTGAAAACACATGATTTTGTCTTGAATTGTTCAAAACAAACACATTGAAAACAAGCACAACCCTATAGATGGAAAGGACTATATTCACTAGATCCCCACTTGGATTACTCTAGCCACATCGATTCTTAGCAGATGACTTAGAAGCTTGGACACACTAGCTCCCCTCCATGACACTCACTTCTTGGGTCAACCAAGATTCAAGTTCTCACAAATATCCCATGAAAAATTCTTCATCTCTACTAAGAACTGTGAAAATATGGGATGGATTGAGAGGTTAGACCTCTTGCACTAGAAAATAGAGGGATTTTAGAAAACTAAGCAAGAGGGTCTTAGTGAATACTTGGGGACATGACACCTCATGAGCCTCCAACAATCCACTTAAGGATTTAATCACTCTACTAGGGGCTCTTATACATTTAAAATAAAAGGTAGGTACCCTATTTCAAATAACACTGTACGACTAAGACCTACATACCATGAAGACTTAGTTTAGTCTCATCCTTTTATATACTGGCCCAAGCGAAAAACCTGTTGGAGTCGTTCCATCTTTCGAGGAAGGCTCCTCTAAGGTTAAACAAAAATGAATTGAAAACTTTTTTTTTGGTCATCCAAGATCACACTAAGGAATGAGGAGATTGCATACACAAAACTTTCAACCCACACTCACAAGATTGTTCATTTTAATGTGCAAATCAAAATATGTGCGTGGAAAAGCAACAACCCCTAAGTGTTTTTATTTCTCAGGATCGCAACAAGGCACAAGAGAATTGAATACAAACTAAGGAGTTAATCACTACACCATGTAGACACCGAAAATTGGTCTAGGCCTACGAACACCTCTTTTGACATAATTTTCTAAAATCCAAGCTTATGTTTAAATAATGTTTATTATTTAATTACCTTTCTAACACATATTTCCTCTATTAATTAAATAACCCTTTTTAATTAATTCATTATGACCCTCTATTCAACTTGATTAATTAAATAAATCATAATTATTTAATTATGTCGCTAACTAATTAATTCTTCTTTCTTAATTAAATAATTTATTATTTAATTACCCCTTTGTCATACTTCATTTTTAATTAAATAGTTATTATTTAATTACTCATTTAACCCCCTTTATCTATAATTAAATATTTATTATTTAATTATTCAATTCCACCTTTTCAACGGTCAAATTAAATAAATTATCTTTATTTATTTAATTAAATCTTTCATTTTTGAATGTTGAATTAAATTAACATTTAATTCATTTATTAATTATTTATGTCACATTTTTCTATCAATCAGTTGACTAATCATTCACTCACCTTCAGAATCGAGACCTATTTTTAGTTCTCCAGTTATCTCTGGATTCAACATCTGATTGTCTCTGTGAGAGGACTCTTTGTCACAACTAGTCAGTTGACTAGTTCTAACTCATAAGCATGTATGTATTCGAATGAATTATTCTTCGAGTTCTAACTTTGTCTTTGACATTCAATGTCTATTTCTTCTATTTTCAAAGACTCTTAACTGAAGATTAAGTTATCCTTCTAAATTAATCTTTATCCTGCAGTCTTTCCTGACTCATGTTCTAACTCACGTTCTATCTAAGACAGAACTCACATCGCATGACATTCATCAATCTCATCTATCAATCTCTCTTTGAATCTAAGCCGATCGTTCGAAAACCCAAAATCTATAAAATGGCATGTCATTATCATTATTCCTCCTCCCAAAATCATACACTTTTGAGAAGAAACTTATCTTCGATATTTTGATTAGACATTCAACAAGGTTATGCTTGCATCAATACTAAAAATCTGAGGGCAAGAATACTGAAACAAAAAAATTTAGAAGAGCAATCGAGATAATTCGAAGGAGTGGATGCATATTTGTTGAGAGCTTTCCAATTGATTTGTTTAGTTTAATTATGTTTACTTATTCATTATTTGTTGTTTGATTTAGATTAATATTGATTTAGATTAGGACTAACATCATTTATTGTAGTTGCAGATTCATATCCAGATTTTATTCTATGTTACATTTGGTGAACCCGACGTGAACACGCTTCCAATTCGCACATCTTTTCATCTTTCTGTCCTTCAGTTTTTTTTTTTTGCAGGTTATCGTACGACACACTGTATCTACTTAACGAAACGACGCATCCGTATATGTGAGCCACATCTACCATATTTTGTGACACATATGTCATTCTACACTGCATTCGTGAACCTATGCACCACATCCGCCTATCAACAATTCACGAACCGCATCTGCCTGTCAACATCGAGCCACATCTGTGGCTCGAAACGCCGCATTTTTCTGGTAATCAATTTTCACATTTTATTCATTTCCGTACATTCGTTTTTTCATTTTCGCTGTTTAGGTTATTTTGATTTTCGCTAATGTTTGGTTACAGTTGTGTTAAGGTGCATTAACTTAGTGTTTGCAGGACGAAGCATAAAAGACCATAAAAACACAAACCATTTGTTTCTGTAGGATGAAAGTCGAAGACACAAAAAAAAAACTACTACTCATTTTTGCATGCAAGACCTAATGAATTTGTGGATTTTGTTTCATAAGCTTTTTTTTTGGTAGTTAGATAATTGTCGTTTGGATTAAAAAGAATCACTGTTTTCCTTGTTTGGTGTGAAAGCACGCATTTTTCACCCTTTACGATTCGGTATATCGGAGTATCCTCTCCCCTTGCGCAGTCATGCGATCTTGGGTGTAAGAGAAATGGTTACTGACTCTAGAATTTGGGCATGTCTTGGTGGGAAAAGTTACTCACCCCAAGATGACTCAGACCGGTAACACGCTAAAGCCAAGCGACTTCCACCCGGTATATAAAAACGGATTTCCGGAGAAAGCCCAAAAATCACACTCACTATTCCGATGAGAAGGGAAGAAATGGTCTCTCGTCGAAGTTGAATAGTGCCCTACGAACGAAATGCCATTACTAAGCACCTTGTTGTATTTTTGCCAAAATCCTACCTATTTGTTGGTGCAACAGGGTTGGCCTTGTGAGGCTGTCTTACATTCTTATGGCTTATGTGTGGAGATGAGATGTATGCCATGGGAGTTTCATGGGTACAGTAGCTTGGCTGCCCCATATAAGTGAGTGTCATGTAGGGGAGCTAGTGGGGTCAAGCTACTAGTCATCTGCCATAAATATGTGTAGCTGGAGAAATCCAAGTAAGAATTAAGTAAATATTGTCCAAAAAGCCTAGGTTGTAAATGTTTTCTGGTCTTAACAGTTCTATCATCACAAACTGAAAATACATTGATTGATGTATTTGTTTTTGTTGTATTCATCAAAAATCTTGATCAAGAAATGGAGTCAGTCAAAACAACTTTCAAAAAATTTCAATTGTCAAAAAGTGAGTTGCAATTGTCAGTTTTAACACCGTATTTGTCTTAGCGAGGCACATTTGCTAGGGGAAACGCCACATGTGTCTCTCAAAAAAGTCCATTTTAACAGTCTGGATATTACGAGCCACAACTGTCAAATTTTGAGTCGTATGTGTACATGCAAGCCAGAACTGTCAAATTTCGAGTCGCATGTGTACATGCAAGCCGCATCTATCAATTTTCAAGCCGCAAGTGTCTGTGAAAAAATTTAGGTTTGCAGAGTCCATATTTATCACTACATGCGTATTGCAAAACCGCATTTGTCATAGCGAAAACTGCATCTGTAAGAAAACCGCATGCGTATTGCAAACTACATTTGTCATAAATAAAACCACATATGTGAAAAAGTCCAAACTGTCTATCAATATCCGAAACAAGGTTTTAGTTAAATCACCGCATGTGCATGCTAAACCACATCTGTCAAAATTTGAACCGCAACTATTAGGTGAACCACATTTGACTGTCAACAAAAAACTTTAAAAATTACAAACTAAGTCTGAAACATCACTGTCATTTTCGCTTTTGTTTCTAAAGATCAACCTTGGATAGAAACTGGAAAAATTTTGCTCAAAATTCTTGCATCATTAGGTGTCATATACGTCTTAGTCATAAGTCATCCTAAGTTGCATACATATAAATACTTCCTAGGAAATTGCATATAGTCAAATAGAACAACTTTCCACGTCATTGGATATGTTCATGTTTTGATTTGTCCTCTTCATTGAACCTAGTCACTTTGGTCCTATTAGTGAATCTTTCCAGCTCAACAGTCTAGTTTGGAAAATTCACCTTGTCAACTGTCATTGTCCTACAATCAGGTTCCTTGGTCAAACACAAATCATTGCATGCATTTATTCCATAGGTGGTAGGTTATTCCCGTCTTAGACTCATTTATCGTCATAGTCTACTCAAGATTTTGCATATTGTCCATCCTACCATACGTCATCTTAGTATATTTTTTTTTAGAAATCATTTTAGCAACATCCTTATTCTCACAAAATCCACAAAAAACATAGAAATAGGTCATATCAGTTTTTAGACATAGTCTACATTACCCTTTTTTTGAGCAACTTTTCATGGTCGAAACAAGGTCTCAAAAGAAACATAAAGCAATGTTGGACCCAAACGAATTCATCAATCCATTCGAAAATCAACCATCAAGAAGTGAGAGACCACACAAACCTTTGCTTGAAAAACACGTCACTAGAGACACACATGGACAAATTTATATAGAAGACATAGATGCTGCTATAAAAGATCCTAAGTTTGCATCCTTTATGGATGATTGTTTGGAAAATGATCCCCAACGATATCTAGCAAAGTTGCTAGTAGAAGGTGCCACACTACTCCCAGGATTTGATATTCATACTTTGAAAACATAGTCTACTCAACCAACGCAAACTGCAACGTCAAGTGTTTCTATTCCCCAAATTACCGCAATGATACCAACTAGCGTATCTACTCAAACATCGTCAATTGAAAGAAAAATCCATTTCAACGTAACACATGGTTTACAATTTACTGCGAGGGCAACTTCCTCCAAGCCCTTTGGCACCAACACTGCTAGTAAGAGATCCAAAGTTGGCATGAGGATTCCTGTACCAAATCAGAACATTCAGATAGGAAATATTTCTATACCAAATCAGAACATTCAGACAGGAAATATTCCCATACCAAATCAGAACATTCAGACAGGAAAGATTCCTATACCAAATCAGAACATTCAGACAGGAAATATTCCTATACCAATCTAGAACATTCTAACGGGATATATTCCCTCACCAAATCACAACCCGTCACAGAACATGGCATATTAGAACACCTACATTGATCAAAACAACGCAAACAACATGTCCTTGACATAAGTAGATGTCCTCCAAAACCAAATGCAAACTCTTCAAGAATAGATGGACAACATGTCTATGTTAGGAAAATGAACTATCTCAGCACAAGATCTATGTCCATGTCCATTCGACAAAGCGCTTTATATGACACCTTTCCCCCATGGATACATTATATCGAATTTGCCTAAGTATAATGGGAGGAAGAATTCTTTGGAACACATTAGATAATTCTCAATGGCATGCATGGACATATCATCTAACCCCACATACTTGATGAGACTATTTCCGCGAACCCTTATTGAGATAGGACTGGAATGGTTTTCTAAATTACCATATGGTATATGATCTTGGGGTGAATTAGATGAGAAGTTTGTCGAACATTTTTCCTTTAACATAGACAATGAAGTAACAATAGAAACCTTGTGCCACACAACAAAAGAAGACGATGAAACTTTCACCACTTTCTTCTAGAGATGGAGAAGTCTAGCTAGCAGATGTCTAGTTGAAATACCAAAGAAGCAAAAGGTCATGATATTCCTAGAAAATATCAATCCAAAACTGCAAAGTGAATTAAGGGTACACTGTTGTACTTCATTCCTTGACTTGGTAAAAAAGGGCATCATCCTTGAAAAAGGCCTTATAGACAAAGGAGAAATTAAAGTACTAGGCAGAAATCCAGTGGTTCAACATCAAAACGCACCCAATGATAGGAATAAATTCTGGCCTAGAAATAAAAATGTTACGAATGATGGAATTGTTGATGCTAAAAACATACATACGTGACTAGTTATCACACTTAGAGGTTACAAATCCAATTAAGACATGACGAATAGTCCAGATCAAACAACCAATTATGTCCAAAATTCACAGCAACAATGACCTCACAGAAGATTCAAAGAGTTGATTAAACATAATCTCATTAAACCTTTGGAACCAAGAGAGTATGATCTTGGATAGTTTAAACCTTCATGGTGGGATGATAACACTTTTTGTGACTATCATCAAATGAAAGGACACAACCTACATCAATGTCGCCAACTGAAGAATATTATACAAGACTTTGTTGAAAATGGAACTATAGAGGTCAATGGGCATAAAAATACCAAGAACAGTGATCATAAGGTCTTCACGGACCCATTACATGACCACAGGAAAGGAGAAGCCTCTAGTTCAGAAACTAAGAATTCTTCATCAACCAATTACGCACACACCAAGTATGACTATGGAAAAGGAAAGACCATATATAGCCTCTGAGCTGCAAATGAACATGTTGATACCATCATCATTAAGAAGCATCTGGAATGTGCTATAAACACACATAGAACAAAGATAACTATTCCCGAACCTTCTTTTGGGCCACCTACACAATCTTCAAAGTCTAAGTACAATCTCCTTGATCAACTGAGAAAAACCACCGCACAAATATCCATTTTAGAACTATTGACTATATCACCTGAGCATCGAGCGATTCTTGACAAAGCTTTATAGAATACGACTATTCCTACAAACTTATATGTCAATCATTTCAAAGAAATGGTGGGATATTTAACCAACTCACATCATGCCACATTTTCCCAACAAGATTACTCAACTGAAAAGTCTGATCATAATGACCCCTTACATCTTGAAGTCCTAGTCCATCAAACCAAAGTCAGACAAGTCTTGGTAGATGGAGGAGTAGGTTTGAACCTGTGTACCCTAAAATTAGTTAAGGAATTAGGATTCTTAGAAGAATGCGTAGACACCTCTAAAAGTATAGTCATCAAGGATTACGATGATGAGGAAAGATCATCCAAGGGAGTTGTCACACTCCCTATTAGAATTGGCCCAACAATTATGAACACCAGCTTCCAAGTCTTGGATTTCAACCTTTCGTATAGCCTGTTGTTAGGTAGACCTTGGATACACGCAATGAAAGCCGTACCTTCAACATATCATCAATTTCTTAGATTCTCATATAATGGCACCGAGATCACGATTGATGGTGATCTAGATCCTTTTCAGTATTGTACAAGCCTAAGGGAAATTCCACAATGACAAATACCAGTTAACCAAGAAGCTTCATCATTTGCTTTATCCCTATACGTTGACCCATCACATCTTACTAAGTCCATTTCATTCAAACCACTATCATCCACTCCTAAGGTCAAGATCCAAGACAAGGGTTGTGGAGAATATTACATAAAGGCATCATACTGTGTCAATAAACTGGTTCCACCTAAGGCATATGTCTTACCCATGGCAGATAGAAGACAGTCAGAAGTCACATTTCATGTTCTCCCTATAGTGACATTGACCAAATGGGGAGAGTTAAGTGAAGAAATTGTGGATCAAGATGATGTTACCTCCTAGTTGTATCAGGGAGACAATGAATACCCCTCGCCGTCTATTGAAATAGCTAAGGACCAGTATGGAAAAGGCTTTAAGATAATGAAAAATGAAGGCTATGATGGGCATAGTGAGTTAGGATTACATCAAAATGGAAGGATGGAACCGATCACTATCTCACCACAACCGAAATACCTAGGGCTATGGTTTCAACCGCTTAGAATTGGGTTTCCTAGTACTTCGTCACCATTTTAAGAGGAAGTGAGTGCTTTTGCAGACATCGAGATATCTCATGAACCACTTCCCCCAATTTACGATGAATCCCCTGACTCAAGTGATTGTTAATGGGACTCCCTTTCCTCTACCAGTACCGTGAACATAGATGCTCTATTTGGAGAATTGGACCTAAAGAAAAAACTTGTACCAAAAACATCTAGTCCCTGTCATAGGAAACACTTGTCCAAAGAAGAATGACATAAGCACTATTATTGGGAAACCCTTGATCATGCATCTTGGGCACTTGACAAATCCTCTTCTAATGATTCAGCACCTAACAAACCCTCTTCTGATGATTCAACCCTTACAATAGTCCCACAACAGAGTATACCTACCCCTAGGAAGAAGAACAAGAAGGAGTTAGTCCTAAACTTCTATGACCATGTCAAGCA
Organism: Sequoiadendron giganteum; assembly: GCA_007115665.2. Taxonomy (NCBI): domain Eukaryota; kingdom Viridiplantae; phylum Streptophyta; class Pinopsida; order Cupressales; family Cupressaceae; genus Sequoiadendron; species Sequoiadendron giganteum. Next base: position 65,644,704 of record CM021104.1, read on the forward strand.
TTCTATACTCACCTTGTTGGCTTCCACCTTTACTAACTCCGATGATGACATGCCCCTTATATATCCCAAACTTATTGACTGGGATCAACAAGGTACACCCATCTTAGATACATTTGAGAATGACGAAGCATTAGCTGAGTTCGTGGGACTTTGAGAAGGCATACCCATAGGGGATCATAAAGCTGGTTTCACCATAGACTTGGATGACAAAGCATATTTTGGGGATTCTATTTACACCTCTAGTTGCAAAAATGAGAATAAAAAGAAAAAAGACAATGAAAAGAAAAATGATGAGTCCCTAGGTGAAAACCAAAAGGCACCTTTTGATCAACAAACAATCAAAATAAAGGACGTATCTAAGGGCAAAAATCTCTCAGAGGCACCCAAGGATAGAGGTTTAAATATTCTCCCCGTTGTACAGGAAAAGTCACCGATGCTAGTAGAAGAGTTTGTTGAAGTCAACACAGGTACAAAAGAGAATCCTCAGATGGTATATTTTGTAGCTTCTTTAACAGAGAGAAAAACCTGAGTTTAAGGACTTCTTCAAAAAGAGACAAATAAACTTTGCATGGTCATATGCTGACATGCCTGGGTTGGATCCAGACCTAATATTGCACCATCTACCACTACAACCAGGTATTAAGCCAGTCAATTTTTTTTTAAGGAAAATGCATCCGCAAATTGCTCTATTGGTCAAAGCAGAACTCAAGAAACTTTTGGATATAGGATTCATAAAGATGATAGACTATGTAGACTGGACATGAAATCTTGTTCTAGTGACTAAACCAACTGGGGGCATTCACATTTGCACAGACGTTAGAGACATCAATAAGGCATGTCCTAAGGATGATTTCCCTTTGCCGAATATAGACATGATAGTAGATATTACATCAGGATACAAGATGCTATCCCTCATGGATGGTTTATTTGGATATAACCAAATCAAAATAGTAGTTGAAGACCAACACAAGACAACTTTTATGTGTCCATGGGGCACATACTGTTGGAATGTTATTACTTTTTGCCTTAAGGATGCGGGAGCTACCTATCAACGAGCAATGACTATGCTTTTTCATGACTTTATACATACTCTCATGGAAGATTATGTAGATGAAATTATAGCTGAATCAGAAACAAGGGTAGATCATTTGAAGGTTCTAGACAAGATATTCCAGAGGCTAGAGAATTACAACATTGGGTTGAATCCAAAGAAATGTGTCTTTGGAGTGAAATCAGGGAAATTTCTAGGGTATATCATTTCTAGAAGAGGCATTTAAGTAGATCCAGAGAAGGTAAGAGCTATCATAGAAATGCCTCCTCCAGTCAGCATAGGTCAACTAAGAACCTTGTGGGGAAGATTATAGTCCATCAGGAATTTCATAGTACAACTGGCAGATAAAATACACCCATTTCAACATTTACTCAAGAAAGGAGTACCATTTGTGTGGACACCTCAATTTCAAGAAGCTTTCCAACAAATCAATGACTATTTGCTCACTCCACTAGTCTTAATGCCACCTACAGATGGAAAACCATTGATACTATATATTTCAGCAACTCAGTCGGCATTAGGAGCTCTTCTCACACAAAATGATGATCAAGGTCATGAAAGAGCAATCTACTACATCAGCCATACCTTAGTGGGATATGAATTGAATTATAACAACATAGAATGTTCCTATCTTGTGGTAGTCTTTGCTACTCAAAAAATTTGGCACTATATCCTAAATCGTCAAACAATGTTGGTAGCAAAGATAGATCCCCTCAAATATCTCCTAAGTAAGGCAACATTAATAGGTCGATTGGCTAAATGGGTTATGATACTTAGCGAGTATGACATCCAATATGTAGAGAGGAAGGCTATAAAAGGGAAGGTGATTGTAGATTAGTTAGCTGATGCACCTATGAAGGCATACCATCCTTTAGTGGCATATTTTCTTGATGAATTTCTCTTCAACATTGACATTAAAACTGAATGGAAATTATACTTTGACGGGTCACATACAAATCGGGGTTCAGGAGCAGGTATCCTATTTGTTGCACCTCAAGGAGATACCATTCCAAAATCATTCAGGATTGCTTTCCCTTGTACCAAAAACATAGCTAAATATGAAGCCTTAGTGACAAGATTAAAAATGGCAGCTCAGTGGAAGATTAAGAGTCTACATGTTTTTAGCGATTCTCGGCTAGTAATCCGGCAAGTAAATGATGATTACGAGACTAAGGATGAGAAGCTTGCCCCTTACAAGTGCATGGATGATAGTTTCAAGCAGTACTTCAATGATATTACCTTTCAAAAATACCACACATTCAGAATAGGGCTGTAGATGCTATGGAAACCGTGGGTTCCTTGTTGGATATTTCGAGTAACGTGCCTAAGTTTGAGTTTTTGGTTGAGCAGTTGTTGGTCCCTGCCTATGATGTCCCCGATACTACGATGGTGTGTATAATTTTTGGTCCTACTTCCCCTTCATATAAAGAGATATTCAACTATCTAACTGACCAAACTTTACCTCTAGACCTGTCAAATAACCAACGTTGAACCTTCATCCATAAGTCAGCTAAGTACACCATCATCGGAGATACCTTGTATAGACGTACCTTAGATAAAGCCCTAATGAGATGTCTCAATGTTGAAGAAGCAAAAAAAAAATTATGATCAGTGCACGAGGGTATATGTGGATCCCATTCAAGTGGTCCTACTTTAGCCCATAAGATTATGAGACTAGGTTATTATTGGCCTACAATGGAGAAAGACTCATATATCTTTGTAAAGAAATGTAGAGAGTGTCAGATACATGGAGATTTGATAAGAGCACCAGCATAAGATCTTCATCCGATTACATCACCATGGGCCTTTTCGCAATGGGGACTTGACCTCATAGGTAAGCTACACCCTCCATCATCCAATGACCATAAATTCATCATAACCACCACCGAATACTTCACCAAATGGATTGAAGCTATTCCAATGACCTACATCACCGGAACGCAAATATCCAAGTTTATCTTAAACTATATCATTTGTTGGTATGGTGTACCCAATCCATAATCACAGACAATGGCCGCCCATTCAAGAACCAAGAAGTATGCCATTTATGTGAAGAGTTCCATATCAAACATCAATTTTCCACCCCGTATTACCCACAAGGGAATGGCCAAGCCAAGGAATCTAATAAAACCATTGGTAGAATCCTGAAAAATACTGTCAATGATGCTGGTCTTGACTGGCACCTACAACTTAATCCTGCCTTATGGGCTTACCGCACAAGCATCCATACTCCCATTGGTGCCACTCCATACTCCTTAGTCTTCAGATCCAAAGCTATCTTGCCTATTGAGGTTGAAATTCCTTCCCTGAGGGTATCCTTGAAGGGTCACATTGATGATGAAGAATACCGTGTATCCAAATTATAAGAGCTAGAATTACTAGATGAACGAATACAAAAAGCACTAGACCATTTACAAGCATATTAGAATCATCTTCGTCATAGCTATAATAGGAAAGTTCTAAATAGAAACTTTGACATTGGAGACCTAGTTTTAATGGAGAATCCCAAGAATCAAGCTGAATGAGAAAAACCAGGTAAGTTTGAACCTAACTGGTTAGAGCCCTATATAGTCACAAAAGCTTTTAGATCAGGAGTGTACCAACTCTCTACTCCTAAGGCAGAGACACTTTTGTCACCTATCAATAGTCTTCACTTGAAGAGGTTCTATGCATAGCTTCTAAGAATCTGTGTCTTAATCTAGAAAATACAAAAAAAATGAAAAATAAAATAAAAATGGTTACCTTGATGAAAACCTAGCAAATAGGCGTCTTTGTAACACCAATTTATTTTTGAGAAAATCAAAATAGTCAAGAGAAATAATCCATCCAATAGTGAAAACCACTTCGGTGGCGCTATGGATAAGTACCATGGTGAAAACCTAGCAAACATGTGTTATTTGTATTCAAACTCGCTCTTCCATCTACCATCATTCCAATCATACTTTTTTACCATCACTCATAATAAATGGTTGTCTTATCCATTGCTTGGAACGATTGACATCAAAGTCCATTTCGTCACACTCCCCACTCCATCTCTCAATTCTTATTCCTGACTGGGGGAAAATCCTTGTTATGTGCCTTTAGGACCTTGTACATAACATTACACCATCGGAAAATGTCCTGAAAAAGTCCAAAAACATTAGAAAACTTATAAAATCCAAAAAAATAAAAATATTTCAAAAAATACCAAAAAAGAAGAGTCAAGTCAGTCATGTTAAGTCAGTCGTAGACATAGTCGAACTATGTTTCCTCTATGACTAGGATGTAGGCAAGGCCATAAATTGATGTGCCCCCGAGGCATTAGGTCTGTCAGTCTAGGTTTGTCATGTATCAAAAACATCAAAATCATGACTCTTTGTACATTAAAGGTCATTGGTCATGTCGAACTATGAGGTCTCTGTGTGTACAATGTAGGCAAGGCTAATCAATTGATGAGTTGATGATACCACACTAGGTCATTCCAATAGGGTTCATTCGCATTCACTATCACACACATTGCATATCATCAACTTAGGTCAGTCTTTTAGGGTATCATGTCATCTCATACACTATCTACACACACTTTAAATCAATCAAGGAATCAAAACAAGTCATGCATCAACAAGGAAAAACATCTCAAAGTCATCAAGTCAATACTGAACACATTGTCAGAATGATCAACTTATGTCTTAAACAAGATATGTCTTTATTATCAACATATGCTTTCAAGTTCTCATAGCCTCATGTTGCTTGTCGCATCAACATCATCAGGCTCCAACGTCTTATATGACATGTGTCTTTTCTGAAACCAGGCTTTGTCATGTCTTATATAGATAGTCACCAAGTCAAAACCAGACTCAACATCTTATTGTGGTGTGTCATCTCTCACATTACGTTATGTCAAACATCAAACAATCAAACAATCCCACAAGATCAATTTTTGGCAAATACTTTTGTTTGGCTGTATGAATTTATATCTTATTTTGTCTTATCTTTTTATCGATTTGTGAATTAAGTCTGGTTACTAGCTTTCTCAAGGATGTCCCTTGAAAGATTTAGAGAAGCAAGGATGTCTCAGGACTCTTTTTCTTTGGCTATTGTCTGTCAACTATCTTTTTAACTTTGGTTTTTGAGTCATGTTACTAGTTTTCTCAAGGATTTAGAGGAGCAATGATGTCTCATGACCCATCTTTTATTTTTTTGTTGTCTGTGGTTTGTCAAGACAAAACGACTGGGGCAATTTTGTCCTTAGTATGAGTTAAGACACTCCTTGTCTGTGACTGTCTATTTTTAGCAGATGGATGACTTTGTACACTATGGTCTATTTCATATCATAGTTTTTACTATCCATTTGTGTCATGTCCCACCCAATGATGATAACAAGCAAGCATAGCATATTTGGAAAAATATTGAAGATCATATGTTTTTCAATCAATCAACCTTCGTTATTTCTTACTAATATTCTAAATTCATTCATGCTAACATTTCTCTTCTTTGACATAATGATAAAGTCCTGTAACAACCAAAACATTAGATCATTTACATATGCATACATTCTATAAGAATTTCATATAGTTACATTGCATTTTACACATATAGGAACATTGACATCTTCATTGCATATCTACGAAATCATGACATAATAGGCATTTCATCATCATAAAATACATAATGTAAACATTGCATGTACATATCACCATCACATATAAATAAGCATCATATAGAACATTACATTCATTCTCAAATAGAATCATTATAAACATCATAAACTACATAACATGTAGAAAAATTCATTCATAACACATGTACATACATCATCTAGGAAACATAATCATATAGAAGCAATGCATCATCCATAAAATAGAACTGCACATCATATAGAAGTCACCAAACTTATATATATATCGCTCAAAATAATGTGTCATAGTACAATGTCCGAGTATATACATAAATAAAAATGAACTCGTAGGCTCTCTGATCAAAATACAAATGTCTACACATATAACAAGGGTCAATGTGTACCACTGCCACTACTATCATGTGGTGAAGGTGGTGGGAAAATCCTTGAAGGTGCTCTCTATGAGGTGGAAGGCCTCTCATACGAACCTGCCCTTGGTGGTCCTACCACACCCTCTGTACTTTATGTCCTGGTATGACTCCTGATCTGTGATCTCTGACTACGAACCTCTGAAAAGCTAGGAGCTTGTCTTTCTACTGGCACCACTGCCTCATATAAATCCCTATAATAAGTAGCTCTCTCTACCAATCTAACTAACTCACATACCATAAAATTAGATGAAGTGCCACTACACAAACATCTGACCTCTGTAAACTGCTACTCTATCTCCTATCATCGGGTTATGGCCTGATCCCTCTCCATGAGTGCAATGTTTTCTCTCCGTACGAGCACTATCTCTCTTTGTATGGGCATTGTCTCTATCTATCTGCATAGCATCCAACTCTGCATGGGCACTATCTCTCTCTATCCTCATGGCATCAAACTCTACTGTCATTAGTCTTAGTCTCTCCTCCAGGGCCTTCCTATCACCATCCCTAGGAGCATCATCCTCCCGTCTCCCATCCACAATCCGATCTCTAAGCTCTCTCTCTTGCTCCTCCATAGGCACCTCCTCCTCAACATCGTCCTCCCCATACCCTCCCAGAATACCTAGAGGGTCTATATCCATATCCATATCCTCATCCTCTGTGACATCCTCTCCACCAATCTCTACCTCTGCATGCTCCTCTGCTACTGCCTCCTCGACAACATGCTCATCTCCGACCTATGCATCAACTCCACCTTTTATGTCCAACATCGGTACATCCTCTACCTTTGCCTCTCGGATAGGTGAAAGTCCACCTACTCATCCACCTCTTCGACCTCTCCATCCTCATCTACCACCTCTGCCACCACCCCCTCCTCTGCCATCATCCCCACCACCCCTCTCTCCAACTCTGCCACCTCCACCTTTCCGTTGTCCTCTTGGTCCTGTGCCTCATCTCTTAACTGGTGTCGGCTGGTCCAGATCTGTGTAAGGAATAGGATGATGCTCTACCCACCATGCGTCATACATAGCTGTAGTCCGTGGATCTGCTACCTCGTCTCTCCATCCCCACTATACTAGCTATAAGGCTTATATCTCTACCTCTATAGTAGCTACTGGAATCATGGGACCCCAGTGTGGAACCTCTCTGGATGATTGAGCAAACTCTGCTCTACCTCTAGGCTCATCCTGAACCTCTCTGAACTGTCTCAAAACTCGCTCTAGCAAGTGTCTCTATAATGTGCACACTCGAAACAGTCCTCCCAATCAGGTACTGTGTCTATTTGCAATATGGAAAATTTCTATCCTCATTAGACCACGTCTCACAGTTCATGTACGGTCTCCAAGTGAACTGATCTAGAATATCAAGTGCATGTCTCCAATATCCAGTATCTCTCACATGGCTCTAAGTAATGTTTCCCGTGTACTAGAAAACATATGAAGATCTCTCTTGTCACTCTATAGCAACCAGAGGACAAAAAAAAGCTATCCTCTCCCATGCCCAAACCATCAGCAGAGTGGTCCCACAACTCAGCGACTGTGCGTCTCTATATGCAATATCATGTAAATGGAAATACAACATCCCTAATAAACACGGACCCCAGGCATACACGGTCTCTCTCTCTAACATACCCACCAACATCTCTTCCCATCCAACAGGAAAACCATGACCCCGTCAATTTGGTAATACTATCCCACCTATCAGTGTACATATTATACAGTCAATCCTATCATATCTATCTGCCAAAACTGCCCATCTGATCTTATAATGCTCAATGCCAAGCCTCCTTATATCGTCAACCTAATAAAATATGGCTAGCTCAATCAATCCACACTGGGTATCATACATCACCCGCTCTCCTCTAATCAAAAGTCTAAGTATCCTATACACATCCTCCAATGTGACAGTCGTCTCCCTAGTCAGCATATAAAATGATGATGTCTCGGAGTGCCATCACTCGCACAACTCGGTGAGCATCCCTTTGTTCGCCCGAATAGTGGGCATCGAAAGACAGTGACGTAGACCAAGTCTCGACAAGAGTCATATCTCTGCACTACTTAGACGATCTCTCAGATCGAAAGTGTCAAGACGTGTCTCCTGCATGTAGATCGAATCTAAAACAACCTGCATTTCAACCAACATGTCAAAAAATTTCAAGTTTTCCTTAGAAAAGTTTTCAAAAAATTTTGCCAGCCAAATGCGGCTCACTTTAACAGATGTGATGCATTCATACAAATGTGTTGCACAACAAAGCATTTGTGTTGCATATTCCATATGCATTGCACATTACCCAAACAATTTCTACCTACTGCAAATGCGATGCATTTTTTCAACTTGTCTATCTGATGCAATTGTGTTTCACTAATGCACATGTGGTTCACTAACCTACATGCATATATTCCTAATGCTGATGTGGTCCATACATACATATGCATTGCATAATAATGCAAATGTGTTTATTCCCTAAAAAGCCTAATCTAGCCTAGGCGTGTTTGAGCACATGCATCATTTCGCAGTCAAATGCGGTGAATACGATGGCATATGCATTGATGCCGAAAGACCGCATATGCTAATTAAATTTTAAAGGCCTAAAAATACGTGCAAAGATAAATTTCAAGAGTTCAGTTCATTTTTGGGTACATACCGATGGTCTTGCGTCAGTTGGCCACTTGAAGGTTTGGATCCGATATCCTCGATGCACAACATAGGGAATGGGTGCCATCTTCATCCAATAGTCAAAGAAAAATCCAAGTTCTTCAAACTCTTCCCGGTGCAAATGAATTGGTTTTCAACCTAATTCTTATTTATAGCTAGGGTTTGAATGGAATTTCTTCTAAACTTTTCTATTGGCCGCTTAACCTTTCAACTTCAAATGACCCGTACACGTCCGTATCACATCCAAATTCAATTCTGTCAACTCCATAGCAATTTTGGTCATCAAATTGACTTATCAGGAATATTTCCTGCTTTTTTTGAAACTTTTCAAATATTCATCAATTTTCTCGAGGGGGCATACCCTAATCTATTTCATACTGGGGCATGATTGGGGCATATTTTCTTTGACACAACACCTAAACAACATTGTATCAAAGAGGGGCAAACTGTAGACACCGAAAATTGGTCTAGGCCTGCGAACACTACTTTCGACATAATTTTCTAATATCCATGGTCATGGTTAAATAATGTTTATTATTTAATTACCTTTCTAACACATATTTCCTCTATTAATTAAATACCCCTTTTTAATTAATTCATTATGACCCTTCATTAAACTTGATTAATTAAATAAATCATTATTATTTAATTATGTCGCTAACTAATTAATTCTTCTTTCTTAATTAAATAATTTATTATTTAATTACCCCTTTGTCATACTTCCTTCTTAATTAAATATTTATTATTTGATTATTCATTTAACACCTTTTATCTATAATTAAATATTTATTATTTAATTATTCAATTCCACCTTTTCAACAGTCAAATTAAGTAAAATTATCTTTATTTATTTAATTAAATCTTTCATTTTCGAATGTTGAATTAAATTAACATTTAATTCATTTATTAATTATTTATGTCACATTTTTCTATCAATTAGTTGACTAATCATTCACTCACCTTCTGACTCGAGATCTATTTTTAGTTCTCCAATTATCTCTGGATTCAACATTTGATTGTCTCTGCGAGAGGACTCTTTGTCACAACTAGTCAGTTAACTAGTTCTAACTCATATGCATGTATGCATTCGAATGAATTATTCTTCGAGTTCTAACTTTGTCTTTGACATTCAAAGTCTATTTCTTCTATTTTTGAAGACTCTTAAATGAAGATTAAGTTATTGTTCTAACTTAATCTTTATCTTGTAGTCTTTCCTGACTCATGTTCTAACTCACGTTCTATTTGAGACATAACTCATATCGCATGACATTCATCAATCTCATCCGTTGATCTCTCTTTGAATCTGAGCCGATCATTCAAAAACCCAAAATCTATAAAATGGCCTGTCACTATCATTATTCCTCCTCCCAAAATCATACACTTTTGAGAAGAATCATGTCTTCGATATTTTGCTTAGACATTCAACAAGGTTATGCTTGCATCAATACTGAAAATTTGAGGGCAAGAATATTGAAACAACAAAATGGAGAAGAGTAATCAAGATAATTCAAAGGAGTGGATGCATATTTGGTGAGAGCTTTCCAATTGATTTGTTTAGTTTAATTATGTTTACTTATTCGTTCTTTTTTGTTTGATTTAGATTAATATTGATCTAGATTAGGATTAACATCATTTATTCTAGTTGCAGATTCATATCCAGATTTTATTCTATGTTACACACCATAATACACATAAAACACATTCATTTTAACCCAAACTTATTATAATACAAGCAAAGTTATTTTTAAGCCAATGCTATGATAATGCAAGTAAATTTTAGCCTTGATGAGCTTTAATGCAAGTTGTGTTCATTTTAATCCCATGAGTGAATGCATGTTCATTTTAAGCCATGTAGTGTGAATGCAAGTTGTACTTGGGATTGTTTGTTTGTTTGTTGCTTTAGGATTGAAAAAGATTTATAAAATCATCAACAAACAATGGTTAGTATCTCCTTCTAGCTTGCCACATGCTTCCAACAATAGATTAGTAACCTAAAAAGCACTAACCTAATGAAACTGGAAAGAGAAATCTGGAAAATATTGTCAAAAACCGAAAGTATGCCTGCAACAGGAAAATACGTTGTTATGTCTATAAAATTCATTGCAACATCAAATGAATCGTTCGGGCTAGTAGATGCATTGCATTAGGTCAAATGTGTAATTAGGTATATCCAATGTGGATTGGTATTCTGGATGCGTCATTCCTGAATGCAAATGTGTCGTGACACATGAAATGCAGCTTGGTATTGTAGATGCGCGATTCCTGAATGAAAATGCATCACGACACATCAAATGTGACTCAAAAAGTTGTGTTTGCAGCATTTCATACCTATACCTACAAAAAATGATAAAAAATAATACATAAATATGTAAAAAGTGCTTTTGGCATCGGGTTCACCAATGTAACTAAGGAAAAAAGTTAGGTTAGCATGAAAAAAATGCATAAAAAAACCCTAGCTAAACAATGAAGTACAATGGAGTAAAAATACATAAAACAAAGGAAAAGATTCACCAAACCACCTTCATTTCCCTTCTCCATTTACTGCAAAATGATGTTTTCCCTCATATTTTGATGAGCAACTATTAACCTATGACAAAGCCCTAAGAAAATATTGAAGGATTATACTACTCAAAAATTGCAAATATGCAAGTATGAAGCAAGCTTAGAGTCTAAAGCATGAAATCATGAAGTCAAGAGTTGTCCAAATGAGGTTGAAATTGCCTTTTTATAGAAAAGCCAATTTTGGATGAATGGCCAAGATTGTCAGTTGAGAAATGCCCTAAGATCAAAGACTAAAATTAAATGTGACAAGTAACAATTAGGGTTAGGGAAAAATTTGAAATGAAGGGCTGAGATTTGTTTTTAGGAAAATCAAATTAGTGGTCAAGAAAGCATGTGACAAGGAGATATTGGGCACAAAAAAAGAGACTGCAAGAAAATCAAATAATAATTTAAAATTATTTGATTTAAGAGGCTGGGTTGACTTTTTTAATTAAAAATCAATTTAATTCAAAAGTGGTGGGGTCATGTGATAGTAAATAATGATTTTAAATTATTTACTTGGTAGGAAAATAGAAAGTGGGTAATTTTTAAAAAAATGATTTTATTTAAAATTAGAAGGAAATTTGATGTGGACAATAATTAAATAAATTACAGGAATTTAATTGATTATAAGAAGACATAAGGAATTAATTGCGTATTTAAATAAATAAATAAAGTTTATTTATTTAAATAATCAGGAGGAAATAGTAGATAAATAATAATTAAATAAATTTAGGAATTTGTTTAATTATAGAGGGACATAGGAAATTAGCGACGTATTTAAATACAATAAATGTAATTTATTTATTTAAATAGTCAGGAGGGATAAAAGGTTATTTAATTGATAGTTGGATTTGTACCATAGAACATAATTAAATATTTTAATTATGTTGAAAAGAAATATGGGGAAAATAAAGTTTACAGGCCTAGGTCAATTTTATGTGTCTACATCCTCTTCGTACATGTAACCTAGACAAAGACCACAAAAAACGCTTTTTATACTCCACTAGAATAGTAAAAACAATAAATCTTGTCTTGGTTATTTTATCCCCTTTCCAAAATCTCTTGCTTAATCTTGAATTGCTCTGATTATAGTTTTAAGTTTTGTATCTCAACATTTTCTTCTTTCTCATTTAGTGATGGTCTAATTGCAAGTAGCAATCCAAATGCAAACAAATTTACCATTTTGTTATCTAAAGTAATAACTGCAAACTTGTTGTCAAACCCTCTATGGTTGGGAAACAACTTCAACTTCACCCCAAACTAGAAAAAATCACTTATATATGAAAAAGATTCCAAATAAAAATGTTGGTTAAGGTTTGATATGGTGAACATCTAGCAATTTTGGTGGCTAGAGATGAAAGGAAATATGCCACAAAGGCTACACAATGTGCCTAGTGTTCTTATGCATTAGGTTTGATGGCATTAACTATGTGTAATTGATTATAAGGATTTTATGTCAATCATCCAATACCATGCATGCTATTTAGTCTTTCTGTGTGTCCTAGTGCACTTATGCATTATGAATAATGACATCACTTATATGGATAATATACATGAAACTATTATGTCATGCCTAGTTTGCATTAAGGTTTAATGGCATAGTATCCTTTGTTTTTCATGCCTTTTGAGTTAAGCTTCCATCATGAATATAGTTCTTCAAACTCCTACATTATTTGTCTAGTGTGCTTAACCATGCTTCACGGTTAGTAATATTTATGATAGTGTGTTTTGATTGTATTAGTTTTATTTTATTTTTTTAATGGTGTATATGTCATTGAGTTGTGTAGGTTTTATTTGAGTTTCTAATGACTTATATGTCATAGAGATTGTATGGGTTTTTTTGAAGGTTGTATCAAACTCTTACCATGTGTTATTAGTGGATTGTTTATTCACCATGGTTGAGTGAAATTTACTCTTCTACATGATGATTGTATGGATTTTGTATGAAGGCTTGAATGACATATATTTCATTTATTTATATGAATTTGTTTGAATTTTATAATGAAACATGTGTGATTGAGTTGAATGGATTTTTTTTTATGGTTGCACTTTTTTTCTACCCTCTTCATGCCCTTTTCCACCCCTCCTCATGCCTCTTTTGAATTTCATATTATCGTAATTTCATGAGAAATTTAAGATTTTTGTAAGTTATTTATTTAATATATAGTACTATGATGGAACTAATATTTATCTCTTTTTTATGCTACAGATAAAATTCTTCGTCATGCCAAGGAAATGATTAAGGATTAAACCAATATAGAAAGGGATAGAAGCTAAGAATTAAATTTAGGACTTAACAATTGATACATCATAAATCATTCTAAATTCCTATTTGCATACTATGAAACTTAAAGGTAAGCCTAAATATTTAGAAAATCACTAGAGGTGGATTCTTAGATTTGATGATTACAAGTCTTAAAAAGGAAACATAGTTGGGGTTTAGTTAATTAACCCTAAAGTTAAATATTTTTTGGCTTCATACATACTATAGCTCACTTGTACTAATAATGTAGTAAATTATGAATCCTCAATACAAGAAATTTTAATTGTCCATAATAAGAAAGTTATATTTTTTACATTTACAAGAATATTTAGAACTAGTAATGAAGCAAGTTAAGAGTAAACAAGAATTCAATGATAAGAGATTGGTTTCATATAGAAATAGAAAATGGGATTTGATATAGGATTTCAAATATTTAAACATTAAACTTATCCCAAGAAGAAAAAAACCAAATTCTAGATGCATTGATGGCTATTGCTAGTAATATCTAGTCAATGAATTAGTTGATATTAGATATATTTTTTTAGAGTTCATCCCTATACTAGAAATTTTTGACAATATAAGAAATTTCCAAGTTTTTAAAGATGGTAGACATATTTTGGAATATATTAGAAATTCAAGAGTTTTTGAAAATAAAATAATTAATGAGTCATATAGAGAACCATTTTAGAAGATGATGACAGAATAATAAATTTAAGGACAAACATCCTTCTAAAAGGAATGGTGGCTCTAGAGAGGATTTTTATTCAAATCCTATAGAAAATAAAATAATACCTTCTAAAATAGAAGGTGGTAAATATGAAGCATATAATTTAGGGAATGATAAAAAAGTTAAGTATAAATTTATTGGAAAAACTTGTACTCAAAGAAAAAGAGGACATAATTGCTAACCTAAAATATTACAAATAATTTATAGCTTGGGGGTATTAATGTCTAAAAAAATTTGATACCTCTTTCATTACTCATACTATCCCATTAAATCCAAATGATAAAAAATCATGAATAAAACATAGGCATGCCAATGATTTACTCAAGCCTTTTATTTTTAGAGAAGTTCAAAAATCACTTTCAGACAAGATATTTTTCATTTTGAAACACTCAACTTGGGTGAAAATTTTGGTTCTAGTAAGAAAAAAGAATGGTGAAGTCAAACTTTGTGTTGATTTAAAAAATACTAATACAACATCAAAGAAGGATAATTATTCATTTCCTTCTTTAGATGAGGCTTGAACAATTATGAATGGGTCAAAAATGATGTATTTCCTTGATGGATGTTCAAGCTACAATTAGGTACTCAACAAATATGTAGACATAATGAAGGCAAAATTTATAATAAAATGGGAAACATTTATTTAAAAGAATTCTTTTTGGATTTATTAATGTTGGAGAAATTTTTTAGAGACATATAAAAACCACTTTCAAAGACCTATTAGGTAAATTCATTATCATTTATATGGGTTATTTATCATTTTCCAAAGAACAAAGGTGATCATGGATTACACTTGAGAAAGATACTCCAATGATGCAAGGAGTGAAACATTTATTTAAACCCCAAGAAATACATCTTTGGAGTATCTGAGAGGAAATTATTGAGACATATCACATCTAAAAAAGGTATCCCTATTATTTTTGGGAAATCTATCTCAACCTTTTTTTCTTTCTTAAAAGGGGTAAATGCTTTGCACCTGGAGCTATCAACCTGTGAGGTCACAAATGGGAGACCTCATCCCCAGTATAAATATTCAATAATAACACCCCAAGGGGGTTTGAACCTTGATTTCAAGAATAAAAACACCACAAATTAGCCATCCCACTATGCCACAACTAGAAGAAAATGTATCTCATCCTTTCTCTTAATGTGAAGATTATTAAATATGATTTTAGATATAAAATGGAAAATATCAGTTAGAGTAGGTTTTTGGATGAAATAAATATTTAAGGTTGTTTAAAACCACTTACTGGGGTTCCTAATGTGTATATTCCTTTGAGGTCTTCAATTTAGAAAAAAAGGGGACTCAATCGGCCCACCAAAGGAAAAGTTATGGCCTCCAAGATTTTACATAGGAAATGGAAAAAATTGTTCAATGCATAAAATATTTGTAAAGAGGAGGTACAGTTGTTGGAAAACTTATAATTTTTGTTATGATAAACCATAAGGAATATTTGATTGGGGTATAAATTGGGAGCCACTTTTTTTTTATGGATTTGGGTTTTGCATCTCCTATATATTAGGTCCTCTAGATGGACATTGTGTATGAGTTTTCTAGATATTTTTGTTGTAAGAAGTCCTCTAGATCCTTGGTTGGTGATACTCCTATGAAACCTTTCTTTTCAAGTATATTGTAACTATAGTTTACTAAATAGTACATTGAGCTACTTTGGAGTGTGGGGTTTTTCTCTTGAAATGATTTTCCCCACATACACTTGTGATATGTTGTATTGTTTATTTTATGTTTAAATGTGTTTCTACTTTCTATAAACTATTAATAGATTAAAATTGACATAATTGTTTCCTCACAATATTAGTTTAGGAAGTGTCTTTGCATACCTTTCTTCCTTTCATTTGGTATCAAATCTCGATCACCTTGGATTCTAGGTGTGGGACAAAGGATTTATAGTAATATTTATTTAAGTGGGAACTTAAATGCATATAAAGTGTTTTTATTGTATTGTAGGAAGAGATGGAAAGGACAAGGATAGTGATGGAGAAGTTCTTAGGCACAAAATTTGAGTTGTGGAATCTCAAGATGGAAGATGTCCTCAATGAACAATATCTAAGGGTTGTAGTATCTACATATAAACCTACAACTACATCAAAAGAATACTGGGAAAATATATAAAAGTAAAGGGTCTTATAAGACTTAGTTTGAATAATTCAATTTGTTTAAGTGTACATGAAGAGACTAATACAAAGAACCTTTGGAAGAAATTTGTAGAAATTTATCATGGTAAATCCTTAGTGAATAATATTTTTCCTAAGAAATAAGTTGTATACCCTTAGGATGGAGGATGGTGGGTAAATGGCCAAACATCTAAATTCTTTCCATATGTTATTTATCTAGTTGCACTCTGTGGGAGATAAAATGGAGGATTATCAATGTATGAATTTGTTGTCTTATTTTCCAAATTCATGGGACCACCATGCTATGACCATTAGGAGAAATACCACATAGTTCAACATGGATTAAGTGGTTGCATCTTTTATTTCTAAAGAAATAATAAGGAAGAGTCTTAAGTTAGCTAATCAAGCTCTAGTGATTCATGTAATATCCAAATAAAATAAAATAATGACATGAAGAAAGATAAGTCTAGATCTAAATCCCATGGGATATCCAAATATCTTCATAAGTTCAAGGTTAAATATTAGAACTATGAAAAATTTAGACATCTAAGAAGAGACTCTAAGGAGGAGAAGAAGAAAAACATAGATTTTGATGATGAGCCTATAAGATCCTCCCAAGATGAAGGTGATGTTTTTATCACTACCTTTGATACTAATGCATAAAAATGTGTTTGGTTGATATACTTTAGTTCTTATTTCCATATGACCTCACATTGAGGTTGGTTTATAAAATTTGAAGAATATAATCGTGGGAGGTGTACATTAGAGATTATTCTCATTTGAATATGTTTTTTCATGTTTGAGTCTTGAATCAATTCCCTAAGGATGAGTGAATGTGATTCAATAGGGTACTACATATCATTGGTTTTTAATAGAGCCTACTTTTGTAAGTAAACTAAGTGATGTAGGTGTTCAAGTTATTTTATTGAGTGGATCTTGCAAGATGGTTAGAGGATCTATGGTTCTTACTGAGCATGTTCAATTTGAAATTATATTTTAGCTAGATGCATGCATGGTTTATTTTAATATTTATTAAATTATTATAGTGAAGAGATATAAAAAATCTCCACCTTCACCATTAGAACCAATAACAAAGAGGTGTGTTGTGTATACTTCTGATGGTCATGCTTTTTGGGTACCTAAGGGTGCTCGTGCCTTCAAGACTAAGTTACCAATAGAAAAGATAATATTATTGAAACAAAGGATGAGTCACATATCTTATAATTGTTTAAGGACCCTAAAATAAATAAATAAATCTTGTTGAGGGGTTAAATTATTGTAACCTTGAATTTGAGTTTTCTAAACATTGTGTATATGGAAAAAAAACCACACTTAGTTTTACTCTTGTTCTTACAAATATTTGAAGGTGTTGGATTTAATCTATTCTAAGGTATTTGGTCCTATTAATATTCCTTTAATTTATAAATTTGTATATTATGTTTCTTTCATCTATGATTCCAATACAAGGACATGGATATATTTTTTTAGAAGTAAATATGAAGTCTTAAGTCACTGTAAAGAGTTTAAGGCTTTGTTAGAGAATTTAATTATAAGATTAATATCTTGGGGACTCATAATAAAAGTAAGTTTTGTTTAGTATATTTTGATATATTCTATAAGAATAATTGGATATAAGGATATAATACAACTCTATATAACCCTCTATAGAATTAAGTTTCATAAAGAATGAATAGGATATTGATGGAGAGGGCTAGGATTGTTCTTAGTGGGGCTATCTTGGAATAAATTTTTTGGGTATAAGTGGTTTCCATATATTTTTACGTTATTAATAAGTCTCCTACATCATCTATACTTGATAAGACACATATAGAGGTGTGGTTAGTTAAAATCCTTCATTGAGACATTTGTGAGTCTTTGGTTGCAAGGAATATGCACTTGTGTATAAGGAGAAGAAATCAAAATTGGGAAAAAAAGGTCATAAAATGTATTTTCATTTACTATGGTGTTGGCATGAAAGGGTACAATCTTTGGGACCTTATGGCTAAGAGATTTTTGTATAGAAAAAGTGTTTAGATAATTTAAGTCTTCTTCCTTAGTATGGAAACCAAAGAAGGTTGAAATGAAGTTGGTTGTTCAACTAACCCAGAATATTGGGAAGTTTGAACTAGAAGCCCACAAAGGACCTAAAGAGGAAGAGAGCTTAGGAAGTTTATATATATCTAAAGAAGAGATAGAACCTCCATATTATTAATTGAAGAGGTCCAATCAATAAGACAACAATCAAAAAGGTATACTCTCCTTTATGGAGATGTATTTTTTATTTAATTACTGATAATAGTGATTCTAATACTATAAAAGAGGCTATGGATATGAATAATGTATAATCTTGAAAGGTGGCCATAGATGAGGAAATGGATACTTTTAAGAAAATAACACATAGGAATGAGTACCTTTAGTTGATGGATGAAATATTTTTTGATGCAAATGGTTGTTTGAGAGAAAATAGGGTCTCATGGTAGTTTTGGTAAGTATTAGGTGAGATTAGTTGTGAAGGATTATTACAAAGTTGATATAATATATTATGGTAATATTTTCTCCCCAATAGAAAATTTTACATCCATTTGATTTTTATGGTCTCTTGCTACAACATATGATCTTGAGGTTGAGAAGATGGATTTGAAGATATCATTAAATCATGGTGATTTGGAGTAATATATTTATATGACATAACCATAATACTACATTGAGAAAGATGAAGAACATTCAATTTATAAGTTGAATTCTTTTTATATACATGAAATACTCTTAGGATGTGGTTCCAAAAGTTTGATTCATTTTTGTTAATTTTTGGATTTATAAAATACAAATCAAGTTATTTCATCTACTATAAGATGGAAAATGATCATATTTTCAATATTACATTATATGTTGATGATATATTATTCTTTAGTAATTGGAAAAGGCTTGATTTATAATTTGAAGTCTCAATTTTTAGCACAATTTGAGATGAAGGACTAAGGGGAAGCTAGGTAAATATTCAAAATGGAGATCAAAAGAGAGTGTAATTCCCCCGAGCCACACACCTAGGACATTAGACAATTTTTTTTAAAGACTAATACTTACAACTTAGATAAGAAAAATATCTCACTACACAACAACATACACATAAATGTCATCTCAAACATGAAACAAGGGCATTAAAGATGTGTGTGACTTGAACATTACTATACAAAGCTAGCACTAGTAGAATACCTATGAATATTGTTAATTCAAATTGTCGTTTTTGGATTTTATGTGTCTGAGATTTTTTGCATCAACATTTCGGATCACACTTTGTGATCCATCGTCAGGATAAAAGAGAGATAGAGGAGAAGAAATCATTCCACTCTTTCATCCTAATGATGGATCATATAGTGTGATCTGAAGCATTGATGCAAAAATATCAGACACAATCAAATCCAGATACGATGATTTGAATTAGCTATATGGATTGTGGAAAATTGATATCATTACAAATATTGGGTTGAAACCAACATGATGAACCTATGAGAGTGGAATGATGCCCAAATCTCAATCAGTTACTAACCTATTATCATACTCTCTCATGAACAAAAGAGAAGGGTAGGATGAAGCTATTTGTGGAGGACATTTTTTAGAAAAGACTACTACCCACAAGATATTAAGAGTTGGATATTACTAGCCAAAGGTCTTCAATGATGTCATTAAATGTGTATGAAAGTGTGAAGCCTGTTAGAAATTTTCTAAGAAGATGAAATATTGGGGAGCATTACCATTAAGACCCATGAAAGTTGAAGCTCCATTCCATTAGTGGGGGATTGATTTCATAAGAGAGATTACAGATAAATCTAGTGGAGGCCATAATTGGATTTTGGTAGCTACTAACTATTTTAAAAAATGGATAGAAGCTATAACAACAAAGCAAGCCACCAACAAGGTTGTAATAGATTTTCTGATAGAGAATATTATCACCAGATTTCGAGTACCTATAAATTTTAACAGACAATGGCATGTGCTTTAGATTAGATGAGTTCAAAAGGTTATGTGAGACATATGGTATAACAATTTCATATGCTTCCCCATATCATCCACAAGCAAATGGATAGGGTAAATCTAGAAACAAAAGTATATTAAAGATAATTAATAGGATGTTGGGTAACAATTAAAAAACATGGAACTCTAAAGTAAGATTGGTAGCCTAGGCAGATAGAATTACAATCAAGAAATCAACTAGAAATTCACCTTTTGAATTGGTTTCTAGAACACAAGCAAGAATTCCCATGCATAACCTTCTACCAGTATATAAATTTATACTACAGGAAGATCTGAATATCCCTAAACCTATGGAGGATATGATGGAACAACTAGTAGAGTTGGATGAAATAAGAAGTTTGGCTTAGGAACATAACAAAAGGATGCAATCACAAATGAATTACTTATTTGACAAAAAAGAAAAAGATAGAAATTTTGAAGTGAGTGATATGGTTCTTATGTGGATTTCCAGAAGCCAAGATAAAGGAAAGCATATTAAATTTGAAGCCCTATGGATAGGACCATTTTTTATCACTGGTAAAGGTGGCAAAGATTCCTATTATCTTCAAAATATGATAGGATAAGATCAGGAATTGCCAGTGCATAGACAATTCCAGAAGCACTTCTTTTCTTATAATTATATATTCTTCTATGCATGGCAGTTTCAGGTTTCCTTTCCCTTTCCTTTTCCATCTAGGTCACTTTGACCCTTGGTCTACATTCGAGAGATCATTTCTGGATTCTTGCAATTATTTCACAACCATTCATCCCCAATTAGAGCCACTATTAGATCTATTAAATTCACCTTAATTTTCACTGGTCTTGATTACCCCATTCACATTTCTATCCTCATCAAAAGATATACTAACTTTGGTTTTGCATTGTGCTTAACGTGAAATGCAAAAAATTTTGTGATAAGATCCATAAAATAATTCATATTACATAGCTATTAGAACCACCTTTTGTAAATAAGCCAAAGTCTAATATGTTCATTTATTCTGATAAACAAATCCTCTTAAATAATCACCACCCTCCCCTAAGTATCACCTCATCAACATATACCATTCAAACCTTATAAGAAGCATCAGAGAGACAATACCACGTTGGAGGGACTCTCATCACAGTCTCCCCAACGAGCTGACAAAGCAAGTCAATATACATATGTCATCGATGTGATAACATTATATTGAGTGGATTTCTAACAAGGTACCATCGATAGACTGGCGAAGAAAGTTACTATAAACATATCGAGGTGAGTGACATACATTGACCAGACACACTTCATTTTCCCCTTGATAGCTCAAACATAACTTATCAAAGACACTTGAGCATATTAGAGAGAGAAGACATGGTGTCCCACCGATAGGCCAAAACACATGACACTATGAGATATTTTTCAATATTGAAAGTGACATTTATTCTATTATTAACTACTAAATATTCAGTTACAAGTAATTTGGGGATAAATAAGGTTATCGAGCTGACATGAGAGTTTGTCCCTCTGATACAATGATGAAGCTACCAAAGATGAGAACATTGAAGTGAGTGATGATTATACATGGGATATTAGTTATTCCATAGTATTTGATAGATTCAAGAGAAGAGGCGAGTGATAAAATGTATTCTAGATTAGGGTATAACCTAGGTGAGGCCACCTTGTTGATTTGGGCCTTTTAACCCCAAGAAAAGAGGCATGTTATTATCAATAACCCAAACCAAATGTTTGGATATCTTTTGGTACATAGAATGGGAGATACTAATCCCATGGAAATGATAGATTTGAACATAAATGTTGTAAAATTCAACAAGGCACAAGTTGAGAAGTTAATAAGGGAAAATGAGAAATTGAAAAGAGAAGAAGCTAGTTATAGAGATAAATTACCATCTTCTTCTGCATCAGATTTGTACTCTCCATTGGTGGATCGTGTTCAGAGGGTGTTAGATGCCATGGTAGATGTCATTTATTGGAAGCGTTTTCATGAAAAGGCTCAAAAGAAATGCAATGAATTAGAGAAAAGAGTAAAGAATACTAAGTTTGAAGTTGTGTGAGAAATAATTAAGAAAAGATTTGAAAAGGTGATGATCCAAGCTGACCAATATTGGGAACTCTTTGTAAAAGTGCACTCTTC
The DNA here is from genome assembly GCA_007115665.2 of Sequoiadendron giganteum. Taxonomy (NCBI): domain Eukaryota; kingdom Viridiplantae; phylum Streptophyta; class Pinopsida; order Cupressales; family Cupressaceae; genus Sequoiadendron; species Sequoiadendron giganteum. The sequence goes on from CM021104.1 coordinate 65,667,242, forward strand.
TTTCCATGAACATAAGAAATTGGAGGAAAGAATGGAAGAAAAGAGAGAGGAAATGATTAATAAAGAGATTATGAATGGACCAATCCTCCAATATTATAACGAGTTGATCAATCAACATAAGGAGTTACTTGATGATTTTGATCAACCGTTGGATATGCCATTTCCCTTGTTCTTCAATGATCATGGAGAACTTAAAGAGAAAGATCATTGAAAAAGTGAATTGGCTCAATTGTTACCATGGGAACTTGATCTAATTAATGATGAAGAAATGATGATGGAGAACACCCATAAACAACTAGAAGGAATAATTTATATGGAGTACAATATGGAATACATGATCACAAATACCGACACTCATATCAAAAAATATTATATCGATAATGTATCAATGGTAAATGTGTTCATCACCAAGGCTGGAAGTGCTTCGAATGTGAAGGGATAGGCATTGAGTTGAAGGAAATTGAACAATCAAACGCTTCACCAAGGAGAGGGGAACCTTGCCAAATCCTTAGAGGTCACAGATTCCATACATTGAATAATAAAGGAGGTGTCATAATTTGTTGCAAACTCCTAATAATTTCTTTATGATTTAAACAAATGCAATTAATTAAGATAAATATCATGAAGAGACACATATTTTTGTAAAAGTCCTAAAGCTTGTTTCTTCTTGTATAAGAAGGGAAACCAAGGCCTAGTTTTGATTATCATTACCATTATCATTCAACATCTAGAGTAGTATAGTAATATTAAATCATGAAGAATTTTTTTACATTTTGTACAATCTTTTGAAGCAATATTAATGGAGAAGAAGCATTAAACTGGTGTTCAACTTTTTGGTGTGCAATTATCTGTAGTTTAGTTCTTATAAGTTATCTTTGTTGTCTCTAGAGTGGTCTTTTCTGATTATTTAAATCCATATATCAATAATATATATGGTTTATCTGAGAAATTTTTTTGTCATTGTGTGAAAGAATTAAAATCCTTCTTAAGTGGTTTATGTTTATAGGTTTCCACCAGGAATCAAATTCCTTTAAACAAATCATCTCAAGTTGGTTTCCTTCAAACAAGAGTTAAACTCCTTTAAATAGTCACAATAATCTAAAAAGATGGCATTGGGATTAGTAAGAAGAGCCTGATATCGAAACAGCCTTGCACATTTATAGAAGTTATAAACAATCAAAAGTGACAGATAGTTAGAGTTAAGAAAAGGAAAGTGATGCATCTATCATACATATCTGACTCCATTCACCCAATAGGATTAGGGACTAGTCATATTCACTTCAAATAATATACTTTACAAACCTTATTTATACATTTAATTCTCAAAACATTTACAGTAGGAATTAATCATTAGTCTTGCATCTATCTCACTCCCATGTGCCATTGTGAATAGATTTCCAAAATTAAAGGTCACACATATAGCTTTTCAAATCTTCTCTATCATTTAGGTACACTGCCTAGTTCTTGGAAAGCCTAAAGTGCAGGGGGTTTCAAATATACCAATCAGCATTGTGTTAGGGTTAGAAGGCAGATATATAACAAGTTCAATGCATATTTGAACAATAAAATAGAGTAATAAAACACACATAGAAGACAACACAAAAAATTTAACATGGTTCAGCCAATCTAGGGTACATCCACAAAACTGTAGCCATCCAATGATTTTATTATCTAGTGCAAAACCTATTACAATCAGCAAGGATACATGAAGAGTGTACAATCCTAAAAAATGTACAGTATAGCATGATAATTCACCATATACCAACAATCTCCCACTTGGAGACTGATCAGGCTCCTTGCCAACATAATCTCCCACTTGGAGATTGATCCTAGATGACACCACTACACTTACAACTCCCACTGGAAATAAGCACCTTGGACCCTGCTACTCTGTTATACTTGAATTCAACCTAAAGGCTAATCGAAGATGAAGAGGACGTCAACTTCTCCCTTGTCACTGCCTTGGTAAACATATCCGTTGGATTGTCATCTGTATGTATCTTTTCTAGCTTACCCTGTCCATCCTCCAATACTGACTGAATGAAATGATATCTCAGTTGTATGTGTGTGGTTTTAGAGTGCAAGGAAGATTTCTTGGAAAGATGTATAACACTCTGGCTGTTTGTAAACAAGTGATTTTCAGCCTGTGTTTTTCCCAACTCTTCCATGAAGACTTGTAGCCATATCATCTCCTTTGTTGCCTATGTTGCAGCCACATATTTTGCCTCTGTGTTGGATAAAGAAACCACCTTTTATAACCGAGAAATCCAGCTCATTGTTGTCCCACCAACTATAAATACATAACTTGTGGTACTCCGCCTGGTATCTATATCCCCTGCCAAATTTGAGTCAACATAGCCTTTTAAATCTGTATTAGAGCCCCCAAAACATAAACATATATTGGATGTACCTCTCAAGTACCTAAGAATCCATTTTATCACATTCCAATGCTCAACTTCAGGATGACTCATATACCTGCTAACAACTCCTACAACATGTGCAATATCCGGTCTCGTGCATACCATGGCGTACATTAAACTAACTATAGCTGAAGCATATGGTACCTTGGACATTTTTTCTTCCTCCTCTTGTGTCTTTGGACACATATCCTTAGTCAATTTTACATGACTGGGCAAAGGTGTGTTGACAACTTTTGCATTCTCCATATGAAATATTTGCAACACCTTTTCAACATAATCAGCCTGAGATAAAAACAATTTCCTATTTTTCCTATCTCTTGTAATCTTCATACCAATGATTTATTTGGCTGCCCCCAAATCCTTCATAGCAAATGAATTTGCTAAATGTTGTTTTAACTCCTTTATGTGATCCATGTTAGACCCTGCTACAAGCATATCATCAACATATAAACACAAAATAATGTAGCTATCTTCACCTAAAATCTTAAAATAAACACAATGGTCTGAATTACACCTGTTGTAGCCTTGCTCAGCCATAAAACTATCAAATTTAACATACCATTGCCGAGGTGCTTGCTAAAATCCACATAAACTTTTCTTCAATCTGCACACTAGTTTCTCCTTACCTTTGACCTCAAAACCTTGTGGTTGTTCCATATATATTTCGTCTTCCAGTTCACCATGGAGAAAGGCAATTTTAACAGAAAGTTGTTCTAAATGCAAATCTTCAACAACCACAATACTTAAAATTGTACAATAGAAGTCATTTTAACAACTGGATAAAATATTTCATCAAAATCAATACCTTGTTTCTCTGCAAATCCATTTACAACTAATCTAGATTTAAATATTTTGTTACCTCCATCCTCCTCTTTCACCTTGTAAACCCATTTGTTTGGTAAAACCCTTTTTCCTGCAAGCAACTTGCATAATTCCCAAGTCTGATTTTCCAACAAGGATTCCATTTCTTCTTCCATTCCATGCTCCCACTGAACATTGGTATCTACCTACATAGCTTCATGATAACATTTTGGTTCACCAACATCAGTTAATAAAATAAAATACAAAGGGAGAAAATATTTCTGGAGGTCTACTTATCCTTGAAGATCGCCTAACATTCACTGGCATTTGTGGTATTTGTTGTTGTTGTTGTTGTGGAGCATGAGGAACCACTGGAACATTGCTGTTTGTAATATCATCCAGCACTGCATAATCCTTTCTTTTCTTTTCATGCTGCTGCAATAGATCTTTGTACAACACTTTCTCATTGAATATGACATCCCTACTTCTCACAATTTTCTTATTTTCAAAATTCCAAAGCCTATAACCAAATTCATCAATGCCATATCCAAAAAATATACATTTCTTTGATTTTGCATCAAGCTTGGTTCTATTTTCAGAATCTATATGTGAAAATGCTTCACAACTGAAGGTTTTCAGAAAAAGAATAATTCACCTTCTTTCCTATCCATGCTTCCTCTAGAATACCACAACCCAAAGGATTAGAAGGACCTCTATTAATTTAATAAACAACAGTGTTTACAACCTCTTCCCACATGTTTAAAGGCAGCCCAACATGCAATCTCATAGTTCGTGCACGCTACATTATTGTTCTATTCATGTGCTCAGCCACTCCATTTTCCTGTGGAGTCCTTGGAACTGTATTCTTCCTACGAATACCATTAGAGGAACAATAATATTCAAACTCTTTTTTGCAATACTCACCACCATTATCAGATCTAAGACATTTCATCTTTTTACCTGTCTCATTCTCAACCAAGCTTCTCCATTTTTTAAAAGTTGCAAATACATCAGATTTTTGCCTAAGGAAATAAATCCTAGTTCCATCATCAATGAATGTAACATAATATTGAGAGCCATTGAGAGAAGACACCTGAGCTGGTCCTCATACATCTATATGCACAAGCTCTAATTTCTCATCTTTCTTTTGTTTCCCATCCTTGAGAAAACTAACTCTCTTTTGTTTTCCATAAACACAAATTTCACAGAAATCCATATTAACACATTTTAGACCTGGTAAAAAATTCTTTGAATGAAGTAATTTCATACCTTTTGCACTCATATGCCCTAGCCTATTATGTCATAGTGCTGATTCAGAATCCACAACAACTATCTGATTTCTACCTACTGAACTGCAACAACTGTTCCTGAACATTGATTTTTATCTGCAATAGCTAAAGTAGTAGGAGCAGTATGACCTGTACAAAGATATAAGGTGCCTACTTTCACACCTTTTGCTACCACTAAGGCACCTTTTGTAACCTTCCAATTTTTATCACTAAATGTAACAACACAACCTTCATCATCTAGTTGCCCTGCAGAAATTAAATTTATTTTTAACTTTGGAACATGCCTTACCTCATGTAGTATCCAACGATTCCCATTCTGCAACTTAATTTTGATTCTTCCCTTTCCAAAAATCTGACAGGGTTCATTATCTCCCAAATAAACCAGCCCAAAATCCCCTTGGACATAACCAAGAAAATAATTTCAATGGGGTGTAGCATGAAATGAAGCCCTTGAATCTAACACCCAAGAATCATCAATATTGTCAAGGGAAAGAATCAAAGCATCCTCATCAGATTTATTACTTACCACATTTTCCTTTGTATTTCCTTCCGTTTTGTCTCCTTATTTATTTTTTTGAGACCAACAATCTTTCTTTAAATGACTTGGCCTACCTCAGTATCAAAAACCCCTCTTGTCTCTAGATTGGGACCTTCTATCCCTTGATTTTCCTCTTGACTTCCCATGACTTCCAAAATTGTTTCATCCCTCCTTTGTTCTGCACCTATTTTCTGCATTCAAAACACTACCTGATGTGGATGTTTCACCTGAGCTTTTCCTATGAATTTCCTCACTCAAAATAACACTAATAACATCATCAAAGTTCAATGTATTCGAACCAGAAATAGAATTGCTAACAACCATTACCAAGCTATTCCAGCTTTCAGGCAAAGAAAATAGAATCAAAAGAGCCCTAACTTCTTCATCAAAGTTTACTTTTACAGAAGTTAATTGACTAGTAACTGTATTAAACTTATTTAAATGATCAATAACTAACCCACCTTCTACCATTTTCATATTAAATAAACGCTTCATAAGAAATACCTTATTCGAAGCGGAATGCTTTTCATATAACTTTGCTAGGGTTTCCATCAACTCTTGAGTTGTCATTGTTGTTGTAATATTGAATGCCACCGATTGTGCCCGACAAAAATGAATACCAACACATTGTTCATTAGACAAAAACATTCCTAAAGAGCTTGGAACCCTCTCAAGGTTTACAACCTAAGTTTTTGAGACCTAACACCCTAAGGGCACATAATTTATATTATCATCATCATCGTCGTCATCATCGTCATTGTCGTCGTTAGCATCGGCGTCATCATCGTCGTCATCATCATCATCATCACCATATCCATTTGTAGAGGTGGAAACACAAAAACAATGTTTGACCAAGGCAAGCCCCTATACAACACAACCATTCTCCCCTTGTGTACCTTGCAGGTTATAGGTTTGAAGTGGATTGAAGTGGATTTGATATCTCAAGGATTCAAAATCCTAGTTCAAGCATTAATGTACTACTCATCATCAAATTAGGGCAAGCTAATTATTTGAAAATTGTCCAACTTTAGATTTGTGTTTTCATAGCCAAAGACCTATAGAGATTGCACCACCTGTACAAGATCTAAAACCATGAAAATTAGCACTTCTATAATAGGGCACCTAGCATCCCTATCTTGTTAGTTCATCCTTATAATTTTATGCTAGGTTCTTCTCTATCCACACTTTCCAGATTTGATCTCTCTTTCTGTCTTTATGTTATACATTTCCCAGATTTTATAATAGTTAGTAATTTTGGCCTTAATTCACCTAGTTCCAAAAAATTCATCAATCAATCACATCCCATCAATAAAAAAGGGACCAAAACCCTAACCAGTTCTTTGGATCTCCCTTAAGGATAATGACCAAATAGTTTCTCTTGGTTACTTTTGTGTCCCTCAATGTTTCGTTGTGGAATGAGATATTTAGGTTAAGTTTTTGGCTTAGATCCCATTTCACCATATTTATAGCCTCAAAGTAAAGTAACTAAAATGAATTTTATCCCTTTATTTTGGGACTTTTTAAACTTATTGTGGAGTGGATTGGAGGTTTTCATTACCATCATCCTATTCCTTGTTCAAGAAATCAGTGGTTGTGTCATCTAGTTGAGAAGTGTTTTTACCTAGATGTTCCATTTCTTATGTAGGTTTCTCCTCATTTTTTGAGTATTTTCATTTTTGTTTAGGGTGTGTATTTGAGATAGAGGATTCAATCATCCTACCCTTGTCATATTTTTATGAGAGAGATTGATAATAGGTTAGTAATCAATTGTCACTTGGGCATCGTTCTACTCTCTTATAGGTTCAACATGGTGGTTTCATCACAATATTGGTAAGTATTCTAATAGTGCCTTTTTTCCTATAGCAATGTTTAGGTCATTCACATTGTTAATTTCCTTGTTTCATATTTGAGATGAAATCTATGTGTACATTGGTGTGTAGTGCGATATTTTATCTTATTTAAGTTTTTAGTGTTGTTCTTTCAAAAAACATTGTTGGCTAAGTTTTTCATTCTAGTGAGGGTTGTATAGATTTGTCTTATATCATTCTATCCCATGATGTTTGTAGAATATATTAGAATATACTAAACAAAACTTACTTCCATTATTAGTCCCCAAGATATTAATCTTCCTTATAGTTCAATTCTCTAACAGAGCCTTAAACTCTTTAAAACGACTTAAGACTTCATGTTTACTTCTAAAAATATAGATCTATGTCCTTGTATTGTAATCGTCAATGAAAGAAACATAATCTACATATTTATAAATTAAAGGAATATTAATAGGACTAAATACCTTAGAATATATTAAATCCAACAACTTGAAATATTTATGAGAACAAGAGTAAAACTAAATGTGGTTTTATTTTCCATATACACAATGTTTAGAAAAATAAAATTCAAGGTTACAATAATTTAACCCCTCAACATGTTTTTTTTTTTTTTTAATTTTAAGGTCCTTAAACCATTACAAGCTATGTGACTCATCCTTAGGTGTAATAAAATTAATTTTTATATAGGAACTTAGTCTCCAAGGCATGAGCACCCTTAGGTACCCAAAAAGAATGAACATCAAAATTATACACAACACACCTCTTTGCTATTGGTTCTAATGGTGAAGGTGAAGATATTTTAGATCTCTTCACCATAATAATTTAATAACTATTACAATAAACCATGCATGCATCTAGCTAAAATATAATTTCAAATTGAACACCCTCAATAAAAACCATAACTCCTCTAACCATCTTGCAAGCTCCACTCAATAAAATAACTTGCACACTTGCATCACTTAGTTTAATTCTAAAAATTATGTTCTATTACAAACTAAGGATATGTAGTGCACCATTTAATCCACTTCACTCATCCTCGGGCAATCAAATCAATACTATACCATGTCTAAAAATATTCAAATGAGAATAATCTCCAACATACACCTTCCCACAATTATATTCTTCATATCTTATAAAACAACCTCAATTTGAGATCATATGGAAAGAGGAACTGGTATATAAACCACACACATTTTTATGCATGGGTATCATTGGTAGTGATAAAAACATCACCTTCATCTTGGGAGGATCTTATAAGATCATCATAAAAATATACCTTTTTCTTCTTGTCCTCGTTCTTGAAATCTCTTCTTATATGTCTATATTTTCCATAGTTCCAACATTTCACCTTCAAATTATGAAGATATTTGGATATCCCATGGGATTTAGATCTAGACTTATCTTTCTTCATGTCTTTGTTCTTGTATTTTTCTTTAGATGTTCAATAGATCACTAGGGCCTACTTAGCTAACTTAAGACTAGATTCTTTATCATTTCTTCAGAAATAAAATATGCAACCACTTAATCCATCTTGAACTTGGTGCTAATGCTCCTAATGGTCATAGCATGGTGGTACCATGAATTTTGAAAAGAAGACAAAAAGTTTGTACATCAATCCTCTTCCTCTATTTTCTCTCAACATAGTCCAACTAGCTAAATAACATATGTAAGCAATTAAAATATCCGTCCATAGACCCACCATCCTCCATCTTGAGAGTATACAAATTATTTCTTAGAAAAAAGGTTATTCACTAAGGATTTATCCTGATAAATTTCTATAAGTTTCTTCCAAATTTTTGTTTTGGCAGTCTCTTCATGCACACTTAAAAAAATTGAATTCATCAAACTAAGTCTTATAATACCCTTTACTTTTCTATCTCATCCCAATCTTCTTGTGATGTAGTTTTAGGTTTAGTTCTAGATACTACAACCGTTAGAGCTTGTAAATTTTGCACACCCTACATCTTTAGCTTCCACAACTCAAATTTTGTGTCTAAGAACTTCTCCATCTCTATCCTTGATGTCTTTTCCATCTCTTTCTACAATACAATAAAAAACATTTCTACGCAAAGCTCCCACTTAAATGAAGAATACTAAAAAAACCTTTGTCTCACACCTATAATATAAGGTGATCAAGATTTGATACGAAATGAAAATAAGAAATGTACGTGAAAACACTTCCTACACTAATATTGTGAGGAAATAGTTGTGCCAATTTTAATCTTTTAATAGTTTATAGAAAGTAGAAACACATTTAAACATAAAATAAACAATACACCATAACATAAGTGTATTTGGGGAAAACCATTTCAAGAGAAAAACCCCACACTGCAAAGAAAGGTTTCATAAGAGTATAACCAACCAAAGATCTAGAGGAATTCTGAAAACTTAACAATATCTAAAAAGATCATGCATAATTTCCATCTCAAGGACCTAGTATAAATGAGATACAAAACCCAAAACCATTAAAACCACTTAAAAAGTGGTTCCCAAATTATCCACTAAGCACTTTATAGATTTGATCATTGTTTCTATCTTTATGTTCTGAATTTTCCAAATTATATAATATTTTTTCATTTTTTCCTTTTAATTCACCTAGTTCCACACATTTCATCAATCAATCACAACCCATCAATAAAAGAAAAAGGTACCAAAACCCTAACCAATTGTTTGGCTATCCCTTGAGGACAACAACCAAATAGTTTCTCTTGTTTACTTTAGTGTCCCTCAATGTTTCATGGTGGAATGATAATTTAGATAGTGTTTGGCTTAGATACCATTTCACCATCTTTCCAACCTCAAATTAAAGTAACTCTTATTAATTTTATCCCTTGTGTTTGGGAGTTTTTTAAATTATTTTGGATTTTATTGGAGGTTTTCATTACCATCATCCTACTCCTTGTTCAAGAAACTAGTGGTTGCTCCATCTAGTTGAGAAGTGTTTTAACCTAGTTGTTCTACTGATTGTGTAGGTTTCTCCTTGTGTTTTGAGTATTTTCCTATGTGTTTAGTGTGTGTATTTCAGATAGAGGATTCCATCTTGGGTATAGCTCTAATCAGGGGCAGTATGGTCCCAGAGCTAACTAGAATCAGAACTCTTGGTCTAATGCAAATCAATGGAATCCTTCCTTTCCACATCAAAAACCACCTAATGGAAAAAAAAATCAGCCACAATGGTAACAAAATCAGCCACAATGGCAACAACCACAAATGCAATTTCAACCATGGAAGAATCGGGGACCAAGGTGTGCATGGGGGCAGTTACCATATTTAACCCAAGGATATAATCCTACTCATGAATAGGTAAACTAGACACAAATTCCAGCATAACCTATTCCAATATGAAAAACAATTGCTCTGATACAAATCCACCTACTTTTAATTTTATTGAAGCTAATGATATTTAGTTAAGAAGTTGAAATGTGTCATTTGTACCAACCACTAAAGATCAAGAGGGAAAGGAAAGTGAAAAAGAGAATTCAAATGAAAAAAAAAACTCTGAGAGTGAGCAAGAAGTTAATCAAGCACCATACCCAGAGTGCCTGAAAATAGGACAAATTGCCCCTGACAGCTCCCGACCTAACTATATGAATGTTGTTGATTCTTAACTTCTCCGAGAGTTAAAAATGATTAACATTGAAATACCATTGTTATAGGCTATAAAGGATATACCAAAAAATAAATCAGTTAGTTAAGTCCCTCTGTATGAAAACTTTGGGTAGGAAGAAGAAATTACCTCCTACCATTCAAATAGGGACCAAACTCACTCATGTATTATCAAGGAGGCTACTTCCTTAGAAATTTAATGACCTAATTGATCTAGGAGCGGCTATTAATTTTATTACCTCTGATACTATTGAAATGTTAGGAATGACAAAGATTTAGCCTACCACAACTGTCTTACGGTTGGTTGATCAATCCAGTACAAAACCTGAGGGAATTTTAGAGGATGTCATGGTTACTATTGATACTTGGGATTACCCAGTGGAATTTCTAGTTCTTAAATCTAGGAAAAAAGATTCTGGATACCCAATTATCTTAGGTAGAACATGGTTAGCAATAGCTTCAACATTGATAGACTATAGATCAGGTAGTATGATCTTTTCTAATGGACAAAATCAAAAAGAGTTGTCATTATATCCTCCGGCTCAGCCATCAATTTAATCTAATACTCAACTTTGGGTTGATGAGGATATGGATTTTGAGGGGGATGGTATTGTGGATTTAGAAATGGTTACTCTAATGGAACACATTGAAGAATGTGAGGATCAAAATTTTAATCCTGACAAAATTGAACAAGTCAAAGAAAAGGACTGTCATGGAATCTTGCACCAACAAAATTCCCATCCTTGTCCCTTAAATACACTTGTAGGAGACCCACTTGATACAAAGAATGAAACCAAGGAAATCACTATAGTAGGAGATAAACCTCTCTTTATTAGTTCATCCTTGTCCCTTTCACATGAGGAGAAATTAAAGAATACTTTAGAGAATCATATTGAAGATTTTGCATGGGAATACAAGGATATGAGAGGAATCCATCCTTCCATTTGTACACATCATATTTATATAGAGGATGTCAAGCTAGTAAGGTAGGGTCAGAGAAGAATTAATCCTATTCTGAGAGATCTTGTTAAGCAAAAGATAGAAAAGCTCCAAAAAGTAGGATTTATCTATCTAATATTGGATAGTCAATGGGTCTCCCCATTGGTTATTATTCCATAGAAGAATAGTAAGTGTTTTGTGTGTATTTATTACAGAGAGTTAAATAAATCCACCAAAAAGAATCATTTTCCTTTACCATTCATTGATCAGGTCCTTGATAATCTTGCTGGCAGTAGTTATTTCTCCTTCTTGGATGGTTTTAGTGGATACAACTAGATACAAGTGGCTTCTGATGACCAGGATAAAACTACTTTTACCTATCCTTGGGGTACATATTCCTACACATCTTTACCATTTGGGCTATGTAATGCACTAGCTACCTTTCAAAGAGTTGTTTTGGCTATCTTTGTTGATTTAACAACCTCATGTGTAGAGGTGTATATGGATGATTTCACAGTCCATGCACAAACATTTGAGGAAGCTCTTGAAAGTTTAAACAAAGTTTTGCAGAGGTGTAAAGACCATAGGTTATCTCTAAACCATGAAAAAATTTCTTTGATGATGACAGAAGGACTTGTACTTGGACATCATATCTCAAAATAGGGGATTAAAGTTGACCCTAAGAAAGTTGAAGTTATACAAAAGATTGAAATTCCAACAAATCAAACAGGAGTTTGTAGTTTTCTTGGGCATGCTGAGTACTATAGGATATTCATAGAAGGGTTTAGTAGGATTTCTGGGCCTTTATTTTCATTACTCGAGAAAGGTGCACAATTCTTATGGACAAATGATTGTCAACAATCTTTTGAGAAAATTAAATAGGCCTTAACCACTTCACCAATCATAAGAGGAACTGTATAGGGAGATCCATTTCATATCCACTCTGATGTTTCTAATTTTGCAATTGGTGTTGTATTAGGATAAAAATATGAGAATGATGCAATTCATGCAATCCATTATATTAGAAAAAATTTAAATCCAGCAAAAAGAAACTATACAACCACTGAAAAGGATTTTTTGGCTGTGATTTATGCAATTAATAAGTTTAGGCATTAGATCACAGGTTATAAAGTATTCATCCACATAGACCATGCTGCAATAAGATATCTCATGAACAAGGCTACGGTGGGTGGACAGATCATAAGATGGTTGTTATTGTTACAGGAATTTGATATAACCATAATAGATAAACCTGGCAAGGATAACGTTGTTGCAGATTTCTTGTCAAGAATTGTTTTGCAGGGTGAGCAGGAATCAGTGGATGATGCATTCCCAGATGAACATTTATTTGCAATATCAATACGGCCTCCATAGTTTTTTGACATTGCAAATTATGTTGTAATAGGAAAGTTTCCCAATCATTTCAATTTTAAACAGAAAAAGAGGTTAATTTGTGAAAGTTCCAGATTTCAGTGGATTAATGGTTTATTATTTAAGATGTGTCCTAACCATGTTCTTCACATATGTGTTGCTGAGACAAATGTATATGATGTGGTGCATGCATGTCATCATGAGCTGGAAGGAGGACACTACTATGTGATTAGGACTGCTCATAAGCTCTTAGGAGCTGGTTATTTCTAGCCAACTATGACGAAGGATGTTTCATTCTTTGTGAAACATTGTGATGAGTTCCAGCACATGGGTAGACCTACATCAACAATGGAGATGCCACTACAAACTCAAATAGCTCTTGAACCATTCAAAAAGTGGGGCATTGATTTTGTGGGACCTGTTGATCCACATTCTAAGGGAAAACACTATATTATTGTTTGCACATATTATGTTACAAAGTGGGCAGAAGTAAAGGCTCTACTAGTAGCAATAGAAGACAAGGTGGCCAATTTTTTGTACAAGCATATCCTTCAAAGGTTTGGAGCACCAAGGGAAATAGTTTCTAATCAAGGATTGTAGTTCATATCTTCAATGATGGTAGATTTCATGCAGAAATATGAAATGACGCACAAGAATTCTACTCAGTATCATCCACAAGCGAATGGGCAAGTGGAGGTCACCAATCAGGAGTTAGAAAATATTCTCACAAAAATTGTGTCATTGAGAAAAACAGATTGGCAAGAAATATTGGATGAAGTAGTCTGGGCATATAACACCACTTGGAAGACTACCACTAGGTTTTTCCCATAAGAATTGGTATATGGGAAGACTCTAGTCATGCCAATCGCGTTTGAATTGCAAACACTGAGGACAACATTGGATGTTGGCATTAACTTATCAAAAGCAAAGGAAAAGAGAGTTTTACAACTGAACCGGTTGGACGAGATGAGGATGGAGGGTCTTCAACATACTGAAATGATTCAGAAATAGAGGAAAGAATGGCATGACAAACATATAGTAACCAAGAGATTCGAAAAGGGAGACTGGGTGTTGTTGTTTGATTCCAGATTTCATGAATTGAAAGGAAAATTCCACACAAGGTGGTTGGAACCATACAAGATTGACCAAGTCTTTCAAAATGGAGTTGTGCAGTTGGTGCCTATTGATGGTGAGAAAAGAGCGATGCTATTTAATGGCCACACATTGAAAATATATCACAAACTTGAATCAATAGAAGAGTTCCTATCATAAATAGAACAAATAATTGAACATTTTTTGACAGAAGATATTTCTTCCATTGGGAAGTGTGATCTTAAGTAACCTTTTGGAGAAAGGCTTGAATAGAAGGTATATTGAAAACTAGAAAATGGCAGTTTTCCTTTTGAATAAAGGGGATAAATTGAAAACCATTAAATGGCGATTTATCTCTCTAAAAAAAAGAAAAAAAGAGATTTTTTTTGAAGGAATGGTTGAAAACTAGAAATGGTAGTCTTCCTGGATCAACTTCAATTCGCTCCTACGAGCTCTTGAAAGCTCCCGATGACTCTTGAGGACATCTTAAGTTTCCAGCGGCTACCTTCATCTTAATTTCGTGCTTTGCTTTAATTAATTCATTGGATTTTAATATTGACTGAGTTAATTAGTATGCTCGAATTAACTCTGGCATTTATTAAAGGGTGCACATTTATTGTGAATGTCATTTTCAAATATTGTCTTTTCAATTTAGCTATTATGACTTAAAATAAAGTAAGTGTTAGCATAGAAATCTCCACCAAAAGAGTTATTAATTATATAATAAGTGAGTTTAATCATTCCAAATCCGGCAGGCAAATCAAAAGGTGATTTTGAAAAGACTACGGTAATAATGATAGTTGTTAGTGAGCTATCCCACATTCACATCAATCAATTTACTGATGTCAGCCACACCTCCAAAATTACAAATAATAAATGCAAAGTACAAGGTGGTGGTGTGCGGATCGTCTGGATGAGTAAATGAATTAAGTAATGACATCTGTGATTGACGATCTTTTTCTAAAAATTGTTGCAGTTGGAAAAGGTGTCGTTCAGTGTTTTTACTTAATTAAGATAGTCATTTTCTTCTAACACAGTTGCAGAGCAGAGCACAATGGGAAAAAAATGAAATATTCTACCAGAGAATTTTATTCTCGACCTAAAGACTGAAAGATTGTTAACAAAAGTTGGGTGGTTAGATTTTGTTCTGAAGTATGAGGGATTCCAATAGGAGTTAGTTGAATAATTTACGAGAAACTTTCATGTGAATGTAACTAGAGTCTAGGATGAAGTGATTGAGGTAACTCTGGAAATTATAAGTGATTTTTTTGGAATTCTTACTGAAGGAAAGCCAGTGGAAAAAGGGCATGTAAAATATGAAGATTTAGTGGTGGAATTTTGCAGAGAACCTGAGAAAAAGCTAGAGATTTTTTTGCATAAAGGACAGACCAGAGAAATTTCATGCAATAGTTTGGAAGAGCCATGACGAACTACAGTAACCTAGCTTATGAAATTCTTCACCTGTGAAGGTCAGTATGGTGTTGTAGTGGGTCCAAGAATGTGATTATTAATGCATTTAAGGTATGGAAATGCAGACGCTTCCACTAAAATCAATTTTCCTATGTTCTTATTTTCCTAAATTTCCCCCATGATAGCTAGGGTAAAATCTAGAGGGGAGTCTTCAATTAAATATCATGGGTTAATACACCTGATAATCAAGCACCATTTCTTAAAGAAGGAGACTGGTAAACATGGTTGGTTAGAATTTTTTTCTACTCCTGTTAAAAAACAAAAAGGGGAAATTACAAAGGGGCCCGCAAAAACATTGGTGAAAGGAGATTCCTCTAGTATAAAGAAGAAGAAGAATAAGAAAATGAGGAAATCAAAGAGTCTGTTAGGGTAACCTGTAGTCTTACAAAAAAGAGGAAACAAGATACAAAGGAATAAAACCCTAGAATATTTGAGAATGTTGTTTCAACTCTTGAGGAAACCCCAGTTTTTGAAGGCCAACATGAAAATTTTGAAGTCTATGAGGAAGACCAACCACCTATATAGTTACTTGAGCAACCTCCTGAAGCCCCACTTTTTTCTCCTGAGAGAATACCTATTGGAGATTCTTTTAACTTGATTGAAATATTTAACACTCAGTTTCAGGAGAGAGAAGCCTCAGAAGAGTATGAGGAGGCAGAAGTTGAAAAGTCTCCCCCACAATCCCTAGTTGTTGCAAGAAGAGAGGGGAAAGAACCGATGACTAAGCAAGAAAAGTCCACTCAATTGTAGGAGGAGGAAGAGCTAGAGGAAGAACATGAAATAGCAAAGGCTATGGCTATGTCAAGGATATAGGCAGAATTGGAAGAAGAAAGAAGGAGAATAGAATTCCTCGAAGAAAAAATGAGAAGAAAGGAGGAGGAGTTGCACAATTATGTTAGTAAAATAGAGCAATTAGAGAAGGAAATGATTGAAAAAGAGTGCACTTTGCAAGGACAACTAAGTTTTAAAAAAAGACATGCAACAATTTAATGCACATGGATTAGTAAGGGTAGAGGAAACAACTATGTTTAGTACAAAAGAAATAGGGAAACTAAGGGAAAAATTATAGCAGAAGGAACACCAGCTAAGGAAACAATCCAATATGTTTTAATAATATGAAGCTTCTACATTGTCTACCCCAAGTAGACATCTTCAATTAGCTGTTGTGAGGCTTAAACATGAAAATGAGCAATTGAGAAATCAGAAACTATAGCTGGAAAGAGAAAAAGATGAAATGAATGGAAGATTACATAAGATGGTGGAATTATCTTGTGCAATGCTATCAATGAAGAAACCTTCAAGGTATTATGCACTCTTTCTAAGGGAAAGGTTTCTTTGATGGAAGATAAACCAACTATTACTCAAGAGAAAAAAGAAATTATGAAAATGATAGGGAGTTCCTTGAGTATTTATTCAATAGTCATCCCACTATCCAAAATCAAATGTGTGAGTACTTTGAGCATGGATTTTTGCTTGGAAAATTTCCATAGTCCTTCCTCAATATTTTCATAGGGGAACTTCAAATTAGATCTTTTGTTTCATTGCTGCAAAATCAAGTAGAATGGGAACATAGGGAGACTCAATATAAATAAGCACAATTAAAACTTGGGTTACCAATGAGGAATGAAGTTCCATGGTGTAGACCTCACAGAGCTCACTTCAGATTCTTGGCCACATCAAAAAATGTAGCTCCTATTTAGAGAAGAAATCTAAATGAGAGTATCCAAATCTTTAAAATTATTCAAGATCATCTACCAATGAGAGCTCAAAGTGTAGCCAGAGATAGATTCATAAGTATTCCACCACAGCTGAGAATAAGAGAACCTATTTCACCTGAGAATATAAATTGGATCCTTACCAAAATAAGACTGGTGATTGATATAATTGAAGAGTAGCAAGCCAATTGGATAGGAATGAGGTTCAATCCTCCTCTTATCATCATGCCAACTCCAATATTTGATGCACCACAACAATTTATTTGCAAAAATATGAGAGAGTGGATGATAGCAGTTGAAAGGATGAATGGGTATGCTCATTAGAGAAGGTTCTTAGATTATGTGCAGCATGTTGTTGATCTGGAAGACATAGTTACCTGGCTGGTGGCTAAGAAAAAATATTTACCAAGCCCTCAACCATGAGGACATGGTTTACATCAAGGGGGGGAGGATGATGAGTGCTCAAAAATGATGTTTCGATTAATCTTTATATAAACTTAAAGACTACATTATATTATTAAATAACTATTATGGTGGTTGATAATATGTTTAATTTTTTCTTGTTTTATGTAATACTTGACTAAATTGATGGATATATTAGATGTGACGTTTTACATTAAATGTGCCTCTTTTAGTTGTGTTAATAAAGAGATGGTTGTGCAAATTGAAACATCTTCTATCATGAATGCAATATATCTTTTAGGATTTGATGTAGGTACTTCAATATTGACAATGAATTGAATCTGTTAGACTCCTTTTTTAATAGCATAGTGCTAATCATGCTCCCGAGGGCTCCAAAAATATCCTAAACTGCTATAATTCTGAATTGGCTCTCTTTTCCAATTTTGGAACTGTTGTTACAGCTAGAATAATGTGAGATTGTCTTGATACTTTCATTTAGAGTTTCATTTGTCTTTGTACTCTATAATTTGTTGACTAGCACCAATGTTTTGAATTCAAAAATAAGGGATATTATTATAAATATTTGTCCTTAGGTTTAACTAAAGTGATTTGATATCTTGCTAAATATTGTAATTGTTAGTACTCTGTACTTTTGTTTTACTCACCAATTTTGGCCAATTCAAATGAAAATAGAAAGTTGATCTAAAATCACTGTGTGGAGGACCCACTAGAGGAAGAGTAGGGCCTCCTCGACCAAAGGAGGTGATCCTATGTCATTTTTATTTGGTTCAGCTAATTCTATTTTGTGATAATTATTTAGAAGTTAGCACTTTGATTCTTGTTAACCGATGTTCAACAATTATATTTACTCAAATTAGATCATTTCCATTTAAACTATTTAAGTCATTTTCTTGTGATGTAGCTATATAAAGATTAGTAATCATGACTAATGTAAGGATAGAGTCAAAACTAAATTGGAATATGTTCTTGGGTGTTTAATTTTATCGCTTTCTAGATTTAAATGTTTAATTCTCTACAACATAAATAGATTCAATGTTTCCTAGATTACAGTTCATTACTTGCAACATAATTAGATTTGTGTTTAGCAACTTTAAATTTTGCATACTAGACTTAGAGTTAATTTTATTTACTTCATAGATCTCCCAATGAACCAATTACAATTGAGTAAGGTAATGTCTAAACTGAATCATTAGGATTAGAATAGGTTTAAATAAGCATTAGTTAGCTAATAAGTTAGAATCATCCTTAGAAATAGTTGTTACGTTTCATTCCCAAAGAGCTCCTGAAGGCTCCCGAGGGAGATTGACTAAAATAAAAGTCACTCTTTACAATGCAAAACCCACCAATTTTTGGATTCCTCCTTATCGTATATTTCTCTACGACATGCCTGGTGCGATAAATAAATAATTAAATGATGTGAGTTGTGGCAACATTGTGGGGGAAACATTAAAGATTTGTTTGTTAAGATAAATCCTTAGTGTTGATAAGGGAAATAGTATTCTATGGATGAGATGAGCTAGATATCATCTAGGAAGGTTTCTTCCACGGAACATTGATTTTGATCAAGAACAAAAATATTTACAACATCAAATTGGAGATCAAGGAAATAATCAAGAAAATTTTCAGGAGGAAGAAATTGGTGACCAAGAAAGAAATAATCCCCATCGAATAGGACCTTTCCTTACCCCATTAATCTAAATAGAGAATTAGATGAGCCTCCTATGAAGAACATTTCACCTTCAATGTTTCCTACCTTTAGTGGAAAGAATTCTAGGGATCATGATCAATTTCTCTTCAAATTTAAGGTTTTGTGCCAAACTTACGACTATACAGTTGATAACCAGAAACTAAAATTGTTCCCTTCTACCTTGAAGGAGTTTCCTTTAAGATGGTTCATGGGTTTAGGTGCAGGATCAATATAAACTTGGCATTAAATGGAAACAAAATTATTGGATAAATACCAAGATTACTATTGAGTGAGGGATAGGAAAGAGGAATTGTTTAGGATGAGGCAGATGGAAGATGAGATCCTAGAGGATTATGAAAATAGATTCCAATTTGTGCACAAGAGATGGGGAAACGGGTTTTGGAAATCCACATAAGAACCATATCACTCACTTCAAATATTCTATCTTTTTCTTTTTTGTCAAATATGTACATTGTCATTGCATATTTTTGTTATGTTCTTGAGCCAAACTTCTTATTTCATCCAACTCTACTACATGTTCCATCCTATCCTCCATAGGTTCAAGGATATTCAGATCTTCCTATATTATAAACTTATATATTGGTAGAAGGTTATGCATGGACATTCTTACTTGTGTTGTAGAAACCAATTCAAAAGGTGACTTTCTAGTTGATTTATTGATTGTAATTCTATCTACCCAAACTGCCAATATTATTTTAGAGTTCCATGTTTTTTTATTGTTACCCAATATCCTCTTAATTATCTTTAATATACTTTTGTTTCTAGATTTATTCTACCGATTTGCTTGTGGATGATATGGGGAAGCATATGAAATTTTTATAACATATGTCTCACAAAACCTTTTGAACTCATCTAATCTAAAGCACATGCCATTGTCTGTTATTAACTTTATAGGTAATCTAAATCTGGTGATAATATTCTCTATCAAAAAATCTATTACAACCTTGTTGGTGGCTTGCTTTGTTGATATATCTTCAATACATTTTGTAAAATAGTTATTAGCTACCAAATTCCACTTAAGGCCTCCACTAGATTTATCTATAATCTCTCTTATGAAATCAATCCCCCACTAATGGAATGGAGCTTCAGCTTGTACAGGTCTTAATTGTGATTCTCCCTGATATTTCTCTTCCCAGAAAATTTCTTACAGGCTTCACACTTTCATACATATTTAAAGGCATCATTGAAGACCTTTGGCTAGTAATATCCACATCTTAGAATCTTGTGGGCATTAGTCTTTGCTGAAAAATGTCCTCCACAAATAGCTTCATGCATTTATTTTAGCAGATGCTTCGCTTGTGATTCATCTAAGAATAATAATAATATGACATCTCTATTTTTCCAATATAAATCTCCATCCATAAAGACATACCTTGATACATGTAATTTCAAAGTTCTCTTTTGATGTTTGAGTTAATTATATTAGTGTACCATGGGGTGTTCTCAATGCTAGCAATCATGCCTTCTTCTTCTCCTATCTTGCAAGTTTGTACTGCTTAAAAATTTGATTCAGCCATGAGCTTAGCCAATCCTTGTCCTTTTACTAGTTTGGTAATCTAGATTTCAATATTAAACTCTTGAATTTGGTTAATCAATCTGCATCTTCACCATGTAACTTCAGTTTGTACAAAGACATATTTGACTACAAAATTAGGAACATAAGTAATTATTTTAGCCCCTACTAAATAAGGTCTAAATTCTTTAACTTTTACAATTGCATATGCTTGTTTTCTTGTAATCTCATATTTTAATTCTACTCCTTGAAGGGATTTGCTAAAGAACGATATTGGTTGTTCATGTCCTTCATCATTTTTTTGTAACATTACTGTTGCAATGGTATGATAGAATTCAGATGAGAAAATCTGAAATGGTTTACTGAAATCAAGTGATTTCAATACGAGGGCCTCCTTGATTTCTCTTTTAATGGATATGAAGGCATCGATTGCTTAAGTTGTCCAGTATAATTTTGCACCCTTTTCAGCATTTTTGATATAGGTTTTACAATCTCATTGAAGTTTAATATGAATCTCCTCACAAAATTGATCTGCCCAAAGAAATATTGAATGGCTTTGACTATCTTTGGGATAGGGATTTTTTCAATGGCCTCCACTCTCTCGGGATCAATTCTTACACCATCTTTAGAAACTATGTGGCCCAACAATTTTGCTTCAATCACAACAAAATAAGATTTCTTTGGATTTAAAGAGATACCATACTCTAAAGCCTTAAGGAAAATCTTTTCCAAATGTTCAACATGGTCTTTTGATTTCTTAGAATATGTTGTGAGGTCATCTTGATATACTACCATTATTGCATTGATCAAGTCAGGAAAAGAAACATCCATGGCCCTTTGAAAGGTTGCACCAACATTTGTGAGGCCAAATGGGCATGTGTAGGATCATGATGGGCCAAAAAGTGGTGATATGAAAAAAGTAGCATTTTGCACTCATCAAAAATCGTGAAAATCTTGAGTTGACATTTTTTTGGGTTGGGTTTCAATACATTTCTCAATAGAAATTCCCAAGCCAAAGTAAAACAAATCGGATATTTGATTTGGGTAGGCTAATATTAAACCAAAAAAGGTCATTTCTAAGTCATCTAAATCGGATATCTGATTTTTACACACATACAACCAAGAGTAATTAGGAGGTGGAGGGTGGACAAGAGAGAGAGAGAGAGAGAGGGAAAGGGAGATACAAAGAGAGAGAATTAGAAGAGGGAAGGGAAAGGGGGAGAGGGGTATATGGGGAGAGAGAGAGAGAGAGAGAGAGAGAGAGAGAGAGAGAGAGAGGGAGGGAGAGGGTAAGTGGGGAAGAAGGGTGATGAGTGCTGAAAAATGATGTTTCTATTAATCTTTTTATAAACTTAAAGACTTCATTATATTATTAAATAACTATTATGGTGGTTGATAATAGGTTTAATGTTTTCTTGTTTTATGTTATACTTGACTAAATTGATGGATACATTAGATGCGATTTTCTACATTAAATGTGCATCTTTTAGTTTTGTTAATAAAGAGATGACTGTGCAAATTGAAACATCTTCTATTATTAATGCAATATATCTTTGAGGATTTTGTGTAGGTACTTCAATCCTGACTGTGAGTTGAATCTATTAGACTCCTTGTTTAATAACATAGCACTAATCAAGCTCTTGAAGGCTCCAAAAAGATCCTGAATTGCTATAATTTTGGATTGGCTCTCTCTACCCATTTTGGAACTAATGTTACAGTTAGAATAATGCGAGATTCTCTTGATACTTTCAGTTAGAGTTTTATTTGTCTTTGTACTCTGTAATTTGGCTACTAGCGCCAATGTTTTGAATTAAAAAATAAGGGATACTATTATTGTTGGATTTGAATTGTTTATTGTTATTTTTTATCCTTGATGACAAAATTGGCTTTGGTAATACATGATGTTTTTGCTAACACATTTACATGATCTTGGTGGCACATGATGATTACAGTTGATTTACATGGTCTTTACGTGGCATGCAATTACATGTTGATACTGATATTTGACATGTTGTTCATTATGATAGGGCATGCATTTGTTTCAGGTATATATGACATTGTTATCATTACAAGTCCCAAGTATATTCAGATTGATCACTTTCAAGTTGTGATACATTCAAATTTGTCATTTGCAAGTTGTTTTTAAGTGATATATGAGTGGCACATCTTATGTTTGCACAAAAATATTTAATACATGGTGTGCAAGGCTTTGGGAAACTTTTTTTGGAATCTTGTTTGATCATTTGTCAAAAATATATATGAAATTCACTTAGTGGCTCGAAAGCATTAAGAAAATAGTCACAATGTATTCATGTGACATCGGCATTATAGAAGTATTGATCATCAGAATCTTAAAGGTTTTGATTTGGCAATAACAAGGTATCAATATTGTTTTAAATAATGATTTGGGCTTAATGTTTGTATCAGGAAGTGATAAACTAGGTGTTGAGATACAACATACAAAGCATGTGACATTAGCTTCACTCATTAGATGACCTGGCAGTACTGCCTTAGCACCGGCAATGTATGCTTGGTTATGATGTGGCAATAATGTGTGTTGGCATCCATGGTAGAAGACTTTGACATTAAACTCAAAAAAAATATAATGTTTTGTTAAATTATTGTGTTTTTATCATATCGGACTTGAAAGCATCATTATGTTTGATAAATTCTTCGAAAGACTTGAAGGAAAGAAAAAGATAGGGCAAAATCATTTCATTTATCACTACGTGAAGGGTTTGGAACCCTAGCCACCATGATGATGTTTTTATTCAGTTGTAAATCTATGTTTTTATTTTGGCCGATACTAGAGGAGTGTACCGAGCTCGTTGTAAGCATGGGCAACGAGTTATGAGCTAATGAAAGCTCGACAGTGGATAAAGAAGTTTCAATGGTTCTTTTAGCTAGGTATTTATGGTTGTCTTCAATGAATTTCTTTTGTATTTGTTTGACTTCTCTACACCTTAATCAGGTAATAACCCAGTTGCTTTCAAAAATTGGTTTGAAGCAAATGATTAAAGATATTTAGAGCTCGAGCTATAACTGAAATAGTTTTTTTATTTTTTTTTTAAGAGTTTTGTTTTGAAAACAAGAAGAGATTACTGGGCAGTAACTAAAATAGTTTCATTATTGTGTAATCTCTGTAAATTTTTGGTTTGAGAGCTAGTTTAAAGAAAGAATTCCTACGAGTTGTAAGTAAAATGTTCTATTTTTGAAGAGTTTGTTTAAGAGAGATTATTTTAGGGTTTTGCATTAAAACCCTAACTCGAGTTGGTTTACAGTTATTGCAATCAATTTTTAAAGTTATATCTAAAAGATTTGATTAAAGACGGATGGTAGCATATGTAAATTTGTGTATACTTATATAAACAATGGTTGTTCACTGTTTTAAGTTCGAGTTTTTAACAGAGTTATCATGCTGAATGTGTATATAGAATTTTGTAATTGAAGTTTTGCAAGTATGATGCAAAATAGAGTATATAGCTAATATATTTGGTATTTTAGAGATTTTAGAATTAATCTTTAAAATATTGAATGTATTAGAATGAAAGTAATATGTGGATTGAATGAAACAGAATAACCCTCTAATATATTATTGTTCTAAGGTTTTGTAAGGGGTTGGTGCTCCCAAAGGTTGTAAGGGTTTTGTACTCCTAGAGTGGGTGCTCTAAATTTTTCTAGTGAGGCATTGTAAACAGTGAGTTTTTGAGTTTAAGCCAGTGAGGCATCATTTCTGGAGTGGTTTTTCTACCCTTAGAGGGTTTTCCACTCATCATTTTTTTTGTTTTATGGTCTCATTGCTTTGATGTTATAATGTGTTATGTGATGAGTCCTTGTGTGATTTTTTTTCATGTCTCTCTAATTTTCATAAGTTATCAGATGCATTAATTTCTATTATCAGTTCTTATTTTTGCAATGTCAATGTTTTCTACTGTTACAAGTACTTTCATAGTCATATGTTGCAAACT
This sequence comes from Sequoiadendron giganteum, assembly GCA_007115665.2. Classification (NCBI taxonomy): domain Eukaryota; kingdom Viridiplantae; phylum Streptophyta; class Pinopsida; order Cupressales; family Cupressaceae; genus Sequoiadendron; species Sequoiadendron giganteum. The sequence continues at coordinate 65,691,924 of CM021104.1, forward strand.
AGTTTAAAAGTTCTGTTTAACCAAACATGTTTTGTATTATGTGATGAAAATAATTTATTCTGTCACATCACATGTTCATTCATTGACTCATAGTTCAAGATTGTTATGTTTCAATCTATCATAATGTACTAAAGCTCTTTGTTGTTTCAAAGCTTATCACGTGTCATTTAGTTGCACAACTATTGTAATGTCTCATAAAGTTGCATTGAAATCTGGTGGTATTAAAGTGGTTCAATGATGTTGGTCTTCATGTACACAGTCTTATGAGTTGCACCTATTTTTTCACCATGCTCTGATTGTTGAAAAATTTCAGTCACATCTTTGGCAAGTGCAAGATATCTCACGCAGGTTATATTGGCATAAGTTATCTAAATGAACTAAGTTAATGTTGCCATATCTTTGTTTACCTCTTTTCATGAATGCTCTCAAAATGATTACTCTGCTTTGTTATCAATAGAAAGGAACTAAAAGTATTTGTAAAAGTTTTAAAAGGTTTTAATTTTAGTTTTGTCTTTTAGGCACTGATTCACCCCCCCTCTCAGTGTTTTTCCATACTCCAACAAGTGGTATCAAAGCCATACACGTGCATAAGTCTAACCAACTTAGGGTTTCCTAGTCATGCATTATTCGTTATGGATAAGTGCAAAAGAAATAAAGATCAAAATAAAACCACTAGTGTGAAGCAAAAATTTGATCAATCAACCCCTGTCAAGTCTAGTGAAGTTTTGTCTCAAGAAATACCCCTGCTAGTTAATACTAAAAGTGATCCTGTAGTTGGAGAAGAAAAAGATCACTTAGTAAGTGACTTTGAACAAGAATTTAGTGAAAAGGAATGTGAAGGTGATGATTTTGAGGTTGATTTGGAAGGAGAACTGCTTGTTTCCTTAGATGAACTTAAGAGGCTTAGATAGGAAAATCAGGATCTCAAGGGTCACTTATGTTGATGGTGTTTTTTGCACAGTAACAACTCAAACAAAATATGCTATCCTATCTCTCTTGAAAGGTATGTCTCTATCAACAAAGAGATAACCCCAAGGTCTCTAATGCCAGGTCTTGATAATGAAATGAACAACTTAGTGATAAATGTGAAAATGTTGGTAATCACAAAGGGACCTTACAAAACAAATACTGGAACTTTATTAGATTTTGTAATATATTCATACTCATAATTCTTAAACCTAACCCTAACCCAAATTAAAATAAATATAAAAAGATAAGGGTTTCAGAGATCCTAATATTGATATTTACTCCTAATATCAACAATACGAATGACAAGATACTTGAAATGGACCAATCCGTCAAAACTAATTTTTGCTTAACCCAGATTTATCCTACAATCTTATAGAAACAGTGCAATCTTCTAAGGAATTGAAGATTTTTAGATCATGAAAATTCATTCAAACCAACCCTTATTTCCAATTCAAATGAATAAATACCCACAATTGAACTAAACTCACGAATATAAGATCCAGGCTAACTTTACACAACAACCCACAATTAATAAGTTGCTAAAAGTATGGATCAAGAATCACTACAACATCCCAAGTATCAAATCACAAGTACCATTCAACCATTTAACTCTAAAATTAAAAAACATTCAAATATTTCCAAGCAATTTCAAAGATAGAATAAGAACCATGCAAGATAAATCAATCCAAGAGAGGCCACCTAAGCACAATGTCTTCAATTGTATTGAATCACCAATGATAGCAACAATTCCAATATTTTTTGTTACAACACTTGCTTCAAAATATAACTAACTCCTAATCCTAGCTTACCTCTCTATTAATTAATTTGCTTCAAAATCTAATCCTCTAGCTTCAAACAAATGAGGTGAAATGCCATATTTATAGAGATTACATCCCAAGTTAGGGTTACAAATAAGGTCGAATATAAAATAGGTTGTCCAAAGAAAGAAAAACCCCCAAATTAAAATATAAAACTATATTAAATGCCTGAGGTGCCTTTCCAGGTCGGCCTGGAATCTCCCTATAATTTGATCCAATGCATGTGAAGGCTGGAGACACAATAATGGAAAGCACAAATTTCAAGGAATTCATCCATTGGTCAGCCCTTTATCCTTCCCTAGACCTATTTTATCTTGTACGCTAAGGAAAACCCCCTCTAGATTACCCAAAGGTGGGGTATTTAATATTTTGAACCTTTTATCTAGAGATTTAATTTCTTCCCTTGATTTCTTGATGACCCCATTCCACTCCTCCTTTAGGGTTTGATATTTCTCCATGACTGCAACATATGTTGCCGCATCATCAGGCTGGTGCACAATAACCAGACCACCACCAACCAAATCATAGATCTCATGCCACCATTCCCTCAACTGCTCCAGATTTAGGTGCTTCAGTGCAAACATATTTCTCCCTGCCATGATCTCAAAAAATGGAATACACTTACCAAAAACATCTTTCAATGTATTCCCAATCTATTGCCCTTGTTTATGAATCTTCTTCAAAACCCTTTGATTAATCTACAATAATTCATACCATTCCCAGTGTTCTGGAACCTTAGAAGAAGGTAGGATCCCATCACTCACCAGTTTCTCCTCTCTATAATCCATGATTGTCTTTGAATTTTTCAGGAGGAGGTCTGTATCAGTTTTGTCTTTCCCTAGCACATTTTGCAACTAGTCAAAAGATCTATGTGCATCACCACAAGTAAATAGAATATCCTTAATCATTTTATCTCCTTTGTGTCTCACTTCTTGTAGTCATTCGTGGGTAACCTGTGTGGTGGCTTTCATCTTTTCCAACTCGGTGATGGTCTCCCCAAGTAGAAGGCCTACTATAGATGATGAAGAGATAGATTGCAAAGGCTTCATGAGATCCTGCAAATATCTTTTCAATCTCTCATTTTCTTTCTTCAATTCCTTCTTATCTTGTACCTTTTTATTTAATCTGCCTAAAATTGTAGCACTGGAGCCTTGGAATTCCTCAACTTCTTTCATCATGGAGGTGGGCCCAAGATTGATGGTCTAAATAATATAGTCTTGGCCAATTACCTCATCCTTATCCTTATCAGATGCGAGAGTAGCAATATGTATCACCCCGTCATTTGCCTCATGTCTGTCAATCTTGGAAATAACCTTAGCATTTTTCTTTGGTTTTCCTTTTTCTATGTTAGCTAATAGGTCATCCCAGTTTGGAGGGGTATCATCTACAAAAATCTGCTTATCCTTTAATCTTTCATCCAACTAGCTAGGGACGGTGGAATTTGATTGCAGGAAATCTTGTTTGTCCTTCCCTTGTTGATCACTAAAAGAATCAGCATTCACATTATGCTCTGAGGGAACTTCCTCAACCTTTCCTCCTTCCCTATCTTCCTTATCCTCCTCTGGATTCTCATTCTTTTCCACATTATGTTCATCCTCCTTACGCAGTGATGGAGGAATCCTTGTAGGCACTTCTTCTTTTTTCGGAGACTTGTCTCCCTTATCTTCAGCAAGTAAATCTTCATAACTTAACAAAGGGGACCGTATGATCTTTTCTATCTCTACCTCAGTGCTATAGGGTTCTCCCTCTTTGAACCCTTCTACATCTTCATCCTGATGATCACCGATCTCTACATCATTGGATTCATGTTGCACATCATGTTATTCAGGAAGGGGAGAGGCATCCTTTTTTTGTTCCATCACAGGAGCATCTATGGAGGCCTTTTCTTACAAAACATTGTCCTTTGGAGAAGGAGTCCTTGATCTCCTTGTATAAACTTGTGTCTTCCCTTCAGAGTTGTCCACTTCTACCACCTGAGGGTCTATATTTCTTGCCTCCTTGGAAGGTTCATCATTTTTCTTCTTTATAGTCTTGACCAATCTTCTTCTTTTAGGTACAGGGACATCATCCTTCTCACCTTCTTCAGCCGGTTCCTTTTCTACAACAAACTTATCTTCCTCAAGGAAATTCTTCCTCTTTTTGGCAATTGGCTTCCTTTTCTTTTTTACCTCTATCTCTACTTGGGCACCATTAATTTTGATTTTGAAGGGAGACCCCACCTTCTTCTTACACTTTGGATCTTGTTCATCATCCTCGGAGGTAGATTGGGACTATATATTTCCCATCAGATCATATGTGTACTGCATGCCTTGATTATCCATCTCCCATATTTTGTGCTTGATCCACAACTTGGTGTATTTAATCATAGCAGCATTAATTTTCTCCAATTCAATTTTCTCTTCCTCCAACCAATCGATTCCTCCCATTGGTTTATCCTTGATGGGATGATAGTCATGATTCTGCGTCAATTCTCCATCATCATCCAACTAATCAGGAATGAATTTAACGTTGAACAACCTAATTAAGTGGGCAGGTAGTCCTAAGTATTTCCTCTTTATAAACTCAAATTCATCCTTGCAATTCACCCAATAATCTTCAATGTCATCCCTATGCCTAAAATCCCTATTGCCTTCTTTTGGGTTTCTCATGTCCTATCAAATCTAGGTCTCTTGTTATGGAATTCCAAACCCAAAGTACTCATTTCTTCCTCAAAGGAGTGTGCTAACATCAAAGAGGGATAGACCTCATTAGTTCCTATCCTCAAAGGAAAGTCATTCCCAAAGCCAGTTTTATGCATGTGCTTCTTTAAAATATCATCAAAGGCTGAAATCTATCTAGTGACTTCCTGAAGTATGATGTGGTATGTTGGATACCTTGGAAATCTATAAGGATCGCTTTGACAACCATCAATTCTGATATATGAGAAGGTATGGAACTGGATAAACCACCCTCCATAATTTTGTATCAACTCCTTGGCTGTATCAAAAATCCTTACATGCTCTGATCCTTGTAGTAGTCTTGTGATATACATAGTGAATGCATCATTCACCCTCTTGTAGCTTGAACCATCCAAATGCAATTGTTGGTAAACTTTATAAATCACATCTTGTCCAAACACCCCTCGGGTACTTAATCCCTTATATGGATAAAATCTAGCCAAGGCATAGACCAGATAAGATGTCATGGTAAAACTCTTGGTTTGCAACACATTACACAATTGGTCATGTATCACTGCACTGATGATGCCTGCCCAGTGATAATCAGTTTTTTGTTCTATTCTTACTATGACATAAAACATCCAACTCTCAAAGATCCCTGCACTCTTCAATCCCACCACTCTGCTAAGGAGTTTGATTGGATCATAGTATTCTGGTTTAAATTTTTCCCTGAATAGTTGCTTAGGCTTCTCCATCCAAGAGTTAATGATTTGCAATTCCTTGATGGTATCCTCCTCATAATATTTCCTAGCCACATATAGATCCAGGCCTACCACATGGGATCTCTTAGGAATATCAAATGTTTGTGCCACCAAAGGAGGGGAGAAGTTAGCCAACACTCTGCCTTGTGGGCCAATCACCCTTTGTGTACCTCTGTCATAATGTCTGGCACACTCTAGAACCAATTCATAACATTTCACTGTGGGAGGAAAACTAGCAACATGAGCTAACCCTGATTCCACCAATCTCCTAGCCAACAATAGGGAATCCTATATCACCATTCTTGCCTTGAATTCATCATAGTCCCATTTTCCCACATTGGTATCAGTGACCCCTGACCAAACGAAAGATAGCCTTGTCTCAGGAACTTTTATTTTGATATCTATCTTAATCCTTTCTACCTTGAAGATGGTAGAAGCTCCCTCATCACTGGGATCCACCACCTTGCCTTTAGCTCTACCAGCTTTGCTTGATGTAGCCTTCATTCAAAAGACCATAATAAATATCTATCATAGTATAAGAATCCACGTTATTCCATCATAAATGCATGCCAATCACCAAAGAAATCCAAACAATCAACCAGAATCCCCTAAGAATAACATTAAGCATCATTTCTCAAAGTTTGGGATTTTCACCCCTTCACAAAATTCAAGCGAGAAAGGAATTTCGGGGAATTCTGGGAGCATATTTTAGCGATGAAAACCAAAAAACACCCATAAGCATTCAATCATTATGTAGAATTGAAGAAACATTTGCACATACTTTTAAATTACCCAAATCAATCCTATAATGAAAATTCATTAATAGTTAATTCATTCATTCCCTTATTTCTTCATTCCTAACAAATTTTCGAGGAAATGAAGGGGCAACGAAAATTGGAGAAATCCTATGGTAGCGGATTTTCGCAAAACTAGTCAAATTTCCATGCTTTATGCAACTTTTGGGGAAACAGCCATGGGATGGAAATTTGGGGAAATCTTGAGGCGAAGGAAATCCACAAAGACACAGAAAACCCGAAATCACAACTTAGTCAGTATTTCGGCCCAAATTGATCAAATGATCATGATTCTGGGAATTCAAGCTTGGATTTACATTCTTCAAATCGCTCATCAATGGATTTAAGTTTCTAATTCTCCCAAAGGGTGATCTATCAGTATTAATAATGAATACAAAATAAAACCCTAGGTTATCAAGATGAACACACAATCATAGTTTCAATCCTCACGCTCACAAGACCAAATTCAAAGGGAGAAAATCAAAACCATCCAAGCAAGACGTGATCAAATCAAAAAATGAGCAAAGGAACAAATGCTGATTTCAAAGGGGAAGTCAAAATGTGCAGGAAAAACCCTAGCTTAATTGCAAACCCCTCAAAATACTGAAATCTAAATCTCAAGCATACCCAACATGCCAAAGGAACATTCACACTCATCAATCGAAGGTAGAGCAACTGATACATACCATTGATGAAGTGAAATCGATAGAAATAATGATTGGAAGTAAGTTTGACGCGCAAACAAGCAACAACCACAATAATGCCAAGAAAGTCACACCCAAGATCTAAATCCGCAAGTCCAAACACCAATCACTCTGAACAATCAAAATCGAGCTCCTCCAGATTCAATTAAGGCAAAATAAGATCGACTCACAGCATAAAAGACCAGCTCAAACCTTATTAAACACAATCACAAAGCCCGTACGTGAGCTATTAATGCAATGACAAGACAACTCAAGATGAGTTCGAGGACTCGAGGAAGGAAAGGAATTTCGGGTAAATCCGGTCGACACAAAATTCCGTGAAGGACCGAAATATATGAAAAACAGTGTGAACCAGCCTCCGTTGGGTTTTCAAGAAAACTGAGGAAATCCGCAAGAGGAGGAAAATCCCAAAACCAAGGAAAAACCCAAAATTGACCCAATACTCAATATTTTCAAAGTGTTCCTTAGCAAGGGTGTTTGCATAAGAAAGATAAGTCATTCAGGAACATTGCAAAGTGACAAAATCGCACAACCACAGGACCAAAGACCCAGAAGAAAACCAAAAGAGGAAGCAAAGAGGGTCCCTACTCGCAGTGGGGCGTGTGTGCAAAACTGCACAACAACTTACAAGAAAGTGTTGATGTCAATAAAGTTGTAATACAAAATAATAATGATGATAAAAAGATTATTGAATTTCTGAAAACTCAAATGACTGATAGAAAAAGGATTGAAGAGGGATTGCAAGTCAAGTTAAAAGACACAGATGAATTGTGTGATAAACTAGAAAATGAGGTTGCTTCATTCAAGAAAATTTCAGATAATGATTCCTTGTTAAAAGAACTAACTCTTAAAGACAACATGATTATAAGTCATAAAATTGAAATTGAAGAATGTAAGAGGATAGTAGATGTTTTAAGGTCTGATTTGGAGGTTAAAAATATTGAATGTCAAAAAACTTGAAGGAGAAGTAGTTGTATTAAGAAAAGAGCTTGAAAGTGTCAAGGTTTAATCAAGTAAAAATCAAAAATTTGATCATAGTACTAATTTATTGAATGAGATGTTGGGAAGACAAAAGCAATCTAAGGATCCTATAGGAGTGGGATATGAGGTTGGACAAAGCTCTGTAGAAGAATCTAAACATGAGATAGTGTTTTCTACTGCAGATGGAAAGAGGTTTACAATCAAGCAAACACCAAGAATGAAGGTTGATATTGGTCATCATATTGTTGTTTCTCAAATAGAAGATAAATGTGTTGATGAAAGGACAAAAATACCAACAAGACCTCCATTTATAAGGTATAATTACCCTCAATTTCATGGATATTGCTATTGTTTTCATGCTTATGGTCATAGAGCAAGAAATTGTAGGAGGTATGGAACATATGATCATAGAAGTTTTGGAATGTCAAGAAAGTATTTTTCCTTTACTCCTCAAATTGGTTATAATATCATATGCCTTAAGTGCCATAAACTTGTGCATAAGGCACAAAAATGTAGGAGTAATTTTAAGGCATCTTTTAAAAATAACAATGTAGATGCATTGACCAAGAAAAAGAAAGGGCCCATACAAGTTTGGAGGAAAAAACAAGACCTAGGAAATGAAAATACTAAACTAGTACATACTGCACAAAAGGAATCAACTGTTGTCTGAAAGGTCAGCATGAGGTAAGGGGGAGTTGGTTACTGTATTACTCTTCAACTTTTTAGAGAAATTTTGAAGGTGTGCAAAATGTTGCTTGTATTGCAGTGGCAATTCTCTATGATGTTGCAAATGTTGCTAAATTTAATGATGGAGTAATTTTTTTTGTAATAATAGAACTTTGTGTTCTGTAGAAAATAGGAGACAAACTTTATGCATATGCAAACCTTTGAGTGTTGGTGAAATCTTTATGGGTGAATGATTGTTTGAGCAGAGAATTCATCTCTTTGCATTGTTTTTCAATAATCAAGGTGTGAGCTATATGTTTTATGGATTTGATGTCTTGAAGTGAGCTTTATATCTGAAACAGTGTGGAGACTGTAAAATATGTGTGCATCTATGATCTTGAACATTTCACAAGTTGTTGTAATAGTGATGGGATCTTACAAAGGGAAAAACATGTGTCCAGGATTGTCATGTGGTCTCTATGTTATTTTTTTACAATGTGAGCATTTTTTTCTCTTGATAGTTTGCATCTTATACACATGGTATCTTGAATTGAGAATGATGGACATGGCCACAGTGAACAAACAAAGACTATGAGTTCTTGAAAGCAAGCATATCATAACAAGTAGTGGTGGTATAGGGTATTTGTTTGAGTGATATCAATTAAATTTTTCTTGGCCCTAAAACATAAGATGTCTAAGCACTGTGATTTCTTGATGTGCATACCATTCTATCTCTTTTAGAGTGTCTTAACTTTCAATGAATACAAAATACATCAAACTTCAATACAAGGGTGTTTGATAAATACCATTTTTTGGACAGACCATGATACATCTAAATGTTACTGATTCTGGAAGTTTTGTTTTTGTAGTCATTTGATTAATAGGTTTTTGAATGACAGTGACTCTGCTTGGACAAATCTTCTAATTATTAATAGTGTTATTGATATTTAAAAGGTTGTGATACAGGTCATTTATGCTAGTTTGGAGTCATGTATTCATGATAGAAGGTGCAAGGGGTTAGAGACTTAAAAATGTGATTGGTGACAGAATATTGCACTGTGAGACTATAATTGTGATTTCTTTGTCCTTGGTCCAAGTATTTGTTTCATGTTTGATATATGTTGGATTCTTGGTATCTTCCTTGAAGCATGGTAAACGGATTACAACAATAATATGTCTATAAAATATATAGGTGTTTCTTTCCTTGTTCATAAGGGGAATAGATTGGAGGAGTCCTTAGTCAAATGAGATAGTGACTCATATTAGCATCTTGACAGCAGTTCTGAAATTGTTATTGACATAGGAAGTAGCATAAGTGATGATTTTATGTTGTCAAGCTAATGATCAACTTGTTTATGATTATGATATCTATGTCAAGTAAGTAAAAAATGGGGAGCAAGACAAATTTGTAAGAGTATCTTGAGATTTAATTTCTCACAGTGTGCTTTAAGCTTATGTAGATTCTTGTGACATTGTGATAGATGTTGAATAGTATCATGTTTTATGAAAATACCATGCTTGAAAGATATTTGCAGTTAGATTCTTGAAAATATTGTTTGCTTTGTTATCTCAAATAGGGGGAGAAGCTTATATGATGTAGATGCTACCTTGCAAGTGATAGAACTTCTTGAGAAGTGTATAGTTGATGCCTTGGTACATGGTTATTCATGCTGGTAACTTTGATTATAAAATTGATATTTGGTGCAGACAAGTTATTTGATTGCTCATGTGATTAATACAAGGAGATATATGACATAGAGTTATTTGGTTATGACTAAAGTAATGATATGTTGATAGTCTTTGATTCTTGATTTCTCCTTCCAGATGGTTATAGTGCTGGCTAGTTTCAATTGTTTATATTCATGGCATCTCACATTCTCTTTTTTCATTCTTTGTCATTGAGGTAAAAAGGGGGAGAGATGATATGTGTTTTTCCATCAAGGACAAAGGGGGAGTTTGTTGGATTTCAGTTGTTTATTGTGATTGTTTTTCCTTGATGACAAAACTAGCTTTGGTAATACATGATGTTTTTGGTGACACATTTACATGATCTTGGTGGCACATGATGATTACAGTTGATTTACATGGTCTTTACATGGAATGCAGTTACAATTTTTAGTTACATGTTCATACTGATATTTGATATGTTGTTCATTGTGATAGGGCATGCATTTTCTTCGAGTATATATGACATTGTTATCATTAAAAGTCTTAGGTATATTCAGATTGATTACTTTTAGGTTGTGATATATTCAGATTGATCATTTGCAAATTATTTTTCAATGATATATGAGTGGCACATCTTATGTTTGCACAAAATATTTGATACATGGTGTACAAGGCTTTGGGAAACTTGTTTTGGAATCTTGTTTGATCATTTGTCAAATATATATGTGAAATTCACTTTATGGCTCGAAAGCATTAAGAAAATAGTCACATTGTATTCATGTGACATCGGTATTATAGAATTTTTTATCATCGACATCTTAAAGGTTCTGAGTTGGCAATAACAAGGTATCAATATTGTTTTAAATAATGATTTATGCTTAATGTTTGTATCGGGTAGTGATAACCGAGGTGTTGAGATACAACATACAAAGCATGTGACATCAACTTCACTCATTAGATGACCTGGCAGTACTGACTTGGAACCGAAATTGTATGTTTGGTTATGATGTGGAAATAATGTGTGTCGGAATCCATGGTAGAAGACTTTGACATCAAACTCAAAAAATTATGATGTTTTGTTGAATTATTGTGTTTTTGTCATACCATACTTTAAAGCATCATTGTGTTTGATAAAGTATTTGAAAGACTTGAACAAAATAAAAAGATAGGGAAAAATCATTTTGTTTTTCACTGTGTGAAGGGTTTGGAACCCTAGCCACCATGATGATATTTTTCTTCAGCTGTAAATTTATGCTTTTCTTTTGGCCGATACTAGAGGAGTGTATCAAGCTCATTGTAAGCATGGACATCAGGTTATGAGCTAATGAAAGCTCGGTAGTGGATAAGGAAGTTTCAATTTTTTTTCAGCTGGGCAGTTATGGTTGTCTTAAACAAATTTCTTTGGTATTTTTTTGACTTCTTTAAACCTTAATTAGGTAATAACGCAGTTGCTTTTGAAAATTGGTTTAAAGAAAATGATTAAAGAGATTTAGAGCTTAGGCTATAACTGAAACAATTTCTTTATTTTTTGTTAAAACTCTTGTTTTGAAAACAAGAAGAGATTATTGGGCAGTAACTAAAATAGTTTCATTATTGTGTAATCTTTGTAAGTTTTTGGTTTGAGATTTGGTTTAAAGAAAGAAGTCCTATGGGTTGTAACCAAAATGTGTTATTTTTGAATGGTTTGTTTAAGAGAGAATATTTTATGGTTTTGCATTGAAACCCTAACTCAAGTTGGTTTATAGTTATTGCAATCAATTTTTAAAGTTATATCTGAAAGATTCGATTAAAGACAGATGGCAGCATATGTAAATTTTTGTATACTTATATAAATAGTGTTGTTCAATCTTTTAAGTTTGGGTTTTTAACAGATTTATCATGTTGAATGTGTTTACATAATTATGTAATTGAAGTTTTGCAAGTATGATGCAAAATAGAGTATATAGCTGATATATTTGGTATTTTAGAGATGTCAAAATGAATCTTTAAGATATTGAATGTATTAGAATGAAAGTAATATGTGGATTGAATGAAATAAAGTAACCATTTGATATATTAATGTTTTGAGGTTTTGTAAGGGGTTGGTGCTCCTTGGAATGGGTGTTCCTAAATGTATAAGGGGTTGGTACTCCCAAAGGTTTTAAGGGGCTGGTTCTCCTAGAGTAGGTGCTCTAAATTTTTCTAGTGAGGCATTGTAAACAGTGATTTTTTGAGTTTAAGCCAGTGAGGCATCATTTCTGGAGTGGTTTTTTCTACCCCTACAAGGTTTTCAACTCATTAATTTTTTTCTTTTATGGTCTCATTGCTTTGATGTGATAATGTGTTATGTGATGAGTCCTTGTGTGATTGTTTTTCATGTCTATCTGATTTTCATAAGTTATCAGATACATTAATTTCTATTAGCAGTTCTTATTTCTGCAATGTTAATGTATTTTGTTGTTACAAGTACTTTCATAGTCATATGTCGCAAACTAGTTTAAAAGTTCTATTTAACCAAACAAGTTTTGCATGATGTGATGAAAATAATTTAGTCTATCACATCACATGTTCATTCATTGATTCATAGTTCAAGATTTTTATGTTTCAATCTATCATAATGTACTAAAGCTCTTTGTTGTTTCAATGCTTATCATGTGTCATTCAGTTGCAGAACTATTGTAATTTCTCATAAAGTTGCATTGAAATTTGGTGGTCTTAAAGTGATTCAATGATGTTGGTCTTCATGTACACAGTCTTATGAGTTGCATCTGTTTTTCATCATGGTCTAATTGTTAAAAAATGTCAGTGACATCTTTGGCAAGTGTAAGATATCTCACACAGGTTATATTGGCATAATTTTTCTAAATGAACTAGGTTAATGTTGTCATATCTTTGTTTACCTCTTTTCATGAATTCTCTCAAAGTGATTACTCTGCTTTGTTATCAATAGAAAGGATATTTGAACTAAAAGTCTTTTTCAAAGTTTAAAAAGGTTTGAATTTTAGGTCTATCTATCAGACATTGATTCACCCCCCCTCTCAATGTTTGTCCATACTCCAACAATTATAAATATCCATCCTTAGTTTTAATTAAATTTAGTCGATATCTTGTTGAATATTGTAACTGTTAGTACTCTATAATTTTTTCTTACTCGCCAATTTTGTCCAATTCTAATGAAAATAGAAAGTTGATCTAAAATCACTATGTGGAGGATCCACCAGAGGAAGAGCAAGGCCCACTCGACTAAAGGAGGTGTTAATTCTGTTTTGTGATAATTGTTTAGAAGTTAGCACTTTGATTCTGTTTAATCGATGTTAACCAATTATATTTACTCAGATTAGATCACTACCATTTAAACTAGTTAAGTCATTTTAGTGTGAATCAAAGTTGCATCATTTACTATATATTTCATTAAGTATTCATTTACAAATGCATGTATTTGTAGAAATATTAGTAATCATGACTAATGTAAGGATAGATCTGAAGCTAAATTGGAATATTTTCTTGGAGGTTTAGTTTTATCGCTTTCTAGATTTAAATGTTTAATTATTTACAACATAAATAGATTCAATGTTTCCTAGATTACAATTCATTACTTGGAACGTAATTAAATTTATATTTAGCAACTTTAAATTTTGCATACTAGACTTAGAGTTAATTTAATTTACTTCATATATATCCCAATGAACCAATTACAATTAAGTAAGGTAACGTCTAAACTAAATCATTAGGACTAGAATAGGTTTAAATAAGCATTAGTTATCCAATAAGTTAGAATCATCCTTAGAAATAGCTATTCTTTTTCGTTCCCAATGAGCTCCTTAGAGCTCATGAAGGCTCCCGAGGGAGATTGACCAAAATCAAAGTCATTGTTAACAGTGCAAAACTCCCAATTTTTGGAGTCCTCCTTATCGTATATTGCTCTAAGACACACCCGATTCGATAAATAAAGAATTAAATGATGCGATTTTTGGCATCAATGACCTCACCCATGAAAGGGGAGAGAGAGAGAGAGAGAGAGAGAGAGAGAGAGAGAGAGAGAGAGAGAGAGAGAGAGAGAGAGAGAGAGAGAGAGAGAGAGAGAGAGAGAGAGAGAGAGAGAGAGAGAGAGAGAGAGAGGGGAGAGGGGTAGAGGGAGAGAGGGAAAGAGAGAGGGAGATAGTGAGAGAGAGGGAAAGAGACAATATTTAATTATTTTAATTATTACTAATATTAATTAGTTATATAATATTTTATATATTAACTTAAAGTAAAAAAAAATCGGATATCTGATTCAAATCGAATATCTGATTTTTGCACACATACACCCAAGATTAATTAGGAGGTGGATGGTGGATAAAAGAGAGAGAGAGGGATAGAGAGGGAAAGGGAGAGAGAGAGAGAGAGAGAGAGAGAGAGAGAGAGAGAGAGAGAGAGAGAGAGAGAGAGAGAGAGAGAGAGAGAGAGAGAGAGAGAGAGAGAGAGACAGAGAGAGAGAGATAGAGAGACAGAGAGAGAGAGAGATAGGAAGGAAAGGTAGAGAGAGAGAACTAGAGGAGAAGGGAGAGGGAAGAAGGAGAGAGAGAGAGAGAGAGAGAGAGAGAGATACTAGGAGGGCAAGAGGTAAGAAGGACAGAGAGGAGAGAGGGAGAGAGAAAGGAAAGAGAGGAAAGTGAGAGAGATAATTAGGAGGGTGAAGGAGAGGGAAGAGGGAACAGAGAGAGAGATATAGGAATTAGAGGGGAAGGGAGAGGGGAAGAGAGTGGAAGAAGGGATAGAGAGGGAGAGGAGAGAGAGGGGAAAGAGAGAGGGAAAGGGAGAAAGAGAATTAGGAGGGTGAAGGGAGAGGGGAAGAGGGGAAGGAGAGAGAGAGAGAATATTAGGAGGAAGAAGGGAGAGGGGAAGAAGGGGATAGAGAGAGAGAAAGATAGAGAGAGAGAGAGAATTAGGAGGGGGAGAGGGGAAGAAGGAGAGAATGAGAGAGAGAGAGAGAGAGAGAGAGAGAGAGAGAGAGAGAGAGAGAGAGAGAGAAGGGAGAGGGGAAAAAGGGAAGAAGGGTCTGAGAGAGGGAGAGAGAGGGAAAGGGAGAGGGAGAGGGAGAGAGGGAAAGGGAGAGGGAGGGAAAGAGAGAGAGGGAGAGAGGAAAAAATACAATATTTAAATATTTTATATATTATTAATATTAACTAGTTATATAATATTTTATATATTAACTTAATATATATATAAATATTTATACATTAACTAAAATATTTAAATATTATACATAATAATATAATATATTATATATTATACATAATTCCATAAGAGATTATCATAAAATATATATTATATATGAAATTATAAACTATATTGTATATTATCAACTAGATATATTAAAATAAACTATAAACTATTTATTGCATTTTTTAAATTATATATTAAAAACTATAATACATTTTTTATATAAAATCATATATTAAAATTATATATAAAATAAATCAAATATTTGATTTGGATCGGATATTCGATATCTCTAAGATAAAACCTACTACCTAGGGATTAGCATCGGTTTTGCCTTGGAATTTGGCTAGGACATGCCAATCCTAAGAATTCAACACAAAAAATGTGTTTAATAACTTACCTTGCTTTTCTAGACTTCGCCCATGTGGCTGATGACTTTTTTCTTACCCTAAATTGATGAAACGATAAGGGTTTTTCAAGGAGATTCTCAGCTTTCCACCAATATAAATTATTCTTTACTTTGAATTTAATAAATTATTATTATTCATTTTCTATTTGAATTACGACTAAAGTCCTAATTGATAGGCTGATTGAAAAACATGTATATCTTTCAAACGGTATCACATTTTTTGAATCCAAAACATGCATCGCATTCTATGCTTTGCATACTATAGAATTTTAAAAAAATGAATTTCATGAAGTTTTGACCAAGTTAAGGTGGTCAGACATACGAGTTTTTATATTTTTTAAAAGTTGTAATAAAAAAATCATAATTAATTGTTTACTTGGAAAAAAATTACAAAAAAATATGCATCACATTGGGACATGAGTCCTCTACTTATATCTAAAATTGTATAAAAAATAATTATAGTTTTATTGTGGTTAGGGTGGTCGAACAAACACCTACTTCTTATTTTTTCCCTGAAATTTAAGTACTACTCCATTGAAATTTCAAATTTTCACCAAATAGATTTTTTTTTTAAATAAACTTAGTAGTTTAGAAACTACATTCAATTTGCTACAGATTCTATTTTTACATATTTTTGAAATAATATAGATAACTTATTCATTTTTTTATGTCAAGTTGCCTAACTCTGAATTTTCTGAATTTTCATCGCCACTTAAGGGCTTGTTTTTTCCATGATGATCCTGCACATACCCAAATGGAATCCTGACATATACATATGTGCCCCATGGTGTAGTAAAAGCAGTCTTTTATTTTTTTGATTCCTTGACTTTTACCTGATTATTTCTTGAGAAATCATCCATCATGGATAGGAGTTCATATACAGTTACTCTTTGCATCATTGCCTCCATGTTTGGCAGAGGGTAGTTGTCTTTAAGTGATGCTACATTCAGATTTCTAAAGTCCACACATAGTCTTATATCCCTGTAGTGTAGAAAAATGCATACCTTGCATTTGCACACTTAATTTGGGCCTATTTTAGCACCCCTTGCATTCATTTCCCTTTAGGTCACTTATTATGGGCCCCTAAGACCCCATTTTATGCATCTAGAGGCATATTTCAACTTTAAACCTAATCAAAATTCATAAGCAACCATCAATATTGGTGAACCACCTTTCAAAGTGGAAAATTAAGCCTTGTGGGACCAAGACGCCACCTAGGGTGTCTTAGTCCTGGGGGCTTTGTTTTTGGGAATTAAGAGCGGGTAATGAAAATATTTGAATTTATTTTTCCTTTTATCGGCCTTTGGGATCTACTAATCGGGTTATTAGGTAGGAATGCCTATAAAAGTAAGATTCACACCCATTTTTCACCTAAGTAAGAAATAAGCAAGTAAGAAGCAAGAAAAGTTGAAGCAAACAAGTAATAAGAAAACAAGTTGAAGGAGAGTTTCTAAGTTTTGGATCAGCCTTTTGTTGTGTTTTTGCAAGTTTTTCAAGTCTATTTCCCAGTCAAGATCTAGCATTACCAAGGATTATTAATGGATTCCTATTGTGGGTCATGAGAGATTCTAGGTTGGAGATGTAACTAGCCATTTTTCCAAGCCTAAATACTTGTTTCTTGATTGATTCCATCTTCCATTATTGCTCTATTTTTTTCCTAAGGAAGGTACATTTCATGTTTGTAACTTTTTAGGGTTATTAGAGATCTCCTTTATAGGTCATTTACAGTTGTATCTTAGGAATCTTATTCTATTGCATTTGAATAGGATTTCTTCATATTCTAGCTTACATAATCTTAGACACACTTAAGATTAGGGCACACACACATTTCCATTTTCATATCTATGCTTTTTCCTCAAGGTTTAGTTACCAAACAAGGAATTTGACCAAGATAAACCCCCATCAAAACTCAATCCAAATTTCTTTGTTTTTTAGGTATTTTTACAGGTTCAGATCTAGAGACTTGGTGAAGAAGGAAGTGCAGACCTTAAGCTTCAGGACCATACTCAAAAATTCCAAAAATCTAGAATGGGACTAATACGCCACCTAGGGCATCTTAGTCCTCTGAGGGGAATTTTTTAGAGATTTTTTGACATTCTGCTCTAAGATCTAAAGATTTTGTATCTCCCTCGATAAATAACAGTAGGACTAAGACAACATTAAAGTTGTCTTTGTCCCCACTTACATATTTTGATAGCATTTTTATATTTCTAGAATCCTCACAACATCTCTAGACTTCCCAAGTACATACATCCTATCTTGTTGTTGCATAATTTCATCATTAGAATCTTTCATTTAGTTTGCATAACTAGGTTCTATAGGTTGAATGCTTATTTGTCTTTCCAAGAATTTTCTTGGTGTTGAACCCCTTAAATATCTAAAAGAACGCATCCCCCCCTTTCCTAAGTTCTCCTAATTGAGAATTGACTCACCTAGTAAGGTTGATGGTCAATCCAACTAGGGTTATTAGGACATATTTGAATGATTAATGGGAATGTGGAGTGACATTTCATCACCCCATATTTAATCTTAATCAATCCCCATTTTTATTTCTAATAGGCATCGAATTAGGCACCCAAGAGGAGTGCCTGATTGGATTAATGATACCTCCTTCTCTAAGATTCATGAGCTCTTCGTACATCTTGGGTTCTAGAGTAGGATTTATTGGTCTTTGTTTCTACCTAAAGGGTTTAGCGTCGAGTTTTAATGGTATTTCATGCTGAAACAAGTCCTCTCTATATGCTTTAAGTTCCTCGTATGATCATGCAAAAACATGTTTATACTTCCTTAATAATGTAATCAGTATCTCCCTAATCTTAGGACTTATCTTCTTTCCAATGTACACCTTCTTGGGAGTCAATCCAATTCCTAGATTAACCTCCTTAATGTCTTCCCTCTTCATTGGTGTTTGTTTCATTATTGCTCAGTCATTCCCATCAACCACCCTTTCTAATGCCACTAATCCTTTAGGTATTTTATTTGTTTTGAGCTATACCACCTCTTTGTCAAACACAGTTTGTTTACCATCTACTTCTTCAACAAATAGATTGAAATCAAATTCTTGAGCCTCATATTGATCTATACAATGTAGAAATTTAATCAAATCATCTTTATCATTGAACACCTACCAATTGTAAATATTATTAGGAATTGCAGATTTGGCCTTGAACTCCACTTGTGAGATGCTTTCTAGTGTAAGATAATCCTGCTTTAGTGCCACATTCTCCAAGAATTCAACCATTATGTTTTTAGATCTGTCTACCCAATCAATTGAAAAAGAATCAAAGAGCTCTATGTCATCCCACATTACATACTTATATTGTTTCAACCATTTATTTTTTGTAGAATATTTGGCCCTTACATGTGAAACAAACAACTCTGAATCCTGAAACACAGCTAGTACCTTGATCCCATATATTCTGGAAATGCTTAAGCCTAATAACAAGGCTTCATATTTTTCTATGTTGTTGGTACATTCAAAATCCCAATAGAAATGAGTACTTAAATGTTGTACCATTCGGTGAAATGAAAAAATCTAGCTCCATTAACCTCTTTACAGCAAGATCCATCAAAATACATTTTCCATACACCTTGTTCATTATGAGAAACATCTCTAGCAACTAGATCTGTATTTTTCAATTTAGGGTTTGAGCATTCAATTCTAAAGCTTCCAAGGTTAGCATCACAAAAACAATTCATTTGATTTGGATCAAAATGTTCTATGACTTGTTCTGATCTTGGCTCCCTGTACAACTTGAATTATCTTCCATTCATGATAATTATGGCATAGGATAGATCTAGTTGTACATTTCCTCCAACTACTGATGCCCATTGTCTTGACAAAATAATACCAAAGGAGGTGTATCCACTACTGTTATATCAGTTTTGTAAGTGGCTTCTGGGTAGGAAGCTAGCTTCAGTTCCACATCCCACATTACACCAATGACCAAGATAGATCTATTATCCATGGAGTAACATTTTCCATAAGTAGTATCCACCCATAGTCCTAACTCCTTCATGACAACCATTGGTATAACATTGATTGCTACCCCTAAATCAATCATGTAGTTTCTCACCAATTTATTATTTATCAACAAGGTAGTGTAGAAAGGGTCTATTTGAGAGGGAGGATTTGTTAGGGTGTCCCCTAGGTATACTTTTGAACTTTTGGATTCTTCTCTTTTGACATTGTTAACCCATTATTGATCCTTTTGGGCTACTTCCTTGTTTGATTTATTCATTTTCTTAGGTATATCTGATAGTAGCTTGAGTGTATCATTTCTATATTATTCTATCTTCATCATTTCTAGTAAAGTAACTGAAATTTTTATTTGGTACAAAGCTTGAGTGAAATCAAATGAGGGAGAATTCACTATTTATCTTTTAGTTAGTTTATTTTCATGTAAATCCTTTGATTTATTTCTAACTTCACCTTGATCATTCTTTTTTATCTCTTTAAATTTAGCCTTTTGAGAATCCTTATATTCTACCTTTCCATTTTTTTCCTAAGTTTCTCCTTTATCCTTTATGAACAATCCCCCATGTTTTCCTTCATCTACATTTACTGTCTCATTTCTTAGTTTGTAATTACTCTTTGCTTGTGCCACTGCAACCATAGTCAATGACTTAATTTCCTCTTTTGTTGGCCTTCTCAATTGAAATTGACTTTTTTTTATGGTGCTTTAGGAAAATAATGCTCTACATCACCTCCATTTTCTGATAAGAGAATATATCTTTTCTTTTCATATGGACATTATGCCTCTAACTACATACATCATACTCATACCCATCCTCATCTGATGAAGAATATTCATTATCAATGTGGTGGGGTCTCATTGACAACATATTTATACTATGATGCTCAACCTCTTGGTCATTGGAAATGTCTTCCTTTTGAAATGCCTGGGCCACCACACAATATTCAGGTGGGTGTGTGATTCTACATACTGCACACCATTGATTACGTTCTACAAGATGTGCTTTGTTTCTCTTTAGTGGGTTTGAAGTTTCTTTAAAATTGTGTCTTTGATTCTCATCCACCGGCTTCCCATCCTTCCAGTTAGTGTTGTAAGGCATATCATGGAGCCTTGTTTTGTCATTTTTGTAATGGGTATTCTATTTGTGTGCATTGTTGTTGGGGTTCAGTTGTATTCTGATATGACCTATTTTACCAAATATTCCAGTAACTCTTATGTTTCATTCTATAGTTAATGCAGTTCTCTTAGCCTCTGCTAGGGACGCAGGGGATTTATTTATGATCTCATACCCTATCTTGGCATCAAAAGCATTAATGTAGAAATATACACACATTTCTTATTTTGGTTTCAATTCAGGGGCAATCTTATTGTAGACTTTGGCGAACCTTATATTGAAATTAACCACTGACTCATTATAGTTCTTGGAAATATTGGCTATGTCCTTTAGGGTAAAATGTGAGTTGTAATTGCTCCCATATTGTTCGAGAAATTTTTCTTTGAAATCAGCTAGATAATTGATTGATGCATCTGGAAAATTTATGTACCAACCCCTTGCATCCTCTACCAGGGATTGCATGAATAACTTCATTTTGAGATCCTCAACTTCTATTTCAATATTTTCCATGACTATTTCAAAACTCTCTATGTGTTCCTCTATTGTGATGGCATGAGTCCTTGTAAATTTTGGGATGGAATTCCTCCAATCACTATTAATTGGGTTGCGACAAATTTGATATGCAGAGAAGTCTAGTTGTCTATATCCACTTGAAGATCCTCTTAGGAAATGGTTTTGGTTTGGCTATTGGTATTGGCCTTAAGGTCCCTACTAATATTGGTACTAAGGCACATTTTGATGTACATTTTGGTTAAATTACATGTTTCCCTATGTGTTTTGTTGAGATGGGTGATATTGGTGGGCTGGGATGTATCATTGGCTAGGGGGTAGGTAAGTATATGCTGATTGCTAGGAATTTTGAGAGATATTTTGTGGTCCTGTATTTTGAGGTGGAATATTTTCTTGTAAGCCTTGGTTATGTTGTCTAGGAGGATTGGTGTGTCTTTGTCCGCCAGGTCTTGAGTTTTGTTGTGCACCTTGGTTAGTCAATCCTTGATTATGAGATGTATTGTTTTTTGCATTTGAGGCATTAGGAGTGTTGTGCTGGGGTTGTGAGATAATGCCACTGCCTCCTCCTATAATTTTTAGGGATAGGGATGAGCTGCAAGTGTTTGTTCCTCTTTATGGGAGGGGCACATATCTTGGCCCACCTTTTGAAGGTGTAGCATTATTTTTAATTACTTGTTGAGCCAACTCATCTCTTTTCTTTATGAATTGTTTTCTTTCAAGCTCCTTGTTTAATTCCTCTATTTCTTGTTTTAGATCTTCAATAGTCAATTCCCTTCTCTTGGGAGGGCTATTATATCTCTTTGTGAAGTGTATTGTATGTGGAAAAGAGTTTCTTGGCTGCAATTGAGCTATTCTATTCTCATAATCCCTTCTTTCCGTATTATATACAATTTCTTGGTCATTTCTTGCCTCAAATGCTGCCATCCATTGGTTATCAGGTTCATATGTGTGGAAGCCAAGGTGTGAATGATCATGTCTATTTTGATCTTATTGAGGAGTATCCATTCCACTTTGCAATATCTCTTCATGTGATTTGCTATTGCCTTCATTTAATGTTTGTGCTATGACACTATTCTGCTCTTGATTTTTTGTATGTATGATTGTGTTCGTGTTATGGCCTTTTCCTTTGGATTTTGAGGTAGGAGGGCACTTTGAATTATACCTTTTTCTATTTGTCCATTTTTTATCTTTATTGGACTAACTGTTCTGATGTAATGATCTTCTTCCCTCCATCTTGTAGAATGCTAAGATGGTGGAATTCAATCTTTCTAATATGTTTTTAAATGTCATGTTACTAACTTCAGTATTACTTTAGAAAAGTTTCCACCCACTTTTTGATAAGTGGGAAAGTTACAATTTCTTTGTAAGATTTTATTGATAAGGGTTCTTTAGTTTGTCCTCAGGAGAATCCCCTACTTAGTTTTGTGAAAGTGTAACTACATAGTTGTGATGTTTTGATGACTCTATAATAGAACTATATGGACTCAGGGTTGACTAGGTTTTCCTCAAATAGAGTCACCAATCTGTTAGGTGTGTGACTCAGATGGGGAGTGAAAATGACACAATTATGAATCTCTGGCTCCAAACCAGTTTTGAAATTTTATTGACTCTTTAAATGGATACGTTGGAACTGAAGTTTTCCTAAGTTTATCCCTTGTAGAGTTGCCAATATGTTAGGTCTCAAAAATGAAAATTATAAACATTGAGAGGGTTCCAAGCTCTTTAGGAACATTTTTGGCTAATGAATGAGGTTGATTGATGTGTTTGAAATCCCCTTGCACTTAAGGCTTTGTAAGACTTAGGTGGGTGTACCTAAATGATAGAGCAGATTTGAAAAGCTAAATGTGTGACCTTTAATTTTGGAAATCTATTCATAATGGCACATGGGAGTGAGATAGATGTAAGACTAATGATTAATTCCTACTATAAATATTTTGAAAATTAAGTGTATAAATAAGATTTGTAAAGTATATTGTTTGAAGTGAATATGACTAGTGCCTAATCCTATCGAGTGAATGGAGTCATATATGTATGATATATGTGTCACTTTCCTTGGATTAAGTCTAACTATCTGGCACTTTTTATTGTTTAAAACTTGTATAAACGTGCAAGGTTGTTTAGCTATCAGACTCCCCTTACTAATCCCAATGATATATTTTTAGATTATTGTGACTATTTAAAGGATTTTAACTCTTGTTTGAAGGAAACCAACTTGAGATGATTTGTTTAAAGGAATTTGGTTCCTATTGGAAACCTATAAACATAAACCACTTAAGAAGGATTTTAATTCTTTCACACAGAGACCAATTAAATTAACCACACAGTGACAGCAAGTGTGCCTAGATAAACCATATATATGCTTGATATAATGATTTAAATAATTATAAAATACCACTCTAGAGACAACAAAGATAACTTATAAGAATTAAACTCAATAGATAATTGAACACCAAGAAATGGAACACCATTTTAATGCTTCTTCTCCATTAATATCGCTTCAAAATATTATACAAAATGTAACAAAACTCTTCATGATTTAATATTACTATACTACTCTATATGCTAAATGATATAATGGTAATGATAATCAAAACTAGGCCTTGGTTTCCCTTCTTATACGGGAAGCAACAAGCTTCAGGCCTTTTACAAAAAGATGTGTTTCTCCATGATATTTATCTTAACTAATTGCATTTTTTTAAAACATAAAGAAATGATTAGGAGTCTACAACAGATCATGACACCTACTCTGTTATTCAACATAGGGAACCCGTGACCTCTAAGGATCTAGCAAGGTTCCACTATCCTTGGTGAAGCATTTTATTATTCAGTCTCCTTCAACTCGATGCCTCCCTTCGCATTTGAAGCACTTCCAACCTTGGTGATGAACACATTTATCACTGACACATGATCGATATAATCTTTTTTGATATGAGTGTCGGTATTTGTGATCATGTCTTCCATATTGTACTTCATATACATTATTCCTTCTAGTTATTTATGGGTGTTCTCCATCACCATTTCTTCATCATTAATTAGATCAAGTGTCCATGGTAATAATTGAGCCAATTCACTTTTCCAATGATCTTTCTCTTTAAGTTCTTCATGACCATCAAAGAACAAGGGAAATGGGATATCCAATGTTTGATAAAAATCATCGAGTTCCTCCTTAATCCTAGTATAAAACTGCTTTTGTTGATTGATCAACTCATTATACTTGTGGAGGACTGGTCCATTCATAATCTCTTTATTAATTAGTTCCTCTCTTTTCTTCCATGCTTTCTTACAATTTCTTATGTTCATGGAAAGTAGAGTGCACTTTTACAAAGAGTTACCAATACTAGTAAGCTTGGCTCATCACCTTTCCAGATCTTTTCTTAATTATTTCTTACACAACTTCAAACTTAGTAGTCTTTACTCTTTTCTCTAATTCATTGCATTTATTTTGATCCTTTCATGGAAACACTTCCATTATATGACATCTTCCATGGAATCTAACACCCTCTGATCATGATCCACCAATGGAGAGTACAACTCTGATGTAGAAGAATATGGCAATTTATCTATATAACTAGTTGCTTCTCTTTTCAATTTCTCATTTTCCCTTATTAACTTCTCAAACTATGCCTTGTTGAATTTTCCAACATTTATGTTCAAATCTACCATTTCCATGGGATTAGTATCTCCGACTCTATGTACAAAAATATTTCCAAACATTTGGTTTGGGTTACTGATAATAGCAGGCCTCTTTTCTTGGGGGTACAAGGCCCAAATCAACAAGGTGGCCTCATCTGGGTTATACCCTGATCCAGAATACATTTTATCATTCACCTCTTGTGTCAAATGCCATGTCTTATCCCCTCTTCTCCTAAAACTAGAAAATACTATGGTAGAACTAATGTCCCACCGATAATCATCACTTCCTTTGATGTTCTTATATTTGGTAGCTTCATCATTGTATCAGAGGGACACACTCTCATGTCAGCTCGATAACCTTATGTCTCCCCAAAATCACTTGTTGAATATTTAGCAGTTAATAATACAATAAATCTCACTGTCAATATTGAAAAACATCTCAGTGTCATGTGTTTTGGCCTATCGGTGGGACACCATGTCTTCTCTCTCCGATATGCTCAAGTGTCTCTAATAAGTTATGTTTGGGCTATCGAGGGGACAATGAATTGTGTCATGTCTATGCATTCTACTCACCTCGATATGTTTATAGTAACTTGCTTCATCGGTCTATCAATGGGACCTTGTTACAAATATGCATGATATAATGTTGTCACGTCAATGGCATATGTATATTGACTTTCTTTATTGGCTCATCGGGGAGACCATGATGAGAGTCTTGTCGATGTGGTATTGTCTCTTTGATGCTTCTTATAAGGTTCAAATGGTATATGCTACTGAAGTGATACTTAGGGGAGGGTGGTGATTATATTAAGAGGATTTGTCTAGCAAAATAAATGAACATATTAGACTTTGTCTTATTTACAAAATGTGGTTCTAACGGCTATGTAATATGAATTATGTTATGGACCTTGTCATACAAATTGTTGTATTTCATGTTAAGCACAATGCAAAACCAAAGGTAGTAGATCTTTTGATGAGGATAGAAATGTGAATGGGGTAATGAATACTAGTGAAAATTAAGGTGAATTTTTTAGCTCTAACACAGGGGAGCAGAGGAAAATAAATTAAAAATGAATGATAAATAATATAGCTTTAAATTAAAACTCAAATTTGAAATCATTGTTGGACTATATGACTTCTCATCAAACACAAGGAAACATAGGAAATTTCTTGTTGATCCTCCAAGTATTAGTGCTCATAATGATAATAAAACATAAACATGAAACATCTTGCAATGAATAAACATTAATATGCTAAAGAATAATTAGGATCTCTTTATTCTAATTGATTGTAATTGATTGAAATCTTTTTGTAGATCTTATGTTTATTCTTCTCTTGAAATTGCATTAATTACCTGTAAGATGCTAGAGTTCATAAAAATTGATTAGATGTTCAAATGGAGGGAAAAAATTATATTTATATGAGTTGGAACATATTTCACATTAACCATTAAGACAAGCTGACAATTGAATTCAAATTCTTAAACATATTGAGATCAACATTAAGATCTAAAATTTAAGGCTTGATTAGGTGGGGTAGGGGTGCTAGGTGCCCTAGTCCTCTTTTTAGCTGTACTTAATCCTATTAAATAAATATTTAAATAAAATTTCTCAAATTTAACTCAATTTCCCAAAAATAACAATTAAACAAGTAAATTATAAGCATAATTAGGTTTTTTTACTTAAGAAGATTCCAAACCTAGTGTGAAATTATCAAGGGTGACAATTTATGACACTAAATTTAGCCCCCACTTTATGATTTAATGAACTTACACTCATACTCACTAAAGTATGGAAAATTCAAAGAGTTATTCCATCAAAACATTGAGGAGATAAGATAACACTAAGTCGAGAGATATGATAGTCCCTAAGAAAAGGAACCTACCAAGAAACAATGTTAAGGAAAAAGGAACACACAAACATATAAGCCATAGTGTAGCAAATAATGTAGTAATCCAAACATACACAAAGCATACAAAAGTAAACATGAAGCATACATGAAACATACAAGGTAAAAAATATATATAATGTATGGAATCATAGACTAGAAATATCTACATATTCTTACTAGGATCCACACCAAAGATGGTATCCATAAATCACGGGATAGAAAATTTTGATATTTTCTAGGTGGCTTATGAATAAGTGTAAGAACCACATGCTAGTGAAGTCTGATATTCACTAGCTAAGCCCCACAAGAAACAACATGGGCTAGTAAATTCTCATATTCAATAGGTGAGTTTCATGAATAATTGAAATCACCATAGGCTAGTGAAGTTCAATATTCACTAGGTGAGCCTCACAAGTAGAAAATTAAAATAACACAGGTTAGTGACCCTCGATATTCACTAGGTGAGTTTCATGTAAACCACATTATAAATTATAGGCCAATTAAAATGTGTTGTTTATTGGGTAACTCTAATAAAGTGCTACAAATTTAGTCAAGAAATGTTATGATAGCATCACTAGGTTCATGATGTGTGAACAAAGTGAATAACATAGGGGAATGCATGCCACCACCTTAAAGTAATTGCTAATGCTAATAGAGAGTGATTTACTTTAAGGTAGAAAGAGTGATTATTGTAAAAATGAGGCATGAGAGATTTTCGAAAGCCATATTGTAAGTGATATGTTTCGAAACGATTCAACATGACAAGGGGTTTCCCCCAGGGATAAAAAAGTCACAATAATTTAATGGAATGATCAATTCCATATTATATCACATGAGGGATCTATATATCTAGGGTCAATATGAATGATAGATAAGTCAAGATGGTCATTTGAATTAACATCATTCCAAAAACACTAGAGAACCACTAGAACAATGGAGGAAGATCACATGAAAAAAAATATTTTTTTTGGGTCAACATGGAAGAGATCTAAATTTCCTCATACTTTACATCATCCTCAAAAGGGATAAAATGGTGTATTTATGACAGATTAAGGAATGGAGATACATATAGAAGAATGTAACATATTCATTCTCTTTGTACCCTTCTACTAATGAGAATATTGTTGGGTGAAAATTATGTAATCCCTTTAACAGATTACAAAACTTGATTTCAGCCACAGTTGTGCGAGATACAATCTCTCCTCTCAGAAAGGGGAGGCACCCTTCTTACTGCTTATTGAAACTAAGTAAAAGTAATCAAGTGTTCACAATGATGTACACTATGGTTAAGAGATGCGGGTGTGCCACATTCATAATTCTCTCTTTTTTCAAAGAATATTTTTTACACTGCTTCATGGTTTTGAGTTCCTGATTCAATATAACTTCAAACTAAAAACAAAGCAGTAATTTTGATATTCTTATCTTGTCAAATCAAAGACCAAGAATACTAGCATAATAACGATAAATGATAAAAAAAAAGAAAACTCATGAAGGCACAAAGTCATTTCGTAGCTTTCACCAATGAACCCTTTGAGATATATAACTAGCATTGTACTAGAAGCACAAAGTCTTCTAGACACTCCATGATAGATCCATGAACAACATGAACAAATACAAGCACAAAGTCTTGTAGAGAGTTCACCAACAACATTCAATCAAATAACATAAAATTGAATAAAAGAGTATAACACAAAGTTTATACAGATTTACTCAAAGCCCTTTAGATCTCAATCACTAATCACTCCCAATCTCAATCAAATCCAAAAGATAAACAATTCCAAGAAAAATTATGGTATACAAATTTCTTCTTTATTGATCAAAATAGATAAACAAAGATGAACAAAAAGTTTCATGTATTTTCTTCTCAAAATGTCAGAACTTCATTTCAAAAGATTAAAGTTAAATATTACAATAGGATCATCTCATATTTATAGATGGGAGAGAAGAGAAAATTTAGGAAAATCAAATGAGCAAATCTAGGAACAAATCTAGGAAAATTTTGACCTAACTAATTGACTTATTACAAAAATGAAATCCTCTTTTAGAGGAAAAAATCTCTAATTTTACATGAAATTACATTTCTCAAAAGGAGATATAAGATGCCGAGAACTATTTACAAAATGTGTAAATGAAACAAAAAACTATCTAACACAGGAGATGAAAAGAAGTCTTCATGTTTCCTTGCTTTGTATGCAGAAGTCTTCATATATCTTCTTTGTCTCCAAGATGAATGCCTCATTTGGACCAACAGTGTAATCCACTATAGTGTGAACTCTGGTGATTGATCTTTTTGCAAATGAGTGAAGCTTCTTGCATCTATCAAGATGCCTCTTGAGATTATCAATAGAAAGTCGTAAGTCACAAATTGCATGCATGGAAGTCTTTGAAAAGTTGGCATCCTCTACTTGCTTCATGACAGCTTCCTTGTAGATCCATGAAAGTTCACTGACCGGGAGGAAAATATGATCTTCATCAAGGAGCTTACTCGGTAACTCCTTAATTTCATCTTCTCGGATAACATGATGTCCTTTGACATCTTCTTGTACTTGGTGGAAATCTTCAATAAGAGACTTGATCACTTGAATGCAGTGCTTGAGAGATTCTCTTACCTCCCCATACTTCTCTTTTTTGAGAATTACCCCAACCTCCATCAACTTACTCAGCTTTGCCTCTTTCATTTGTGACCAAAATGAGAGGCGTTTTTCCATTTCTTCTTACTCCTGGGAAAGTATGCTTTCTCCTTTATTGAGCTCAATTTTAGCTCGGATATCTGAGTGGCCCTCTCATCTACAATAGTTATAACCTGTCAATCATGTTCTTTCATTTCATCAATGAAATCATACAACTTATCCTTGGAGGAAAATTTTTTTTCCCTTTTTACTATTGATTCATCAATGCTTATCATAGCCGTAGGTTGTGCATTTCCTAAAGAACCTGCTAGTTTCCTCAAAATAGTTGCATAATGCTCGACCTTTTCTTTGTACACATCTCGAGCGTATTCCTTCTTTTCAAGACTTCTTTCTAATGCATCTAGGACTACCTATGCATCTTCGTTTGCACTTTCATTTGTCACTTTTCCAAGCCAGACTCTCGTGATTGTGTAGTCCTGCATGTTAACAACACCTTCTTCTTGCGGGGGTAGACCAATCTCCACAAACTTATGACCAATTTTGTCAACATGAAGCCTTGAATAAACTTTCGTCTTTTTCTTCCCCTTGGCTTTGGGAGGAGGAATCTCTTCAAGATCAAGCTCTTTGAGAGAAATCATTTGTTTCTTTCACTTTGATACTTGAGATACCAACTAAGGAGGAAGGGAAGAAGTATATGCTTCTTGACTTGTCATCAAATCTTGTGTCATAGTTACTCCTATAGAAATGATTGGTATGGTAACAATTAGGGTAGTATCTGTCATGATTTCTCTAGTAGACTACATACCAAGTTGATTTTGCAAAGACTCATTCATGAATCTATTGAATTCAACCTTAGATGAAATATCAAAATATGTTGATGGAAAACTTGGGATGAATGAAGTAGAACATTACAAGACATCAACAGTTGGTAGGTTTGAAAATGTATGAGGAATGTCAAGGATGGTTGATGTTGCAGTGGGAAGAGAAATTTCCACTGCATATTTGGTAAATGTGGGAGGATGTGAAGTAGAAAGATGAGATGGAGGAGTGTTAGGATTGGGAGGTGTATAAGGAATATTTGAAGTAATGGGAGATGACATTCGGGGAAGATCCTCGACAACATTTTCATGTGAAGATAGAGATTGTTCATTTTCACACCCAAGTTCTTCATCATTACCTTCCTTTTCTCCTTCATCTTTCTTAGACTCCTCTTCTTATGCAGACTCTTCTTCTTCTGTAGACTCTTCTTCATTGGATTCTTCACTTTCAGATTCTTCTTCGAAAGTTTGTTCCACAGAAGCAAGCTCTTTTCCTTATGCATGGGTAGGTTTAAATTATGTTGCCTCTTGTTATTCAACAGTCTATGTAATTTTCTTACCAAAGGTAAACTTGATTCTAAGACCTCTCTGGGTAGAAGGAGTAGTTTCTTGTTTTTTCTTTACATGGAGTTCTATCCATTGACTAGTTTCTACTCTTGATGCTTCTCCTTCTAATTCGATATTGAAAGATTTCATTTGGAAACCCTGTTTATGCAACCATTATGTTGTGTTATGCAAGATGGGAGCAAACCTTTCCCTGATAGATATACTTTCCTTTTTAGACCATAGAATCGGAGGTAAGGGCCTCTTAGCAACCTCATCTTCATAAGAAAAATTTAGGATGTCACCAGGATCTTGGAAATTCTATGGCAGATCAGCTACACCTAGCTCTTTGATTTTCTTTACTGCTAGCCTGAAAAAGTCCATTTTGCGGATATCCTCTTCATCTCTAAAATCCACCCATATGTCTTCAAAGCAGTAGACATTCTGGTAGTATTTCTTCAATTTCCTCTTCACATCCTAATAGTCAAAGTCAAATCTATACTTTTATGTTCTGATAGTTATGACTTGCATTTTGTACACTATGAATAGTATACCTTCCAATTGTCAGAGGGAACTTGAAACCAAGTTTTTGAATTCTCATGTGTTCCTTATGAACTGAAATCAGTTATTTGTATACCTCCATGAGTATCCACTTATCTAAGGGATATCTGGGTAAAATGTATGGTTACCCATTATAGCAACCCACTCTCATATAGGTGAAAGTTGGAAATTGCAAAAAGATACATCCAACTTTTCTAACTACTTTGTATGCCTCATCTGATACTCTCTTCTATTAGAGAGTTGGATCAAAACTAAACAATAGGGGTGCAAAGAAGGCATCTGTGACCCTTCTAAAATAATGAAGGCTTTCTCTTAATTTCAACTAATAATAATATTCATATAAAGGTACAAAATGTATGTTTCCTTTTGTAGACAGCCCCAAAAATTGCTTCATTATTGCAATAGCATACACCAAATAAGAAGTCATGTAGAACTTCAGAGTGGCTGGCACATTTATCAACTGCTCATTAATTTCATCATTGATTTGAGTCCCCCAATCAATATGAGCTTTCTTTCTCCTGATGATCTGGATGTATTCATACATCCATTCCTGAAAATGGGATGACTTAGGAAATCCTTTAAGCCTGCTTAGGAGAGTAATCATGTCCCTAACATCTTCTTTGAAATCACTCCTAGGAAGCCCCTTTGGCCATCTTGAGATAGTAGGTCTAGGTATTTTCAACCATTGGTTGCTAATAAGATTTTTAGCCTTTTTGGATCTTGATCATAAACCTCTTGTGCATGTTGTATTAAGATCCTTATATATTGTTCCATGTGGGAAACCCGGAAAACAATATCAAAGAATTCAGGATCTAGTCTCATAATAAATTTCCCCGAGGAATGTATTACACTTCTACTCTCTGATGAAGTGAGATGTAATCTGGAGGAAAAACTACGTATTATAAGAGAAAGTCAGGAATGTGGATACCAGGTGCAAATTTCTATGAACAATAGCTCTCAAGTTATCTTCTAAGGGCTTTTTCTCAATTCTTTTCATGAAATCTTCAAGGTCTTGATGACCAATTTCAGTGGCTTTAATTTCATCCACCTTCAAGATCACCACAATAGGTGGAAAGACACCCTGATATTTGTATTTCATTTTTCCCTCTTTCTTAGAAGATGGTGGAGGCTTATTTGTCGTCATCTAGGAGCAACAGGAATGAAGGATATCACCTTCTTGGATCACCTAGTGAGATCTTCAGAGGAACTACAAGAATAGTGAATCAACAAATGTTAGGAGAAAAATGCAACATTGGGAAGCATCAAGTGAGTGAGCAAGTTGGAAAAACTACAAACAAGCTATCTTGCACGAAGAATGGAGCATGAGTGAAGAAATTGTTTTTGGAGTGGAAGCAAAGTGATTTCAAAGCGTTAACAGAAAACACTACTTTTTGTGTAAGAGCAGTAAAAAATAGCACTCCTACACTTGGGATAGTGGTTTTACATGTAGGGGTGTTTATTTTCAGTGCTCCTACATGTCTTTAGTGACTTGGTGAGAAAGTGTCAAGGCACTATTTTTTAGCGCTAGCGCATGTGGGAAAGAGCTAGTTCATTCTCGAGTGCTAAAAATTAGAGCTTGAGCATATCCCCCATTTTGAAGAATGAGTGTATAAGCACTCTTTTTTAGTGCTTCAGCATTTTATGGCGAGATTAATCCATGTAGGTGCGGTGATTTTCACCGCTCTTACATTTTGAAGTTAGGAAAAAACTTTAATGAAATGGAGGACAATTTCACTACCTTGATCAATAAGGAAACTGATTTCAATGTTCAAGCGGTGATAAATATCGCTCGAACATGGAAGGGAACAATGCATATGGTGAGGAGAAACATGAACAAGAAACAAAGCATTAAAAAGAAACTTCGGGCACATTTGAAAATATGAAGAAAGAATCAACAGGTAAAAATCGGTGAAGATTAAAACCCTAGTAGAGAGAAACAGTTGACAATATAGAGATTTAAAAACAAATGGAAAGAAGAAAAATTTGACGAAGAGGGAGGGAGATTAAAAAAATGTACCTCTTGAAAAATGCAAGGCCCTAGCATAAAAGCATGAAAGATCCTCGAATGCCAATCACTTGAGGTTGGAAAAAATCCTAGGGAGTAGAGGAAGAGGTTAAGAAATGATTTACAATGAGGAAGATTAACCAACTAAGAATTAATAAGTCACTTAGAAGGAGTAATTAATGCAAATTGAAATTCGCACAAATTAAGGCAGACTTAAAGGTAAAAAATATGCACGAGTGGTGAAAATCATTGCTTGTGCATGTTGAAGACTTGAGTTAGACAAACAGTGCACAAGTGGTGATTTTCCCTGCTTATGCTTATTAAAAACAAGACTTAAAAGAAAAATGCACAAGCGTTAATTTTGAAGACAAAGTGTAGGAGTGTTGATTTTCAGCACTCCAACACTTGGAGTTATAATTTCACTAAGGTACATGTAGGAGTGTTGATTTGCTCTAACATTTTTGAAAATTTGACTAACTCTCAAGAGTTGAGAGTTCACAAAGATGCTTATTTCAAAGCTCTTCAAAAGATGGACATGGGGGAACACTCAAATGGACCATTTGAGGTTTTGGACCACACATCGAGGTGAATTTAAAATTGCCTCATTTTGCTAGCTTTACGTACATAGAACAATGAAACAGACAAGTTTTGTAGGGGGTTATCCTGTGAATCTAGTGCAGCTGGATTCAAGGATAACAGTTGGCTCCAGGTAGGGAAATTCCTTCAATAATTCTTAGAAATGATTGAAAGGAGGAGAACTCTATAATCAATTGCCTTTATCCATCCATTGGGCATAGATTTAGGCAACGAAAAGAAAAAGATTCAAAAATAAAAAGAGTCAAGGATTGAAATAAAAATATTTACATTTGAACATCGATCACCTTACTGTGTAAAGTGTTTTAGATGTTTCCCACTGTGAGGAAGAGAAAATGGTGTTCCATCCTCATATGCTAGTAGGAAACTACTTTCACCCTGCAATTGTTGAATTTTCAATGGTCGAGTCCATAATGAATCAAAATTATCGTGCATACCTTTTAGTTATCTTTTCTTGTCCCATAAGAGAACGAGATCACCAATTTGAAAATCATGAGACTTGGCCTTCTTGTCAAAAATATTCTTGACTTATTCCTAATGCTCCGTGATACTTTTAGCCACCTAAACTTGTTTCTCTTCCAATTCAAAGAGATACATTATTTGTTTGTCAACCAAATTATCAAAAGTCTCATTCTCAATGGCCTTAGCCAATTTGAGGGTTGGAAGCTCTAAGGTTATGTGAATTTTTGCACTCAACCCGTACAAGAGTTGGAAAGGAGACATACCAATCACCCATTTTGGATTTATTTTATCTTCCCACAAAGTGTCATACAAAGCTTTGTGCCACAAATGTTGATTCTCATCCACAAGCTTGCGAATTATAGTCACCAAATTTGTATTGCATGATTTGGCTTGACCATTACCTTGTGGGTAAAATTTGGATGAATGAGACAAAGTTATGCCATGTTCAAAATAGAACTCAGTTATCTCACTTGATGAGAAGGAAAAATCATTGTCAGCAACAATTTTGTTTAGCACACCGAACCTGGAAATGATATTTTCTTTTAAGAAACTACATACCACTTTAGAAGTAGCATGCTTAGCTGGAATTTCCTCCACCCACTTGGTGAAGTAGTCAATCGTAGTTAGGACGTAGGTGTGTCTTGCACTTGAAGGTGGATTTACTACACCAATCAAATCAATTCCCCGTTGTTGGAAGGTTTCTTCAATAACAATTGGTTTTAAAGGAAAAGCTACCAACTTTGGCTTACCTATGAACTGTTGAGATAGTTCACATTTATGCACCCAATAGTACACATCCTGAAAGAGTATAGGATAGTAGTAATTTTATCTAAAGATTTTGTGAGTGGTAATTGGCACTGAGAAGTGTCCTCCACATTCTAAGTCATGATATGACTTCTACAATCTTTCTTGTTATTCTTCATCAACACATTGTAAGAAAGTTCCATCTAATGCACATTTGTACAAATCGTTGTCCCACAAGAATTTTTTTTTTGAATTTATTTTGATGATCCTTTTCTCCTTTGTATTCAAATGATCAAGAAATTCCCCATAAGTGATAAAATTGGAAATGATGGAATACCACTCATTAGTTGTACTGACGAATAACACCTTTGGAATTTCACTTGGATCTGACTCCTCGGTCTCTGAAACTTCTCTTAGCAATGAATTGACACAAAACTTTCCCATGTATTAACTTGGTAGGCTTGATGTACAAGTCCTATTCTTGAATCTTGGCAATTCAATTGCCTCTTTTTGTTCTGAACTCTTGTTGTGTCAAGATAGATTTAACGGTTGAATCCAGAACCAAGACCTTAACATGAATATTAAGAATGTAGAACCATAAATGTTTAACAGCCTTGACCACAAAAAAAGCATGCTTTTCCATTTGGGAATATTTTAATTCATAATTATTTAAAGGATAGCTCATGAATGCAATTGGGGATTCAAAAACCTCACTATTTTCTTACACCAAATTTTTTGAAAGTGTATGCTCATAAGCATAACTATACATGATGAATTCCTTCATGTAATCTGAGCATACTAGCACTAATGCATGAGAAATAGCCTCTTTGATATCATCAAACTCAGCTTTTCCTTCTAATTTCCAATGAAAAGTGGTAGTACCTTTCATCATATTAACAATATGACGAGTCTTTTCTGCAAAATCTGGAAGGAATCTTCACAAAAAAATTACTTTACCAAAGAAGGAATGAACCTTCTTACTTGATGGTAGAGTGAATTATTTGATACTTCTAACTCTTTCAAAGTCAATATTGATACCTTCTGTAGACACCATGTGAACAAGAAGCTTACCTTCCATAATCGCAAAAGTTGACTTCTTGGGATTCAAGGAAATGCCATGTTGTCGGCACCTCTCCAAGATTTTCCTTAGGTGATAAAAATGTTCATTGTGTTTCTTAGAAAAACCCATAAGATCATCAAGATATACTACAATGAACTTACCTAGCACATCATGAAAAGCCAGGTCCATAGCACGTTGGAACGTGGCACCATCATTAATGATATCAAAAGGAATCTTGTGATATAAAAACGTACCCCATGGCATTGTGAAGGTCATCTTGTGCTGATCACTTGAATTGACTTTCAATCTGGTTGTAACTAAAAAATCCATCCAGCATGGAGATCATTTCAGATCTGCTCACGATTTGAAGATCCTGATCCATTACTGGGAGAGGATAATTATCTTTGAGCAATAGTTGATTCAGATTTCAAAAATCCACACAAATACGGATCTCGCCAATATTCTTCTTACAAACAAGAACAATATTTTCTATCCATGTTGAATGGTGTATAAGGAATATTATTCAGGCGTTCAACATCTTTCGAACCTCCGCAAGGATTGTTCCTGAAATATTAGGGTTATATTTCCTTTGCTTTTGTTTATAAGGCAATGCTCCAATCTTCAGTAGAATATCATGTTGCACCTCTTTTGGTTAGAAAGATTTTAGATCTTCATACGAATATGCTAGGACATCCATATATTCTTGTAATAGCTTAGCAAACTACTTTCTTTCTTCACTTGTGCAACACTTAACAATTTTTAACATCTTAGGATCCACTTCAGTTCCTAAGTTTATCTGTTCAATTTCATTAGTTGAATTAGAATCTGAGAGTTGTTTTTTGACATAGCGATTGTGCTTATCAAAAAATTTCTCAAGGGATACCAACCCTTTAGGAATTTTATTCCCTTTTAGTTGTAGAAACTCTTCACCCAAAATTGGATCCATATCAGAAATAAATTCTTGATGTGGAGAATCACTTCCTTTGAAGTACAACTCATCAAAGTTTTTTTCCTTTTCTAAAAAGGCAACAATTTGATTGTCGTCATTGAAGATCTGCCAATTTTTTGAATTGTCAAGAACAGTTGTGCAGAAAACCAACTCAATTGTATAGGTGGAACCATGAAAGTATTTATGTGGTATCAAGAGCATGGTCAAGACTTCTAAAGAATCAGCTCTATCATTATATTCCCTTGGAACTATAGATATATCGAAAGCATCAAATTCTTCAATGCAATCCCAAACAAGATTGTGAAAATGGTGGAGTTTTTCATTCTTTGTCTGGTACAAATTTCTTACCTAACAAACTATCAACTCGACATCACCTTGTGCATTAATATTTTTGATACCTTTTTTTGTGCAACTTGCATTTCTAACAACAATGCCTCATATTCAGCAGTGTTATTAGTGTTGTCAAACTGTAATTTGAAAGATAAAGGGAAAAAATTTCCTTTGGGGGAAATAAAAACCATGCCTACTCTAGAACCAGTGGAAGAACAATTGCCATCAAAATTGAGTAACCAAACATCATTTTCATCACCAAGATTGATAGTGTTAAACTTTGTAGCCTCATCATCTGATGAAGCTTCGGGATCTTATATTGATAAATCATCTAATGATGACTCATTTGTTATTGAAAAATATTTAGCACTCTC
The DNA here is from genome assembly GCA_007115665.2 of Sequoiadendron giganteum. Classification (NCBI taxonomy): domain Eukaryota; kingdom Viridiplantae; phylum Streptophyta; class Pinopsida; order Cupressales; family Cupressaceae; genus Sequoiadendron; species Sequoiadendron giganteum. The sequence goes on from CM021104.1 coordinate 65,729,726, forward strand.
CAACTCATGCCTTGTTGAAGATTCACTAACTTCTTCTATTTGGAGATAATACATTCCAATGCATGAAGAATCAAATAGAATTTGAGCCCTTAGATTGTCAGATTGTGTCACTAAGAATTTTGACTCCCTTTTAGGAATCAATTTTTCCATTACACCTTTCACAGGTATCCTAGCTTCAGACATGTCCATGTTTAGTTCACCGCCAACATCTTTATAGAAATTATGTCCAAGGAGAATTTTGTAAGATGTTGGCACGTCAGCTACCAGACCATCATTTTGATTTTCTTTTCGGGATATATGGAAAACACATATTGTGCATCTTTGATATGTCCAATCAAAAGTACTTTTTTTTTTCCATGGATAAATAACGACTCAAATTTTTGGTCAGATTCAAGCCTAAGGCAGTAGCTACCTTGGATAGCATCACATTATATGATGCGCTAGAATCTATAACACAGTTGCTTAACTTAAAGTCATTAACAAGTAATGAAATAAAGAATGGATCAATGCATCCAAAGATAATTGGAGGTGTAGAAACAAGGTTATTTTGTGGCATCTTAGGATTTGGGGCCATAGGGACATCAGGAGTTTAATCTTTACTCAGAGTAATTCCTTTATCTGTTATTAACTTGACAAGCCTGTCAAATTGGTTAGGATTTTCTTTAAGGTATTTGGCTTCAAACATTTGGACCTTTATTTTCTTGGCATAGTCAATAATGTCAAAAGCTTGGACATAATTTTGTAAAGTGGATGGAGTAACTTCTACAATCGGCTTAACAAAAGGTACACTGGTCTTAGGAACTAGAGGATTGGCTTTTGTAATGGCAGAAATTTTTGAGTGAGGATGGGGGACACTTACTTGTTTGCTTGCTATATTTTTTGGTTGCCAAGGCACAGGAGACCCTCTTTTTGCAATGGTAACTTGTGGCTTCTCCTTTCTTGGTGGATTCATAGATTGAGGTTGATTAAGTTGGTTTTGTTATTGTCATGTAAAGACAACATATGCATTTGTCACTAATTCCTCATCCTCGGATTCATTTTCCATTTGTAAGTAACCAATATTGGAGACGTCAGTTGATTCCATTTCTTCATCTTGAAAGAGATCATCACTTTCTTCCATGGGACAATCTGGCTTTGCACATTCATCTTGTTCAACCTCATAGTATCCCACAGTAGTGTTAGTAGGTGGAGCTTCAAGTGTGAGTCATCCTTGTGGTGATGGAAGATGATTATGATTTCTCTTTCCAGCACAGTTAGGAAAAGTCCTCCTTGGAACATCCTTATAAGTGTTGTTGGAAACTTGCTTTTTCAAAGCCAAAATTTCATTTGCCAACCTTTGGACCATGGGATCACCAAAATTAGAGTTAGCACTAGATGCACCAACATTAGAAGTAGAAGATACTAACGCTTGCACCTTCTTGTTGTTGGTATTCATCCTTATTTTTCCAGCAAGGATCATGTCATCTTTGAGGCTTGTAGCCAATTGTTGAGCTACTTCAGTGTTGGCGAGAACTTCCCTATGCAAGAAAAAAATACCTTGGGGAGTTGAGTGTTGATGAAGAAACATTTTAAGTTATGGCTCATTGGTCTTTCCACCATTGGGATTATCCTCACCATCTTGTTGAACTTAGCCACAAAATTTTGCATGGGTTCATGAGCCTCTTTTCACATGGTCATGAGTTATGCTAGCAAGGCATGCACATCTTCAACCAGTTTGAACTTTTCTTCAAACTTAGTTCAAAGAGTGTTCCAAATAGTGATTGAAGCAATTGGAAGGGTATAAAACCATTTGACAACAACTCCTTGTAGATATTCAATGAAAAGTCTCACAGCTGCATCTTCATGTTCCACACCAAGAACACCACAGACAATGTAAAAGGTAGAAATGTGTTCATTGGGATGTTGTTTTCCATCACCTAGAAATTTAGGATATGGTTTCTCAAAACATGTGGAAGATCATGTAGAGGTGCGACCAAACTGAGGGGAACAATTGCATTTCCCCAATGTCCTACAGGTGGTGCCACCTTTGCACGTTGTGCAAATAGTGCTTGGATTGGAACTCTATGGAAGATAGGGGATTCACTTGGAAGAGAAGATCTTGGTCTTTGTGGAGGATAGTCGGTGGTTCGCTACAGAAGAGACCTTACTCATAGAGGATTTGGTGGAGTATTATGTTGTAATAGGTTTTAAAAAAGTGGATCCACTACTCCTTGAGCCCTCAAACTTTGTGTATAGCTTCTAGCTACTAGACTATAGATAGAAACAAGAGAGATATTAAAAATAACAACATACAAGAGGGCAATAAGATACTGGAAAATTTATTCACTTCAATCAAAAGCCTGAGGATTTAATTGCATGTGCCATCCCCAGTGGAGTCACAAAAAAGTATTGTGTGAAAATTATGTAATCCCTCTAACAGATTACAAAACTTCATTTCAGCCACAGTTGTGCAAGATACAATCTCTCCTCTCAGAAAGGGGAGGCCCCCTTCTTACTGCTTATTGAAGCTAAGTAAAACTAATTAATTATTCACAATGATGTACACTATGATTAAGAGATAGGGGTGTGTCACATTCATAATTCTCTATTTTTTCAGAGAATATGTTTTACAATGCTTCATGGTTTTGATTTTTTGATTCAATATAACTTCAAAGTACAAACAAATCAGTAATTTTGATATTCTTATCTTGTCAAAGCAAATACCAAGAATGCCAGCATAATAATGATAAATGATCAAACAAGAAAACTCATGAAGGCACAAAGGCATTTTTTAGCTTTCACCAATGAACCCTTTGAGATATATAACTAGCATTTTAATAGAAGCATAAAGTCTTCTAGATACTCCAGGATAGATCAGCGAACAAGATGAACAAATACAAGCACAAAGTCTTGTAGAGAATTCACCAACATCATTCAATCAAATAACATAAATTCAAATAAAAGAGTATACCACAAATTTTATATGGATTTACTCAAAGCCCTTTAGATCTCAAGCACTAATCACTGCCAATCTCAATCAAATCCAAAAGATAATCTATTCCAACACAAAGTCTGGTATGCAACTTTCTTCTTTATTGATCAAAATAGATACACATATATGAACACAAAGTTTCAGGTATTTACTTCTCAAAAGGGCAACACTTCATTGAAAAATATTAAAGATAAAGATTACAATAGGATCCTCTCATATTTATAAATGGGAGAGGAGAGAAAATTTAGGAAAATTAGAAGAGAAATAATAGGAGAAAATCTAGGAAATTTTTGACCTAACTAATTGACTTATTCCAAAAATGTCATCCACCTTTATAGGAAAATATCTATGATTTTACATGTAATTACATTTCTCAAAAGGACATATAAGATTTCAAGAGCTACTTACAAAATGCGTAAATGAAAGAAAAAACTATCTAATACTATAGATGAAAAGAAGTCTTCATGGTTCCTTTCTTTGGGCACGGAAGTCTTCATATCTCTTCTTTGTCTCCAAGATGAATGCCTCAATTGGACCAATAGTGTAATCCACTATAGTGTGAACTTTGGTGATTGATCTTTTGGCAGATGAGTGAATCTTCTTGCATCTATCAAAATGTATTTTGAGATTATCAAGAGAAAGTTGTAAGTCACAAATTGCATGCATGGAAGTCTTTGAAAAGCTGGAATCCTCTACTTGCTTCATGACGGCTTTGTTTTAGATCCGTGAAAGTTCACTAGCGGGGAGGAAAATATGATCTTCATCAAGGAGCTTACTCAATAACTCTTTAATTTCATCTTCAAGGATAACACGATTTCCTTTGACATCTTCTTGTACTTGGTGGATATATTCAATAAGAGACTTGATCATTTGAATGTGATGCTTGAGAGATTCTCTTACCTCCACATATTTCTCTTTGTTAGGAATTACCCCAACTTCCACCAACTTACTCAGCTTTGCCTCTTTCAGTTGTGACCAAAATGAGAGGCATTTTTCCATTTCTTCTTACTCTTGGGAAAGTATGCTTTCTTCTTTATTGAAATTTGATTTTATCTTGGCTATTTGAGTGGCCCTCTCATTCGTAGCAATTATAAATTGTAAACAATGTTCTATCATTTCATCAATGAAATCATACAATGCCTTACCCTTAGAGGAAATTTTTTTAACCTTTTGTATTGTTGGTTCCTCAATGCTTATCATAGCCATAGGTTGTGCATTTCTTGAAGATCCTACTAGTTTCCTCAAAATAGTTGCATAACACTCAACCTTTTCTTTGTACACATCTTGGGCATGTTCCATCTTGTAAAGCCTTCCTACTAAAGCATTTAGTACTACCCATGCATCTGCCTTTGCACTTTCATTTTTCACTTTTCCGAGATGGACTCTTGTGATTGTGTAGGCCTCCATGTTAACATCACCTTCTTCTTGTGGGGGTAGACCAATCTCCACAAACTTCTAACCAATTTTGTCAACAAAAATACTTGAATGAACTTTCACTTTTTTCTTCCCCTTGGCTTTTGGAAGAGAAATCTCTTCAAAATTAAGCTCTTCGAGAAAAATCATTTGTTTCTTTCATTTCGATACTTGAGAGACCAACCAAGGAGGAAGGGAGGAAGTATATGCTTCTTTACTTGTCATAAACTCTTGTGTCGTAGTTACTCCTGTAGAAATGATTGGTATGGTAACAATCGGGGTAGTATCTATCATGATTTCACCAGTAGACTACATACCAAGTTGATGCTATAAAGACTCATTCATGAATCTATTGAATTCAGATTCAGATGAATTATCAAAACATGGAGATGGCAAACTTGGGATGAATGAAGGAGAACTTGACAACACATTAATAGTTGGTAGGTTTGAAACTATAGGAGGAATGGAAAGGATAGTTGATGCTGCAAGGGGAAGAGAAACATCCATTGCATATGTGGTAAATGTGGGAGGAGGTGAATTAGGAAGAGGGGGTGGAGGAGTGTTAGGATTGGGAGGTGTATAAGGAATATTTGAAGTAATGGACGATGACGTTCGGGGAAGATCCTCGACAACATTTTCATGCAGAGATAGAGATTGTTCATCATCACACCCAAGTACTTCCCCATTACCTTCCTTTTCTCCTTCAATTTTCTCAGACTCCTCTTCTTCTACAGACTCTTCTTCATTAGATTCTTCACTTTCAAATTCTTCTTCAGAATTTTGTTCCTGAGAAGCAATCTATTTTCCTTCTGTATGGGTAGGTTTAGATTTTTTTTCCTCTTGTTGTTCAATAGTCTGTGTAACTTTCTTACCAATAGTGAACTTGATTCTAGGACCTCTCTATAAATAAGGAGTATTTTCTTGTTTTTTCTTTGCACGGAGTTTTGTCCGTTGACTAGTTTCTGCTCTTGATGCTTCTCCTTTTGATTTGGTCTTGAAAGCTTTCATTGGGAAACCATGTTTATCCAACCATTTTTTTGTGTTATGCAAGATAGGAGTAAGTCTTTCCCTGATAGACATACTTTCCTTTTAAGACCATTGAATTGGACGTAAAGGCCTCTTAGCAACCTCATCTTCTTCATAAGAAAAAATTAGGATGTCGCCAGGATCTTGGAAATCCTTTGGCAGATCAACTACACCCAGCACTCTGATTTTCTATACTATTAGCCTAGAAAAGTCCATTTTGTAGGTATCCTCTTCATCTCTACAATCTTCCCATATTTATTCAAAGAGGTAGACATGCCGGTGGTATTTCTTCAATTTCCTCCTCACATCTCGATAGTCAAAGTCAAATCTATACTTGTAAGTTCTTATAGTTACGACTTGCATTTTTGCATAGACTGACTTTTCCTTTTGTACACTATGAACAGTATACCTTCCAATTGTCAAAGGGGACTTGAAACCCAATTTGTGAATTCTCATGCATTCCTTATGCACTAAAATCAGCTGTCTGCACAGCTACATGAGTATCCACTTATATGAGGGATATCTAGGTAACATGTACAGATACCCAGTATAGGAACCCACTCTCATATAGGTGAAATTTGGAAATTGTAAAAAGATACATCCAACTTTTCTAACCACTTTGTATGCCTCATCTAATACTCTCTTCTTTTTGAGAGTTGGATCAAAACTGAACATCGGGGGTGCATAGAAGGCATCTCTGACCCTTCTGAATTGATGAAGGCTTTCGCTTAATTTCAACTAATAAAAATATTCATACACAGGTACAAAATGTCTATTTCATTTCTTCGATAGCCCCAAAAATTGCTTCATTACTATGATAGCATACACCAAATAAGAAGTCATGTAGAACTTCAGAGTGGTTGGCACATTTATCAACTGCTCATGAATTTCATCACTGATTTGAGTCCCCTAATCAATATGAGCTTTCTTTATCTTGATGATCTAGATGTATTCATACATCCATTCCTAAAAAATGGGATGAATTGGGTAATCCTTTAAGCCTGCTTAGGAGAGTAATCATGTCCCTGACATCTTCTTTGAAATCACTCCTAGGAAGCCCCTTTGGCCATCTTGATATAGTAGGTCTAGGTATTTTCAACCATTGGATGTTAATGAAATTTTTAGCCTTACTTGGATCTTGATCATAAACCTCCTATACCTATTATATTGAGATCCTTGTATATTGTTCCATGTGGCTAACCTAGAAAATAATATCAAAGAATTCAAGATCTAGTCTCATCATAACTTTCCCCGAGGAATCTATTACACTTATGCTACCTTTGACGTAGTGAGATGCAACCTGGAGGACAAACTCTGTATTCTGAGCAAAATTCAGGAATGTGGATACCTGGTGCAAATTGCTATGAACAATAGCTCTCAAGTTGTCTTCTAAGGGCTTTTGCTCAATTCTTTTCATGAAATCTTTAAGGTCTTGATGACCAATTTCAATGTCTTTAATTTCATCCACCTTCAAGATCACCATGGTAGGCGAAAAGACAACTTGATATTTGTATTTCATTTTTCCCTCTTTCTTAGAAGATGATGGAAGCTTATTTTCAAACATCTAGGAGCAACGGGATAGAGGGATATCACCTTCTTGGATCACCTAACAAGATCTTGAGAGGAACTACAAGAATAGTGAATCAACATATGTTAGGAGAATAATGCAACATTGGGAAGTGTGAAGCGAGTGAGAAAGTTGGAGCAACTGAAAATGAGCTATCTTGCACAGATAATAGAGCATGAGAAAAGAAACAAAGTTTGGAGCGCAAGTGGAGTGATTTTAGAGTGTTAATGGAAAAGACTAATTTTTGCGTAGGAGCGTTGAAAGTCAGCGCTCCTACACTTGGGATAGTGGTTTTACATGTAGGGGCGTTGATTTTCAGCACTCCTACATTTCTTTAGTCACTTGGGGAGAAAGTGTCAAGGCACTATTTTTTAGCGCTAGCGCATGTGGGAAAGCACTAGTTCATGCTCGAGTGCTAAAAATTAGCACTCAAGCATATCCCCTATTTTGAAGAGCAAGTGTATAAGCACTCTTTTTTAGTGCTTCAAAATTCTGTGGTGAGATTACTCCATGTAGAAGTAGTGATTTTCACCACTCCTACATTTTAGAGTTAGGAAAAAAATTTAATGAAATGGCAGACAATTTCACCGCCCTGACAGATAAGGAAAGTGATTTAAGTGTTCAAGCGATGATAAATACCACTCAAACATGTAAGGGAACAATTCATATGGAGAGGAGAAACAAGAACAAGAAACAAAGCATTAAAAGAAACCTAGGGCACATTTAAAAAGATGAAGAAATAATCAATAGGTAACAATTGGCGAGGATTGAAACCCTCGCAGGGAGAAATGGTTGAAAAGAAGAAAAAACGAACAAAGAGGGAGGGAGATTAAAAAGATGCACCTCTTGAAAAGTGCAAGGCCTTAGCATAAAATCATGAAAGATCCTCAAACTCTAATCACTTGAGGTTGGAAAAATTCCCAGGACATAGAGGAAGAGGTTAAGAAATGATTTACAATGAGGAAGATTAACCAATTGAGACTTAATAAGTCACTTAGAAGGAGTAATTAATGCAACACCAATTAAGGAAGACTTAAAGGCAAAAAAGATGCACGAGCAGTGAAAATCACCGCTTGTGTGTGTAGAAGACTTGAGTTAGATAAAAAGTGCACAAGCGGTGATTTTCACCGCTTGTGCATATTAAAAACAAGACTTAAAATAAAAATGTCAAAGCGCTGAAAATTAGCACTTTTGCAAAATTGATAGTTTGAAGACAAAGTGTAGGAGTGCTAATTTTTAGTGCTCCAACACTTGGAGTTAGAATTTCACTAAGGTGCATGTAGGAGCACTATTTTTTTCAGCACTCTAACATGTTTGACAATTTGACTAACTCTCAAGGGTTGGGAGTTCATGAAGATGCTCGTTTCGAAGCTCTTCGAAAGACGGACGTGAGGGAATTCTCAAGTGGACTATTTGAGGTTTTGGCCACACATCGAGGTGGATTGAAAATTTCCTCATTTTATGAACTTGAAGTACATGAAACTACGAAATAGACTAGTTTCACAGGGGGTTATCCCATGAATATGGCGTAGCTGGATTCGAGGATAACAAGTATCAAGGGTCATCTGAAGAGAGAAGCACATAATGAGGATAAAAAGTACATGCAAGCATAAAAGAAACAAAGGGTACCACAAATGCAATTCGGTCTATAGTAGATCATTCACATCCCAATATTGATCTTCATTTAGAGATAGAAGACAATATGCTAAATGAACTACAACAAGTGTAGTACAAGGAGAGAAAATAGGTTCAACATGTGGTGGATAAATTAGTATAGAAGGATTATCACACATTCCCCATGAAGCTAAATTCATTTATTTCACAAAGATAAGAAATCATTCTTTATAATTTTTTGATGGTCCATCCATGTTATCATCCAAATTAGTCATAGAAAATACCACAATTGGTGTTATGGTAGTGCTACTAGCATGATCATGAGAATTATGAACCATATAAGGAGACTTAGGAGGAGGGATGAAAGAATCCGATGGATTGGATGGTGGCGAAGGTGGAAAAAAAATTAGCCTTTGGCTTGGTTGAGAAAGATAAGTTTCAAGTTCATTTTTTGGCGAGAAAGGTGAAGCAGAGTCAGGGGATGTTGAAGATGGATGAGGAAGACAAAACCTCATTATAATTTAGCCACATGGGAGAGGGGTCATTAGGTGAAGATTTATCACCTTCTCTTGTGATCCATAGCACAACATCATATCTTGTGTTCTTTCACATTGGAATTTTGTTGTGTATGATTTTGACCTTGTGTAGGGGGAACTTAGATATTTCCCAACATTAGTTCCTTTTCTTCCTTTATAGGAGGAATAAAAGCAACCACCAAATTTTTAGAGACAACAGGAGATGGAGGTTTTTTCATAGTGGATATTGTTGGAAAAACAAGGATAAATAACTGAGAGGGGGGGGTGAGGGGGGGGGCGAGGGGGTGAATCGGTTGTTACCAAAATCAAACTTATTCTACTTTAATCAACCTTTAATCTCAAATCTGATAATTAATAGTGCAAACATAAATCAATATCATATTAGAGACACATGAACACCAAGATTTTATATGTGGAAAACCTGTTAGGGGAAAAACCACATTGGATGTTAGTCCACAAGATTATACCATGTTAGAATTATAATGAAGAATGAATAAGGAATGCACTTGCATTCAAGCACACTGCCTAGAGCTTATTACTCAGACGAAGGCTCACTACCTTACATACAATAATCAGATTAAATCCATTTGATGAACATGAACTGAGAAATTAGCTTCTTCACAAGCCTGATTATAATTCTAATTAGGCACAAATACACTTTGCTCAACCTTCTTCACACTCTGCTTTGCTCCTAAATTATTTCACCTTTATTCGCACATGTATTACACATACACACACTGAGCATACATCAAAATGAGGAAAAAAACCGCTCTTATATATCCATCACATGGATTTATATCAACTACTTTGTTGACCACAGATAAATAATAAATTACAACTATCAGCCCCAATGCATAAATAAATCTTAATGTGCACCAACATAAGTTAGTCACAACATAGTGAGGACTCAAATAAACACCTTCAAACACACCAAACAACAAAATATTAATCCCCATGGATCTGCAACAAGCTACCACCAACATGTCAGCCAAGAACATGAAAACTTGAGCACACATTGGAAAAATCTCCAATCATGAACACTTTGATCAATTCAGATGTACAGAACTAATAGATCACGATCTAGACTCATCAATGAACATCACAGGAACATACACAATTGTATACACCTAAAATTGGTTTGGAGCATCTAATTAATTAAATACACGTTATTTGATTAATTATTCTATTTCCTCTACTGTTTAAATAAATAGAAATATTTATTTAATATAGTTCACATTCAAATTCATCTTAATTAAATAAACAAAATTAAATACTTTGTTTGATTATCAAATCCCTATTTCAATCTATCACATCATTCTCAAATTAATTAAATAAGGTCAAACACTTTATTAATTAATTACCATATTCCTCTATTTAATTTAATAAATGACTATCCTATAGTTTGTTTTATTAAATTATTTATCTCCCTTTCCTAATTTAAATAAATCAAAATATTTGAATTAAGCATAAAGGAATATTCCAATCTACATTCTCTCAAAAATGAATTAGATTTCTTATGTCTAATCTATGTCTAAATTTGTCACAATTAATGCTTTGAAACTTCACGGGAAGTTTTGGAGACAAATTGGAGACAAATTTGGAATTCGATCTCTCAATCATATTCCATCATTTTTTCCTATTCTCTTCCCTGGTGTTTTCATGGGTAGAGACAATCTACATCTTTCTCTCAATCTCCTCCATCTCTCACCATTCAATTCTCCATATTGAATCCAAGTCTTTCAAAGCTTTCCCTGTGCATTTCTACAGCCAGGAAATCTATAAATACAAGCCTCATTGAACCAAGAAAGGGATCCAGATAATCAAGCTTTTGCACTCTTACTCTGCAAGAATACAGGCATCAAGTATCAAGCAATCACACATCAAGCAATTCAACAATCAGGCTTCACAACAATGGCTGCCTCTTGGAGCTGCAATTATCTGTTTCACATTAACATCATGCTAGTTTAATTGATTTATCATTTAGCATTGCATTAACATCATCTCGTTCTTCAGATAGTCATTTTAACAATCTTATTTGCTTAAACAATCTGAGAGCAATTTAGATTTAATAAATATTTGGAGATAGAGAGCAATAGGACGCTTTCATTCGATTACTTTGTTGAATTGATTCAATTGTTTGATCATTTGATATAATGTCGTATTAAGAAGTGTATTTATGTTATTTACCTCATTCCAAACTTACAATTTGGCATCCACTGTGGGGCACTAACCCCATTTTATCAAAATTACAATTTTTCTGGGAAGTGTTACGTAGGTTTACATCATGATTTGTTTTAGCGCTTTCGTTAAAAGTTTCGGCGCTTCCGGTCCCTATTCTAGTGCTTTCAGAGTTTTGGTGCTTCTGGTTACTATTCTAGCGCATCGGGTGTTTTAGCGCTTCTATGACAAACTTTGGCGCTTTGGTGATTTAGTGCTTCCAAGACAAACTTCAGTGTTTTCGAGTTTTTAGTGCCTCAGGTAACTGTTCTAGTGCTTTGGTGCCATATTTTGGCACTTTTGTAAAAACAGTCTAGATCCGATGCTTCCACGGCCAGATCTTACTTTTTTTGACAGTTGGAATAAAATTGATCAATCTAGGATATTCACTTCAAAGTTTTTAAAATTGATCAATCCTAGGATAGTCACTTTCTTGTTTTTCCTAAAGAAAATCTATCAATCCTAGGATAGCCATCACATTCTTACAGTAGAAGTTAAAAAGAACATCATGATTTCAGTGAAGCAACACCTTCACTTAGATTAAGAATCTTTCCTTTTGGGCTTAAAAAAGAACAAATCTATATGTTGTGCTTGTAGTAATTAGGCTTATGCTCTCCCCTTAACTGGGTGACCAAAGTCCCATATTCACTTTTCTTTTATGTCATTTATGCTTTATTAAATCCTTTAGCAGGCCTGTCGTAGTGGGAAAAAGTACTCATTGTACGGGAACGACCTAAGTGGGAACAACCAAAGCTAGGTTATCCAACCCACTATAATAAAAATGCAATTTGTTGATGAAAGTCCAAATTGATGGTAGTAGGCAAGATAACCATCCCCAAAATCTTTTTTCTAAAGATTGGGAGGTCTCCTAAGGGAATTTATCTATTTTCCACACCGAACGGAACCCTATCTATGAACCATAGAGTAGTTGCTCACTGAGTCAGTATCCATACATTGTCATACTCATGGTGCAAGGGGAGGGAAGAATCTGCCCCCAAGACACTCACCATATAATTACCAGGGATTGTTTGCTCAAGGGATTCAGTATCTATGTCCTTCACTTTGAGTACGCACCTGGCAATGACAAAAACATGGGCGCCCTCTAGGGGGTGACACTGATGTGTGAGTCAACGTAATTCCAAGATGTGGGCCGTGAGTATAATGATAACCTACTTGTCCTTAAGTGTGAGTTTGTTTGATTTGTGTACAAATGTCAAAACAACCTGTCAAAATCAATAAAGATCATTCATGATTTTTGAACATACACAATCTTTTCAGTTTTAAAAAAAACACTAATTCAAAATTGCTTTTCATGTTTTCACAAATTCATTTAAATTAGATTTAAAGATCATTCTGAAAATGTCAAGTCAAAACAAATCAAAAAATCCATGCTGTGAAAGTGGAAGTCCACCACGTTTCTCAAAAAGAAAATCAAAGTCACAAAACCCCAAAGACCTCTCGGTTATAGAAACAAATTGAGAAAACATCATTTTTTGTATCAAAATCGAAAACTTCTTTTACAACATAGAACTTTTATCCACTGCTATCACGATTTTGCTCAGGGTCACACATTAGATTACATAGTAGAACCAATCTACTCATGAGCCTTCTTCCAGAGGAGAGCTCTCACACAATTCCACAACCATAGTCAACGGATTCATCCTTCTTATCTTCCACAATCTCTAACACAATATGCCACAAGGCCAGATGAACTTTTACAGTAGAGAGTCTTTAAAGTCCTATTTTTAGAAGCTCTGGAAAAACCTGTTTCAGCGCTTTTGGTCACTGTTTTAGCGTTTCTGGTAAAATAGAGCTTTCGACAACTGTTTTAGCGCTTACAGTCTCTATTTCAGTGCTTCTGTCAAGTAGCGCTTCCATCAATTTCTGCAATGCTTTTATGCACTGTTTCAGTGCTTCGGGTAAACTAGCATTTCTGGTCTTTGTTTCAGTGCTCCTGGTCTCTATTCCAGCGCTTTTGGAAAATAGCACTTTTGGTCTTTATTTTAGCGCTTCTAAAATAGAGAGTTCAAAATTTTAACCAGTCTATCAATCTATCATTTTATCAACATTTTCATTAGAATCAAATTTTCTTTTCATCAAAATCACTGTCAAAGGACCAAAATCGGAAAGGTTTATTCAAATTTCCAAACTTATCAACTAAAACAAGATCTTGCAAATCACAAGTGTCGAAATCAATTACACAATCAATTACTACACTGAAGTTTCATTATCGGGATAATACATCCTTCATCACGAAACAAAGTATAGTAATTAACTTTTTAAATATTGTCTCAAGCAATAAGATCGGTCATCTTATTCAACTTTGTTTAAAATGGTTCAAAGTGACACTATCCCGCACATAAGATCAACATTTCAGAAGAAAGGGCAAAAATCTGTATGCCAATCTTCGCTAGGTCCCACAAACAGAGACTCTTAGAACAAGAGTTTGAATCATCTAAAAACATGGCAGAAGAAAATCCTTGGAACACTCTAAACCGCAATGGCAAAAATGAAATAACTCAAGAGGAAATCCAAGCGGCTCAACAAGATCGCAAGTTTCACATGTTTATGGAAAAAGTTTTGGAACAAGACATGGAAAAATATCTTTTAATGTTGGCCGAATCAGGGGCGAAACTTCCAAAATATTTTGATATAAACCATTTGAAAGATGTAACTAAAACAAATGAAACAGAAATACCACTACCAACACAAACAATAGATCCAGTTGCTGCTTTAACTTCACAAATGCAATTATTATAGCAACAGATACACGGCATGACGAAAGGGACAACCAAAATATATGCGATACAGGATATTTTTCCTTATCCATTTGATGCAACAGTTGGTTTGCTACCTTCTCCAAGACACTGTGAATTCCCAAAGTACGATAAGTACAATGGACGAACAGATCCCATAGATCATATACGAGAATTTAAAACAATGAGCTTGAGTTTTCTCAAGAAGAGACTTATTTGATGAGGTTATTCCCAAGAAGTTTGGGAGGTGGATGTATGGAATGGTTCTCAAAACTGCAACCTGGTATCAAAACATTTGAGGAACTTGTTAACAAGTTTATCTCTCAATATTCATTCAACATCCAAAATGATGTTACTATCAAGGATCTCTACAACTTAAAGCAAAACAAAGGAGAAACATTTTTGTCTTTTCTCCAAAGATGGCAACGACTGTTCGCTAGATATCCTCGATCTATTCCAGAAGAAGAAAAGATGGAGTTAATCATTGAGAACTTGATAGAAGAAATGAGCTATAGGCTAGAATTACAATGTCCACCCACTTTCGAAAAAGTCATAGAAAATGGTCTTAAGATTGACGAAGCATTAGTGAAATGGGGAGTTATCAAAAATTACAATGACAAATCAAATAACTACTCCAATCAACACTCAAGTAATGATAAACCAAAAATTTGGCAAAAGAATCGCAACATAAATGAAACAACAAGCGATTCACAAAATGTCAAACCAATTTTCAACTTGACTGCATCTTCTTCAAATAATCAAAATAGTGACCAAAAAGTCCAGTCAAATACCATGTGGAACAACGAACACGCAAAAACACTACCATATCAAAAACCATCAAATCGACGAAAGTTCACACCTTTAGGTCAATCAATGGAATCAGCAATGAAGGAACTAGTTACCAGAGGCCTTCTCACTGCACGGGAAGCTAGGTTCTGGGATCCAAAAGTCAAACCATCATGGTGGAATGATGCTGATTATTGCAACTATCATAATAACAAGGGTCATAAAACAAATGACTGTATGGAATTGAAACATGCAGTACAAGATTTGGTGGAAAACAACAAAGTGTATGTGGAAGGACCTCAAAATAACAACAATCATTCGGCCTTCAAAGATCCTTTGCCAAATTATGACAAAGGTGCATCATCATCAAATAGCAAAGGGAATAACGCCAATCATGTCTATAATACAACAATCATATGTCTATCTGAAGTCAAACATGATCATAGAGTTACTAATAACATTGGTGAAAATGAAACCAACAACATTACCTCTTTGGATTTACTCCCAAGCGTGCAAAACTCTAATAATAAAATCAATGTTTTAAAAATCAGAGATAATCAAGAACATCAACCAGAAAATGTCATGACTTGGGGGAAATCAAAAGTAATGTTAAGGGGAATTGGATCCACACATGCAGTTCCTCCTCCATCACATTATGATGTAATCAATCAAAAGCAAAACACCCCCTGAGAGAATCAAGAACGTCAACCAACAAACATCATGACTAGAGGGAAAACCAAGGTAGTATTAAAAGGAGTGGGATCTCAACATGCGGTTATGCCTCAATCTCATTATAATATTGTTGATCAATTAAAAAACATCCCCGCCCAAATCTCAATACTGGAACTCCTTAGGTTGTCACCATCACATAAAGAAGTTCTTGAACAAGCATTAGTTGCCACAACTATACCAAATAATTTGGATGTTTGTCAATTCCAAGCTATGGTGGGACATCTGACTACCCCGCATTGTCTGTCATTCTCTCAACAAGATGATATCTCATTAAACCATCCGCATAACATAGCATTACATATCAAAGTCTGTATCCATAATCATCATGTTAAGAGAGTTCTAATAGATGGGGGAGCTGGTTTGAACATTTGCACCCTCAAATTAGTTTGTGCACTAGGATATTCCAAAGACACTATTGATGCTCGACGGAAAATGACCATCAAAGCCTATGATGAGGAGGAAAGATTGTCCAAAGTTTTGATTGTATTTGTAGACATCCAAATTTGATCACTTCCATATGATCAAAATCGTCTATTATATTCATCCATTCCATTAACGATGATTAAATAGTTCATTTAATCATTATTAAATACTTTACCTTACCCCATTTTCTTCTCTAAATTAAATAAATATGACAAATTATTTAATTTAGT
>CM021104.1:65746096-65770275 GCA_007115665.2 Sequoiadendron giganteum
TTGCAAAAGACTTGATCCTTAAAATGAAGGAATTGAAGGGGTATTTATAGGCTAAATTGAATTCTCTAGAGAATTCAACGGTTGGGATTGATCCAACAAAGATCAAGATGAAGGGCTATGGTGAGTTGAGGACTCACAAGCCCTCACATCTTGACATGTGGAGGGTGAGATGCCCTAGGGTGGAGTGATGTGGAGATGAGGTGGATCTTGGGGGATGAGAAGATTCCTTGGAGGAATAAAAGTGAATTTAAAATTCACAATGATTGGAAAAATCTAGTGGATAAGAGAGGGTCTCCAAAAAGTTGGAGATTTGTCACATGTGGGTGATGTGATAAGTCCAAAGTTCTAGAAGCCCTTGGCACATGTGAAGTGACAAGTCAAGGCTTCTAGAATCTTGCATGGGGGATGGGGAAGACCTTGGGAAGATAAAAGTGAATTAAAAATTCACATGGGGAAGAGGGGAACCTTGGTTGAATAAATATGAATTAAAAATTCACATGGGGAAGGGAGTCCATACCAAAAATGGTAAGTGGGAAGGTTGACCAGAAAATGTGGCTAATGATTCTGATTAAGGTTGTGCAAACACATGATTAAGGTAATTAATGAGAGATTAGAGGCAAGTGGGAGATTATGGAGGATGTGACATTTAATCTTGATTAAGTGGTGCACATCCTAATCACAGATTAATTACTTTAATCCGGATTAGGAGAGGGTTATGGAGAATGTGACAAGGAGAGAGAAAAAGGGGAATTAAAAATTAGTTTTAATTCAAATGGGTTAAAAGACTAAATTAAATAATTTTTCATATTTATTTAATTTAGAGAAGAAAATGAGGTAAGGTAAAGTATTTAATAATGATTAAATGAACTATTTAATCACCGTTAATGGAATGGATGAATATAATAGACGATTTTGATCATATGGAAGTGATCAAATTTGGATGTCTACATTTTTCCCCTCTTCGAAGTACCGTTAGAATAACTGTGCTTCGAAGAAAAGAAAGTGGAGATGACTCTATAGAGGAAGTAACCGAAAGATGATGCCCCAGCATAGGACTTGAGCTATCCAAATTAGTAGGGAAATGGATGAAGATTATGGCTGAAAAAATAGATAAATGGGAAGGGTATGCCCCCTCGAGAGGGTGACGGGGGAAAAGAGAGGGGTCCCGGGTGACTTCTCGATAGGAAGAAACAGATGGGGGAAAGGATGAGAGATGAGAGGGGATATGAAAATGACAATGTAAAGTGATGAAACAAAAAAAAATGATAAGCGATGGGAGATAAAGGTGAGCACAAATGGATGCAAGGAAAAATGTGATGTTGCCCCAATCTAGGTACAATCCAGGTTGGGCGGATGGTTGATGGAGTGCTGTTGATGAGGACATGATACATCCCAAAACAACACACAGATAGGGAAGGATACATCCTGATGAGGATGAAGATGAGTGTTGTTGACGAGGGAATGATACATCCCAAAACAACACAAGGAGAGGGAAGGATACATCCCACTGATGATGAGGATGAGGGTGAGTGTTGTTGACGAGGGAATGATACATCCCAAAATAACACAAGGATAGGGAAGGATCCATCCTGATGAGAGTGTTGTTGATGAGGGAAAGATACATCCCAAAACAACACAAGGAGAGGGAAGGATACATCCCACTGATGATGAGGATGAGGGTGATGAGGATGGGGGAGATATGCAAGATGATGGAATGGAAAATGAAATGCAATCCTAATGCAATTTTCCATCCTTAGAGCACTGATTTTTGCTATAGCATAAGACACCGGGCATCAGGGTATGTAAACCAAGACGGATTAGTGTCTAATGCATAAAACAAACATAACAGACAAGAAGGCTATTCCAACACCCCAAAGTCATAAAGATAGTGGTCAGGCCTAGTATTGGGATAACCATAAGCACAAAAGGATGCCCCAGCATAACACAAGACCATAAGAGTCTTGGTGGGTACTACGTGGGACAACCAAGAAGACAAAAACATATAAAAAAGATCAAGATACGCCCCTATGTTTACTAGTCAAAGCACACCATGATATGATAGATCAAGGCGACCATGACAAGTGATGATAGGGAGCTCAAATGATAAACAAAATGTCAAAAACATCAAAAGATCACAATCAAGTTTGAAACGTCCTTTGCCATAGGATCAAGATGATGGATGGGGTTGATGAGGTCTATTAGGAAGGATACATCCTGTTGAGACCGATGATGGATAGTAAACTAAAAGATCAATATGACGTAGGATACCAGAAACCGATTGGATCGTGTGATACAGATGACCGTTGTTTGATAAGCACCAGCTAGGATAGGGACATACTTGATGACATGACAAGACAACGGGATGACAAGACAATAGGACTAACACACCCTAAATACCTAGGGGCTTGAGGGTTGATCAAAGATCAACCGTGCCTACGTGAAAGCGCAGAGCCCTCGTAGTTCAGGAAAAGACCATGGTAAAAGTGGAAAGAGGATGATGAAGATAGAGGATCAGATAGAAAAAATGCCCAGGGGGCGGACCAAATGATTGACGTTGGCTACGTGAAAGCGCAGGGGCCACGTAGCTCGACACAAGGCCAAAGATAGACGATGGAAGAGACAAGACAGACAAAAGATAGAACCCCGGGGGTGGATCAAATGACCGACCTTGCCTACGTGAAAGTGCAGGGGCAACGTAGTTCGACTAGAGACCGACGACAAACAATGGATAAGGGATGATGAGATGACCAAGATAAATGGATAAAATGATGGAGAGGATATGATGAGCCAGGATAGGCTGCAGGATTGGATGGTCGATATGTGGGATGTGGGTTATGTGAAGCTCAGGGATGGGATAGTGACCTAGATTATTAGAATATGAATTAGGAGGATGAGAGGATGTATAGATGAATGATGAAGAGTGATAAGATATCAGAAAGATGTAGGAAATAGATAGGAGTGATGATAGTGAGATGGAATGGCCTTGGATTGCATGAGGGTAGCCTATAGCGAGATACCAATGACAAGGAATATTAGAGGGAAATGGATGGATGGATAAGAAGATGCTAGGATAGGTGGATAGATGATGGATAGATGAGTGATGAAGATTGGAAAGATGTGAGAAATAGATAGGAATGATGATAGTGAGATAGAATGGCCTTGGATTGCATGAGGGTAGCCTATAGCTAGATACCAATGACAAGGGATAATGGATGGATGGATAAAGATGGGGAGATAGAAAGATGCTAGGATATATGGATAGAAGGATAAGGATTCAAAAAGATGACATGGATTACTGGGTAGATAAATGGATGAGGAGATAAGGATGAAAATATGGAAAAGGATTTGTGGATAGGAAGATAAGGATAGGGAGATGGATTGGATGTTTAGATAGATGAATGGGGAGATAAGGATGAAAGGATGAAAAGGACTATGGGATGAGAGGATGGGGAGATGGAGAAGATTACCTGGTGGAATGGATGGACAATGTCTCCAAGGACCCAATTGCAAATAAGGAGATGCCCCCATTCTATATGTGTCATGCATGACGAGGCAAGAGGGATAGCAAGATGGGTGGATGAGGGAGTGAGATGGGCAATGGAAGATAGATAGAGGTGCATAAGGAATATGATAGTGTATGGATGGGAATATATGCCAAGAGGTGTCCAAAGAATGTATATAGGTTTTCCCCTACATTTATCAAGATCAAAACGAAGAGGGAGGAAGTGGGATAAATGGGATAGGATGGATAGGATGCAGAAGATAGGCAGATGTAGGAGATGGAGGAAAGGAATGCGTAAGTGGATGTTGCCCCCAATCGTGGAAGGAGACGAGATGGGGAATTTACGCATGATGCTTGTTTACCAAGTTTTCATCATGGTACATATCCAAGGCGCTTGTTTGCCAAGTTTTCACCATTGGACAAATGATTTTCTCTTTATTATTTTTTTTGTTTTTTGTATTTTTCTGATTTTTTAGCTCTTTTTTGGAGTAGGATGTGGACGAAGATGGATAAAGATAGGGAGATGGATATGTGGATTTTAGAGGACAATTGATAAGGATAGGGATGAAGGACTTACACATCAAGTTCCATATGAGGTAATAAGAGCCCATGTTTGAAGTGACTATGCGGATGTTGGTACAACCTTATTAGACTGGATGGTTTATGCAAGAGGATGGATTAAAGGAATTTGATGGGGGAGACAGAGAGGATAGTGGAGGGGATGTTGGTAAGTGTATGGATCGAATGATGGAGTGGATTGGTGATGGGGGAAGGTGTTCAGGATCAACATGGGCACATGTGATTGGGGATGCGAAAAGATAGGTGGATGAATAGATGGAGAGGGTGGCTATAATGGAGGAGTTGGGATAGTGATTTTTGGGATGTAGGGACCCAAAATAGATTTAGGAGATGGAGGAGGGGAATGATTTTGTGGGGGAATAGCAACTTTGGATGTCGTTATGGACTTTTCAATTGAAGGGATGGCACCTTTTTTCTTTGGGATCCATATGGTTTTTATTTTTGCTTTGATGGGCCTTTGTGGCCTTTTTGATTGATTTGGATTTTGGACTCGATTTTTCTGTTCTTCAACATATCTTTTGAAGGGGACATGAGGAGCTTTAGATTCATGTGGATGTTTGGATTTATGTATTGTTGCTTTGGTATCCAAAGTTCTTTTAGTAGCAAGGGGATAGATGCGAGGAGATGGATGATGGGGAGCGATGGAGGTAGGCATTTGATGAGGAAGTGTGGATGGATAATGTGTAGGTATGTGCCTTTGTTGATCCTGATTAGGAGTTATGAAGGTAGGATTTTTATGCTGTGTATGAGGGAAAGGGGGTGGATGAATAGGATAAGATGGAGGGGGTGATTTTGGGATGTAAGGACCCAAAATAGACTGTGTATATCGAGGATGTGTGGGTTTTGATGGAGGGATATAAGAACCCATAGTAGATGGAGGATGAGCAATGATGGATGGAGGGACATAAGGACCAAAAATGGATTGAGAGGATGAGGGATGAAGATGGATGGTTGTTTTTAGGTAATATGATGGAGGAGGGGGGATGGTGACAAATGTCTTGGTAGAGCGATGGAAAGTACCTCTTGTGCCTTTAGAAGAGGATCGTTTAGGATGTACGGAGGTTGTACCAACATCTTTAGAGTGCGGGTTTTGGGAGATATATCCAAGACCATGTGTGCCTGGATGTTCTTTGACTTGGATGGGCTCTAAAGTACCTTGCTCATGAAGGCCTAAACCTTTTCCTTGATAGTTCATGTTTTGTAGCATGTGATTTATGGTAGGATGCTTATTCTCTTGGAAGCATGATGCGAGCACATTAGTAGGTGGAAGAGGAAAGGTGGTGCATAGACATTGTTTTGCTTCTGCAAGAAGACCACCATGGACGCATGTAATATTACCAAGGTGATACAAAAGTGGCGATGAAGGATCATGTGATGGGGATGAGGGGATAGCAACATTAGGAGGAATGAGTGATAAGGGATCATGAGAGGTAGTGGATGATAAGGGCTCATGAGATGGAGTGATTGGCTCTTGAAGGAAAATGGGATCATGGGATGGAGTGGAGGAGATAGTGTGATCTTGAGATGGGGTGGATGGGAGGATAGGATCTTCACTTGGTTGAGGATATGGATCAGGAGATGAAATGGATGGGAGGACAGGATCATGACTTGGTTGAGGATATGGATCATGAGATGAAATGGATGGAAGACTATGTTCTTGAGGTGGAGTAGATGGGATGGAGTGATCTTGATTTGGAGGAGGGGATATGCTTGTATGCTTTGGATCAAGTGCTTGGCATGACTCATCTTGTGTGGGATGTATGATGATGGAAGAGTGTTGAAGGGACTCCTCAATTGGGGGAGAGAGGAGGATGGAGGATTCATGAAAGTCATTGGATTGAAGTTTGGGAATATTAGGACTAGGAGGAGGGGATTGGATGTCTTCAATGGATTTGGTGGATCTAGTAGTAGAATATGGGGATTCAATGGATTCGATGGGTTTGACCGGCTCAATCATTTGGATGGTGGTAGGAAGGGTGATGAGAGGGATAGGTGTAGGATGGAGGAGGGCCTCATCACTAGTGATAGTACATGATAAAGTGGGAGGGCATGGTGTCTCTTCTTGCATGAGTCCTTGGGAAACATTTGGAAGGGATGGAGGATGAGGATTGGGGATTGGAGGATTAGGATTAGACATGGGGATGGGATTGGATGGAGGACTAGGAGGAGATGGAGGATTAGAATTAGATGAAGGGATAGGATTGGATGGAGGAATAGGAGGATTAGAATTAGATGAAGGGATGGGATTGGATGTAGGACTAGGAAGATATGGAGGATTATGATTAGGTGAGTGGATGGGAATGGATGGAGGATTAGAATTAGATGAAGGGATGGAAATGGATGGAGGACTAGGAGGAGATGGGGGATTAGGATTAGATGAAGGGATGGAAATGGATGGAGGATTAGGATTAGATGAAGGGATGGGATTGGATGTAGGACTAGGAGGAGATGGAGGATTAGGATTAGATGAAGGGATGGAAATGGATGGAGGATTAGGATTAGATGAAGGGATGGGATTGGATGTAGGATTAGATGAAGGGATGGAAATGGATGGAAGATTAGAGATTGGTGGATAAGGATTAGATGAACGGATGGGATTGGATATAGGACTAGGAGGAGATGGAGGATTAGGATTAGATGAAGGGATGGAAATGGATGGAGGATTAGGATTAGATGAAGTACTAGGAGGAGATGGAGGATTAAGATATAATGCGGTGAAAGGGAGAGTGATGTAGGAAGATGTGGATGTTGGATTATAGTGGGATGGGGAGTGATAGTAGGAAGATGTAGATGAAGGATTAGAATGGGGAGATGTGGAATTAATGTAAGGGTGTGGGGACGGGGGATTGTGATAGGAAGGTGTGGATGTTGGATTAGAATAGGAAGATTGAGGTGGTCAACCATTGTAGGAGGACATGTATGGTGGGTTGGCATAGGAGGATATAGATGGTAGATTAGGATGAGAGGATTGAGATGGTAGATTGTGATAGGAAGGTGTAGGTGTTGGATTAGGATGAGAAGATTGGGATGTGGGATTAAGGTAGAGGTATTAGGATTGTTGATTATGATGAGGATAAGAGGATGTGGATGTTGGATAGGATAGAGGTTGAATTGGAGGACATGATGAATATGTCGATGGTGAGGATGTTGGATATCCCTTGTCAAGGGTAACATAAGAACCATTATTAGATGTGGATGAAGGCATGGTGGGATAATTTGAAGAAGTAGTGGGATTTTGGAAGGCGATTGGAGAGATCTTACTAGCAATGATAGCATCAAGAGGATCTATATAACAATCTTCATGATCAACAAGATTTTCATTATCGTCATCAACAGAGTTAGGATTCCCCTTGACTACTATTATTGGTCGTGTGAGAGAGGGATAAAGATTCATGATGGATATAGATTAGAAGGAAAGAATAGATGATGGATAGAGAACTAGGATGAATTGAAAGCTCATATGGGGATTGGATGAAAGCTCAGATTAGGACTGAATAAAAGCTCAGATTAGGATGATGGGATTAACGTTCAGATTAGAATTGGATTGGAGCTTAGATTGGGATTGGATCAGAGGATATGATAGAATTGATTTGAAACCAAGATCATGGGTTTCAACTAGAGGACGTAAGGTGTTGACAATCAGATTTTTGCCAAATTTGGCAGTTTTCAAAAATTGTCAAATTTTGCCATTTTGGGAAACTTTGTAGGCATACGTTTGAGAGTCTAGTTTTTTTCACAAAATACCCAATACTAAGATAAGATGAATTGCCAACTAACATCAGAAATATGAGACACGCATTTAGAGTTATTAACGAAATAGTTCGTCAAAAACTAGAAAATTAAAAAAAATAAATGTCAATTTGTGATTTTGAGGGTCAAGATGAAAGTTTGCAGCTCTAAAAACGTGTCGAAGGAGGATCCAATGGACTTAGTAGTCGGTTGGGAATCCAAATGCCATCTCCTAATGCAACCACCCATAAAATTTCAGCCAAAACCCACATCCAAGTCAAAAGTTATGGCCTCCGGAAGTTTCGGCATAAAAATCAAAAATTTCAAAAATGAAGTCTAGGTGATTGGGATGGATGATTTAAGGATAGATATGGGCTCCAATGATGTTCTAAGAAGCACTTATGCAGTTTGGTCGATGAAAAGTTGATTTTTAGAAAATGTTGACGGATGCTCGGAACAGGGAAACGGCCACTCAGAACGGGTGATTAGATATTCAGATTGGATAGATAGATGGTCGGGAGGGGTGAACGAGGGCTTGGAATGGCCAAATGAAGGTTTGGATTGATCAAATGGTCAAATGGAGGCTTCGGGGATTCGAACAGAGGTTAAACGGGTGAAATTGGTTGTTCAGTGGGGCGTATTCGCCCCTCTGCGGAAAATGGCTGAAACAGAAGGCAGGGTCACCCCTCTGCAGAAAATGGCTGAAACAGAGGGCAAGGTCACCCCTCTGCAGAAAATGGTTGAAACAGAGGGCAAGGTCGCCCCTCTGCAGTAAATGGCTGAAAACAGAGGGCAAGGTCGCCCCTCTGCAGTGAAAACTTGAACTTGGTTTGTATAAGGGATTTTGGCAAAGACTTAAAATGGTTTAGTGACAACTTGACTTACCAAAATTTACTGGTTCTTCACAAAAAGACACTTTGAACAAGCACAATCCTATGATTAACGTTTTAACGGGTATGGCCAACAAAGGTCTTACTCTAGGATGAACAAGGTATCTAGGGAGTCCTCAATATACGCTCGGTACGTGAGGCACAACCATGAACACCAGTCCGTCACAAGCATGAGTCGGGAGCCCCAATGAGATACTGAAAGGCTCGGACCAACTCTTCATGTCTAGCTAGGTATCACCATAGCTTCGACATTCCGCCAATTACGACGTAACTGGATTGAGGTACAGCTTTGGCTCTCCCTCCTTTATATACCCCGCCGGTACACGTGGTTGGGATCGTCCCTTGGGGTGATGAAATCCCCAAGCAGGTCCCGCTAAGAAGATGACACTAATTGTTTCCAACTACCTCCTTCGGATCCGCACAATGTGCAAAGGAGGAAGGTGAAAACAAACTAATGCCCCCTTAGGGTAAAATAAGTAAAACAGACACAACAAACAACAAATATTACTTTCCCCTACTTATACTAAGTACCTAGATAAAGTAGCAAGGAAAGACTTTTAAAAATTAGAATAAAAAGGAAGGTCCTGCAAGGAAATGTTAGTTGTTTATCTTCTCCCTTCTTTGTGATGTGCAGCAAATCTAACTTCCCGAATGTGCTGTTAAGGACGGATTCGCCCCTCTGCAGAAAATAGTCAATCAGTAACCTAAAAGGGCAGGGTCGCCCCTCTGCAGAAAATAGTCAAAAGTAGCCTAAAAGGGCAGGGTCACCCCTCTGCAGAAAATAGTCAGAAAATAGCCTCAAAGGGCAAGGTCGACCCTCTGCAGAAAATAGTCAAAAGTAGCCTAAAAGGGCAGGGTCGCCCCTCTATAGAAAACAGTCAGAAATAGCCTAAAAGGGCAGGGTCGCCCCTCTGTAGAAACCAGTCAGAAAACAGCCTAAAAGGGCAAGGTCGCCCCTCTGCAGAAAATAGTCAAAAGTAGCCTAAAAGGGCAGGGTCGGCCCTCTGCAGAAAACAGTCAGAAATAGCCTAAAAGGATAGGGTCGCCCCTCTACAGAAAACAGTCAGAAAATAGCCTAAAATGGCAAGGTCGCCCCTCTGCAGAAAATAGTCAAAAGTAGCCTAAAAGGGCAGGGTCGCCCCTCTTCAGAAAACAGTCAGAAATAGCCTAAAAGGGTAAGGTCGCCCCTCTGCAGAAAACAGTAAAAAAACAGCCTAAAAGGGCAAGGTTGCCCCTCTACAGAAAATAGTCAAAAGTAGCCTAAAAGGGCAGGGTCGCCCTTCTGCAGAAAACAGTCAGAAATAGCCTAAAAGGGCAGGGTCGCCCCTCTGTAGAAAACAGTCAGAAATAGCCTAAAAGGGCAGGTCGCCCCTCTGCAGAAAACAATCAGAATTAGCCTAAAAGGGCAGGGTCGCCCCTCTGCAGAAAACAGTCAGAAACAGAGGGCAAGGTTGCCCCTCTGCGACGTCCAGGAGGGCAAGTTCGCCCCTCTGTGACCTGAATCTGCAACAAGCAAACAACAAAAAATGTGAAAGAGAGAGACCCCTTTGTGGGTCCCACCGGGCATGCCAGAAATGTGATCCCAATAAAATGCTGCTTCCTAAAATATGAGATGTTAGATAGAACTAATAGTGCAATAAAGAGAAACAACAAGATAATAGGGCACCTCAATTATTAGCCTAAGAAGATGAACAATATGAAAGCAAGATAAACAAATAAATTGTTGTTATACCTTCATGTTGTTGCTTCCTTGGTTGGCCCTTGATGTTGAAGTCTTGTGTGCTCCTTGGATGGCAATGAAAATGAAGTGGATGCAAGATGAATTGATGCAATATGGATGCTAAAATAGATGAGAGATTGAATGACAATTTTGCAAGAGTTTATTTGCAAAAGACTTGATCCTTTAAAATGAAGGAATTGAAGGGGTATTTATAGGCCAAATTGAATTCTCTAGAGAATTCAACGGTTGGGATTGATCCAACAAAGATCAAGATGAAGAGCTATGGTGAGTTGAGGACTCACAAGCCCTCACATCTTGACATGTGGAAGGTGAGATGTCCTAGGGTGGAGTGATGTGGAAATGAGGTGGATCTTGGGGGATGAGAAGATTCCTTGGAGGAATAAAAGTGAATTTAAAATTCACAATGATTGGAAGAATCTAGTGGATAAGAGAGTGTCTCCAAAAAGTTGGAGATTTGTCACATGTGGGTGATGTGACAAGTCCAAGGTTCTAGAAGCCCTTGGCACATGTGAAGTGACAAGTCAAGGCTTCTAGAATCTTGCATGGGGGATGGGGAAGACCTTGGAAAGATAAAAGTGAATTAAAAATTCACATGGGGAAGAGGGGAACTTTGGTTGAATAAATGTGAATTAAAAATTCACATGGGGAAGGGAGTCCATACCAAAAATGGTAAGTGGGAAGGTTGACCAGAAAATGTGGCTAATGATTCTGATTAAGGTTGTGCAAACACATGATTAAGGTAATTAATGAGAGATTAGAGGCAAGTGGGAGATTATGGAGGATGTGAAATTTAATCTTGATTAAGTGGTGCACATCCTAATCACAGATTAATTAATTTAATCCGGATTAGGAGAGGGTTATGGAGAATGTGACAAGGAGAGAGAAAAAGGGGAATTAAAAATTAGTTTTAATTCAAATGGGTTAAAAGACTAAATTAAATAATTTGTCATATTTATTTAATTTAGAGAAGAAAATGGGGTAAGGTAAAGTATTTAATAATGATTAAATGAACTATTTAATCATCGTTAATGGAATGGATGAATATAATAGACGATTTTGATCATATGGAAGTGATCAAATTTGGATGTCTACAAATACAATCAAAACTTTGGACAATCTTTCCTCCTCATCATAGGCTTTGATGGTCATTTTCCGTCGAGCATCAATAGTGTCTTTGGAATATCCTAGTGCACAAACTAATTTGAGGGTGCAAATGTTCAAACCAGCTCCCCCATCTATTAGAACTCTCTTAACATGATGATTATGGATACAGACTTTGATATGTAATGCTATGTTATGCGGATGGTTTAATGAGATATCATCTTGTTGAGAGAATGACAGACAATGCGGGGTAGTCAGATGTCCCACCATAGCTTGGAATTGACAAACATCCAAATTATTTGGTATAGTTGTGGCAACTAATGCTTGTTCAAGAACTTCTTTATGTGATGGTGACAACCTAAGGAGTTCCAGTATTGAGATTTGGGCGGGGATGTTTTTTAATTGATCAACAATATTATAATGAGATTGAGGCATAACCGCATGTTGAGATCCCACTCCTTTTAATACTACCTTGGTTTTCCCTCTAGTCATGATGTTTGTTGGTTGACGTTCTTGATTCTCTCAGGGGGTGTTTTGCTTTTGATTGATTACATCATAATGTGATGGAGGAGGAACTGCATGTGTGGATCCAATTCCCCTTAACATTACTTTTGATTTCCCCCAAGTCATGACATTTTCTGGTTGATGTTCTTGATTATCTCTGATTTTTAAAACATTGATTTTATTATTAGAGTTTTGCACGCTTGGGAGTAAATCCAAAGAGGTAATGTTGTTGGTTTCATTTTCACCAATGTTATTAGTAACTCTATGATCATGTTTGACTTCAGATAGACATATGATTGTTGTATTATAGACATGATTGGCGTTATTCCCTTTGCTATTTGATGATGATGCACCTTTGTCATAATTTGGCAAAGGATCTTTGAAGGCCGAATGATTGTTGTTATTTTGAGGTCCTTCCACATACACTTTGTTGTTTTCCACCAAATCTTGTACTGCATGTTTCAATTCCATACAGTCATTTGTTTTATGACCCTTGTTATTATGATAGTTGCAATAATCAGCATCATTCCACCATGATGGTTTGACTTTTGGATCCCAGAACCTAGCTTCCCGTGCAGTGAGAAGGCCTCTGGTAACTAGTTCCTTCATTGCTGATTCCATTGATTGACCTAAAGGTGTGAACTTTCGTCGATTTGATGGTTTTTGATATGGTAGTGTTTTTGCGTGTTCGTTGTTCCACATGGTATTTGACTGGACTTTTTGGTCACTATTTTGATTATTTGAAGAAGATGCAGTCAAGTTGAAAATTGGTTTGACATTTTGTGAATCGCTTGTTGTTTCATTTATGTTGCGATTCTTTTGCCAAATTTTTGGTTTATCATTACTTGAGTGTTGATTGGAGTAGTTATTTGATTTGTCATTGTAATTTTTGATAACTCCCCATTTCACTAATGCTTCGTCAATCTTAAGACCATTTTCTATGACTTTTTCGAAAGTGGGTGGACATTGTAATTCTAGCCTATAGCTCATTTCTTCTATCAAGTTCTCAATGATTAACTCCATCTTTTCTTCTTCTGGAATAGATCGAGGATATCTAGCGAACAGTCGTTGCCATCTTTGGAGAAAAGACAAAAATGTTTCTCCTTTGTTTTGCTTTAAGTTGTAGAGATCCTTGATAGTAACATCATTTTGGATGTTGAATGAATATTGAGAGATAAACTTGTTAACAAGTTCCTCAAATGTTTTGATACCAGGTTGCAGTTTTGAGAACCATTCCATACATCCACCTCCCAAACTTCTTGGGAATAACCTCATCAAATAAGTCTCTTCTTGAGAAAACTCAAGCTCATTGTTTTAAATTCTCGTATATGATCTATGGGATCTGTTCGTCCATTGTACTTATCGTACTTTGGGAATTCACAGTGTCTTGGAGAAGGTAGCAAACCAACTGTTGCATCAAATGGATAAGGAAAAATATCCTGTATCGCATATATTTTGGTTGTCCCTTTCGTCATGCCGTGTATCTGTTGCTATAATAATTGCATTTGTGAAGTTAAAGCAGCAACTGGATCTATTGTTTGTGTTGGTAGTGGTATTTCTGTTTCATTTGTTTTAGTTACATCTTTCAAATGGTTTATATCAAAATATTTTGGAAGTTTCGCCCCTGATTCGGCCAACATTAAAAGATATTTTTCCATGTCTTGTTCCAAAACTTTTTCCATAAACATGTGAAACTTGCGATCTTGTTGAGCCGCTTGGATTTCCTCTTGAGTTATTTCATTTTTGCCATTGCGGTTTAGAGTGTTCCAAGGATTTTCTTCTGCCATGTTTTTAGATGATTCAAACTCTTGTTCTAAGAGTCTCTGTTTGTGGGACCTAGCGAAGATTGGCATACAGATTTTTGCCCTTTCTTCTGAAATGTTGATCTTATGTGCGGGATAGTGTCACTTTGAACCATTTTAAACAAAGTTGAATAAGATGACCGATCTTATTGCTTGAGACAATATTTAAAAAGTTAATTACTATACTTTGTTTCGTGATGAAGGATGTATTATCCCGATAATGAAACTTCAGTGTAGTAATTGATTGTGTAATTGATTTCGACACTTGTGATTTGCAAGATCTTGTTTTAGTTGATAAGTTTGGAAATTTGAATAAACCTTTCCGATTTTGGTCCTTTGACAGTGATTTTGATGAAAAGAAAATTTGATTCTAATGAAAATGTTGATAAAATGATAGATTGATAGACTGGTTAAAATTTTGAACTCTCTATTTTAGAAGCGCTAAAATAAAGACCAAAAGTGCTATTTTCCAAAAGCGCTGGAATAGAGACCAGGAGCACTGAAACAAAGACCAGAAATGCTAGTTTACCCGAAGCACTGAAACAGTGCATAAAAGCATTGCAGAAATTGATGGAAGCGCTACTTGACAGAAGCACTGAAATAGAGACTGTAAGCGCTAAAACAGTTGTCGAAAGCTCTATTTTACCAGAAACGCTAAAACAGTGACCAAAAGCGCTGAAACAGGTTTTTCCAGAGCTTCTAAAAATAGGACTTTAAAGACTCTCTACTGTAAAAGTTCATCTGGCCTTGTGGCATATTGTGTTAGAGATTGTGGAAGATAAGAAGGATGAATCCGTTGACTATGGTTGTGGAATTGTGTGAGAGCTCTCCTCTGGAAGAAGGCTCATGAGTAGATTGGTTCTACTATGTAATCTAATGTGTGACCCTGAGCAAAATCGTGATAGCAGTGGATAAAAGTTCTATGTTGTAAAAGAAGTTTTCGATTTTGATACAAAAAATGATGTTTTCTCAATTTGTTTCTATAACCGAGAGGTCTTTGGGGTTTTGTGACTTTGATTTTCTTTTTGAGAAACGTGGTGGACTTCCACTTTCACAGCATGGATTTTTTGATTTGTTTTGACTTGACATTTTCAGAATGATCTTTAAATCTAATTTAAATGAATTTGTGAAAACATGAAAAGCAATTTTGAATTAGTGTTTTTTTTAAAACTGAAAAGATTGTGTATGTTCAAAAATCATGAATGATCTTTATTGATTTTGACAGGTTGTTTTGACATTTGTACACAAATCAAACAAACTCACACTTAAGGACAAGTAGGTTATCATTATACTCACGGCCCACATCTTGGAATTACGTTGACTCACACATCAGTGTCACCCCCTAGAGGGCGCCCATGTTTTTGTCATTGCCAGGTGCGTACTCAAAGTGAAGGACATAGATACTGAATCCCTTGAGCAAACAATCCCTGGTAATTATATGGTGAGTGTCTTGGGGGCAGATTCTTCCCTCCCCTTGCACCATGAGTATGACAATGTATGGATACTGACTCAGTGAGCAACTACTCTATGGTTCATAGATAGGGTTCCGTTCGGTGTGGAAAATAGATAAATTCCCTTAGGAGACCTCCCAATCTTTAGAAAAAAGATTTTGGGGATGGTTATCTTGCCTACTACCATCAATTTGGACTTTCATCAACAAATTGCATTTTTATTATAGTGGGTTGGATAACCTAGCTTTGGTTGTTCCCACTTAGGTCGTTCCCGTACAATGAGTACTTTTTCCCACTACGACAGGCCTGCTAAAGGATTTAATAAAGCATAAATGACATAAAAGAAAAGTGAATATGGGACTTTGGTCACCCAGTTAAGGGGAGAGCATAAGCCTAATTACTACAAGCACAACATATAGATTTGTTCTTTTTTAAGCCCAAAAGGAAAGATTCTTAATCTAAGTGAAGGTGTTGCTTCACTGAAATCATGATGTTCTTTTTAACTTCTACTGTAAGAATGTGATGGCTATCCTAGGATTGATAGATTTTCTTTAGGAAAAACAAGAAAGTGACTATCCTAGGATTGATCAATTTTAAAAACTTTGAAGTGAATATCCTAGATTGATCAATTTTATTCCAACTGTCAAAAAAAGTAAGATCTGGCCGTGGAAGCATCGGATCTAGACTGTTTTTACAAAAGTGCCAAAATATGGCACCAAAGCACTAGAACAGTTACCTGAGGCACTAAAAACTCGAAAACACTGAAGTTTGTCTTGGAAGCACTAAATCACCAAAGCGCCAAAGTTTGTCATAGAAGCGCTAAAACACCCGATGCGCTAGAATAGTAACCAGAAGCACCAAAACTCTGAAAGCACTAGAATAGGGACCGGAAGCGCCGAAACTTTTAACGAAAGCGCTAAAACAAATCATGATGTAAACCTACGTAACACTTCCCAGAAAAATTGTAATTTTGATAAAATGGGGTTAGTGCCCCACAGTGGATGCCAAATTGTAAGTTTGGAATGAGGTAAATAACATAAATACACTTCTTAATACGACATTATATCAAATGATCAAACAATTGAATCAATTCAACAAAGTAATCGAATGAAAGCGTCCTATTGCTCTCTATCTCCAAATATTTATTAAATCTAAATTGCTCTCAGATTGTTTAAGCAAATAAGATTGTTAAAATGACTATCTGAAGAACGAGATGATGTTAATGCAATGCTAAATGATAAATCAATTAAACTAGCATGATGTTAATGTGAAACAGATAATTGCAGCTCCAAGAGGCAGCCATTGTTGTGAAGCCTGATTGTTGAATTGCTTGATGTGTGATTGCTTGATACTTGATGCCTGTATTCTTGCAGAGTAAGAGTGCAAAAGCTTGATTATCTGGATCCCTTTCTTGGTTCAATGAGGCTTGTATTTATAGATTTCCTGGCTGTAGAAATGCACAGGGAAAGCTTTGAAAGACTTGGATTCAATATGGAGAATTGAATGGTGAGAGATGGAGGAGATTGAGAGAAAGATGTAGATTGTCTCTACCCATGAAAACACCAGGGAAGAGAATAGGAAAAAATGATGGAATATGATTGAGAGATCGAATTCCAAATTTGTCTCCAATTTGTCTCCAAAACTTCCCGTGAAGTTTCAAAGCATTAATTGTGACAAATTTAGACATAGATTAGACATAAGAAATCTAATTCATTTTTGAGAGAATGTAGATTGGAATATTCCTTTATGCTTAATTCAAATATTTTGATTTATTTAAATTAGGAAAGGGAGATAAATAATTTAATAAAACAAACTATAGGATAGTCATTTATTAAATTAAATAGAGGAATATGGTAATTAATTAATAAAGTGTTTGACCTTATTTAATTAATTTGAGAATGATGTGATAGATTGAAATAGGGATTTGATAATCAAACAAAGTATTTAATTTTGTTTATTTAATTAAGATGAATTTGAATGTGAACTATATTAAATAAATATTTCTATTTATTTAAACAGTAGAGGAAATAGAATAATTAATCAAATAACGTGTATTTAATTAATTAGATGCTCCAAACCAATTTTAGGTGTATACAATTGTGTATGTTCCTGTGATGTTCATTGATGAGTCTAGATCGTGATCTATTAGTTCTGTACATCTGAATTGATCAAAGTGTTCATGATTGGAGATTTTTCCAATGTGTGCTCAAGTTTTCATGTTCTTGGCTGACATGTTGGTGGTAGCTTGTTGCAGATCCATGGGGATTAATATTTTGTTGTTTGGTGTGTTTGAAGGTGTTTATTTGAGTCCTCACTATGTTGTGACTAACTTATGTTGGTGCACATTAAGATTTATTTATGCATTGGGGCTGATAGTTGTAATTTATTATTTATCTGTGGTCAACAAAGTAGTTGATATAAATCCATGTGATGGATATATAAGAGCGGTTTTTTTCCTCATTTTGATGTATGCTCAGTGTGTGTATGTGTAATACATGTGCGAATAAAGGTGAAATAATTTAGGAGCAAAGCAGAGTGTGAAGAAGGTTGAGCAAAGTGTATTTGTGCCTAATTAGAATTATAATCAGGCTTGTGAAGAAGCTAATTTCTCAGTTCATGTTCATCAAATGGATTTAATCTGATTATTGTATGTAAGGTAGTGAGCCTTCGTCTGAGTAATAAGCTCTAGGCAGTGTGCTTGAATGCAAGTGCATTCCTTATTCATTCTTCATTATAATTCTAACATGGTATAATCTTGTGGACTAACATCCAATGTGGTTTTTCCCCTAACAGGTTTTCCACATATAAAATCTTGGTGTTCATGTGTCTCTAATATGATATTGATTTATGTTTGCACTATTAATTATCAGATTTGAGATTAAAGGTTGATTAAAGTAGAATAAGTTTGATTTTGGTAACAACCGATTCACCCCCTCGCCCCCCCCCTCACCCCCCCCTCTCAGTTATTTATCCTTGTTTTTCCAACAATATCCACTATGAAAAAACCTCCATCTCCTGTTGTCTCTAAAAATTTGGTGGTTGCTTTTATTCCTCCTATAAAGGAAGAAAAGGAACTAATGTTGGGAAATATCTAAGTTCCCCCTACACAAGGTCAAAATCATACACAACAAAATTCCAATGTGAAAGAACACAAGATATGATGTTGTGCTATGGATCACAAGAGAAGGTGATAAATCTTCACCTAATGACCCCTCTCCCATGTGGCTAAATTATAATGAGGTTTTGTCTTCCTCATCCATCTTCAACATCCCCTGACTCTGCTTCACCTTTCTCGCCAAAAAATGAACTTGAAACTTATCTTTCTCAACCAAGCCAAAGGCTAATTTTTTTTCCACCTTCGCCACCATCCAATCCATCGGATTCTTTCATCCCTCCTCCTAAGTCTCCTTATATGGTTCATAATTCTCATGATCATGCTAGTAGCACTACCATAACACCAATTGTGGTATTTTCTATGACTAATTTGGATGATAACATGGATGGACCATCAAAAAATTATAAAGAATGATTTCTTATCTTTGTGAAATAAATGAATTTAGCTTCATGGGGAATGTGTGATAATCCTTCTATACTAATTTATCCACCACATGTTGAACCTATTTTCTCTCCTTGTACTACACTTGTTGTAGTTCATTTAGCATATTGTCTTCTATCTCTAAATGAAGATCAATATTGGGATGTGAATGATCTACTATAGACCGAATTGCATTTGTGGTACCCTTTGTTTCTTTTATGCTTGCATGTACTTTTTATCCTCATTATGTGCTTCTCTCTTCAGATGACCCTTGATACTTGTTATCCTCGAATCCAGCTACGCCATATTCATGGGATAACCCCCTGTGAAACTAGTCTATTTCGTAGTTTCATGTACTTCAAGTTCATAAAATGAGGAAATTTTCAATCCACCTCGATGTGTGGCCAAAACCTCAAATAGTCCACTTGAGAATTCCCTCACGTCCGTCTTTCGAAGAGCTTCGAAACGAGCATCTTCATGAACTCCCAACCCTTGAGAGTTAGTCAAATTGTCAAACATGTTAGAGTGCTGAAAAAAATAGTGCTCCTACATGCACCTTAGTGAAATTCTAACTCCAAGTGTTGGAGCACTAAAAATTAGCACTCCTACACTTTGTCTTCAAACTATCAATTTTGCAAAAGTGCTAATTTTCAGCGCTTTGACATTTTTATTTTAAGTCTTGTTTTTAATATGCACAAGCGGTGAAAATCACCGCTTGTGCACTTTTTATCTAACTCAAGTCTTCTACACACACAAGCGGTGATTTTCACTGCTCGTGCATCTTTTTTGCCTTTAAGTCTTCCTTAATTGGTGTTGCATTAATTACTCCTTCTAAGTGACTTATTAAGTCTCAATTGGTTAATCTTCCTCATTGTAAATCATTTCTTAACCTCTTCCTCTATGTCCTGGGAATTTTTCCAACCTCAAGTGATTAGAGTTTGAGGATCTTTCATGATTTTATGCTAAGGCCTTGCACTTTTCAAGAGGTGCATCTTTTTAATCTCCCTCCCTCTTTGTTCGTTTTTTCTTCTTTTCAACCATTTCTCCCTGCGAGGGTTTCAATCCTCGCCAATTGTTACCTATTGATTATTTCTTCATCTTTTTAAATGTGCCCTAGGTTTCTTTTAATGCTTTGTTTCTTGTTCTTGTTTCTCCTCTCCATATGAATTGTTCCCTTACATGTTTGAGTGGTATTTATCATCGCTTGAACACTTAAATCACTTTCCTTATCTGTCAGGGCGGTGAAATTGTCTGCCATTTCATTAAATTTTTTTCCTAACTCTAAAATGTAGGAGTGGTGAAAATCACTACTTCTACATGGAGTAATCTCACCACAGAATTTTGAAGCACTAAAAAAGAGTGCTTATACACTTGCTCTTCAAAATAGGGGATATGCTTGAGTGCTAATTTTTAGCACTCGAGCATGAACTAGTGCTTTCCCACATGCGCTAGCGCTAAAAAATAGTGCCTTGACACTTTCTCCCCAAGTGACTAAAGAAATGTAGGAGTGCTGAAAATCAACGCCCCTACATGTAAAACCACTATCCCAAGTGTAGGAGCGCTGACTTTCAACGCTCCTACGCAAAAATTAGTCTTTTCCATTAACACTCTAAAATCACTCCACTTGCGCTCCAAACTTTGTTTCTTTTCTCATGCTCTATTATCTGTGCAAGATAGCTCATTTTCAGTTGCTCCAACTTTCTCACTCGCTTCACACTTCCCAATGTTGCATTATTCTCCTAACATATGTTGATTCACTATTCTTGTAGTTCCTCTCAAGATCTTGTTAGGTGATCCAAGAAGGTGATATCCCTCTATCCCGTTGCTCCTAGATGTTTGAAAATAAGCTTCCATCATCTTCTAAGAAAGAGGGAAAAATGAAATACAAATATCAAGTTGTCTTTTCGCCTACCATGGTGATCTTGAAGGTGGATGAAATTAAAGACATTGAAATTGGTCATCAAGACCTTAAAGATTTCATGAAAAGAATTGAGCAAAAGCCCTTAGAAGACAACTTGAGAGCTATTGTTCATAGCAATTTGCACCAGGTATCCACATTCCTGAATTTTGCTCAGAATACAGAGTTTGTCCTCCAGGTTGCATCTCACTACGTCAAAGGTAGCATAAGTGTAATAGATTCCTCGGGGAAAGTTATGATGAGACTAGATCTTGAATTCTTTGATATTATTTTCTAGGTTAGCCACATGGAACAATATACAAGGATCTCAATATAATAGGTATAGGAGGTTTATGATCAAGATCCAAGTAAGGCTAAAAATTTCATTAACATCCAATGGTTGAAAATACCTAGACCTACTATATCAAGATGGCCAAAGGGGCTTCCTAGGAGTGATTTCAAAGAAGATGTCAGGGACATGATTACTCTCCTAAGCAGGCTTAAAGGATTACCCAATTCATCCCATTTTTTAGGAATGGATGTATGAATACATCTAGATCATCAAGATAAAGAAAGCTCATATTGATTAGGGGACTCAAATCAGTGATGAAATTCATGAGCAGTTGATAAATGTGCCAACCACTCTGAAGTTCTACATGACTTCTTATTTGGTGTATGCTATCATAGTAATGAAGCAATTTTTGGGGCTATCGAAGAAATGAAATAGACATTTTGTACCTGTGTATGAATATTTTTATTAGTTGAAATTAAGCGAAAGCCTTCATCAATTCAGAAGGGTCAGAGATGCCTTCTATGCACCCCCGATGTTCAGTTTTGATCCAACTCTCAAAAAGAAGAGAGTATTAGATGAGGCATACAAAGTGGTTAGAAAAGTTGGATGTATCTTTTTACAATTTCCAAATTTCACCTATATGAGAGTGGGTTCCTATACTGGGTATCTGTACATGTTACCTAGATATCCCTCATATAAGTGGATACTCATGTAGCTGTGCAGACAGCTGATTTTAGTGCATAAGGAATGCATGAGAATTCACAAATTGGGTTTCAAGTCCCCTTTGACAATTGGAAGGTATACTGTTCATAGTGTACAAAAGGAAAAGTCAGTCTATGCAAAAATGCAAGTCGTAACTATAAGAACTTACAAGTATAGATTTGACTTTGACTATCGAGATGTGAGGAGGAAATTGAAGAAATACCACCGGCATGTCTACCTCTTTGAATAAATATGGGAAGATTGTAGAGATGAAGAGGATACCTACAAAATGGACTTTTCTAGGCTAATAGTATAGAAAATCAGAGTGCTGGGTGTAGTTGATCTGCCAAAGGATTTCCAAGATCCTGGCGACATCCTAATTTTTTCTTATGAAGAAGATGAGGTTGCTAAGAGGCCTTTACGTCCAATTCAATGGTCTTAAAAGGAAAGTATGTCTATCAGGGAAAGACTTACTCCTATCTTGCATAACACAAAAAAATGGTTGGATAAACATGGTTTCCCAATGAAAGCTTTCAAGACCAAATCAAAAGGAGAAGCATCAAGAGCAGAAACTAGTCAACGGACAAAACTCCGTGCAAAGAAAAAACAAGAAAATACTCCTTATTTATAGAGAGGTCCTAGAATCAAGTTCACTATTGGTAAGAAAGTTACACAGACTATTGAACAACAAGAGGAAAAAAAATCTAAACCTACCCATACAGAAGGAAAATAGATTGCTTCTCAGGAACAAAATTCTGAAGAAGAATTTGAAAGTGAAGAATCTAATGAAGAAGAGTCTGTAGAAGAAGAGGAGTCTGAGAAAATTGAAGGAGAAAAGGAAGGTAATGGGGAAGTACTTGGGTGTGATGATGAACAATCTCTATCTCTGCATGAAAATGTTGTCGAGGATCTTCCCCGAACGTCATCGTCCATTACTTCAAATATTCCTTATACACCTCCCAATCCTAACACTCCTCCACCCCCTCTTCCTAATTCACCTCCTCCCACATTTACCACATATGCAATGGATGTTTCTCTTCCCCTTGCAGCATCAACTATCCTTTCCATTCCTCCTATAGTTTCAAACCTACCAACTATTAATGTGTTGTCAAGTTCTCCTTCATTCATCCCAAGTTTGCCATCTCCATGTTTTGATAATTCATCTGAATCTGAATTCAATAGATTCATGAATGAGTCTTTATAGCATCAACTTGGTATGTAGTCTACTGGTGAAATCATGATAGATACTACCCCGATTGTTACCATACCAATCATTTCTACAGGAGTAACTACGACACAAGAGTTTATGACAAGTAAAGAAGCATATACTTCCTCCCTTCCTCCTTGGTTGGTCTCTCAAGTATCGAAATGAAAGAAACAAATGATTTTTCTCGAAGAGCTTAATTTTGAAGAGATTTCTCTTCCAAAAGCCAAGGGGAAGAAAAAAGTGAAAGTTCATTCAAGTATTTTTGTTGACAAAATTGGTTAGAAGTTTGTGGAGATTGGTCTACCCCCACAAGAAGAAGGTGATGTTAACATGGAGGCCTACACAATCACAAGAGTCCATCTCGGAAAAGTGAAAAATGAAAGTGCAAAGGCAGATGCATGGGTAGTACTAAATGCTTTAGTAGGAAGGCTTTACAAGATGGAACATGCCCAAGATGTGTACAAAGAAAAGGTTGAGTGTTATGCAACTATTTTGAGGAAACTAGTAGGATCTTCAAGAAATGCACAACCTATGGCTATGATAAGCATTGAGGAACCAACAATACAAAAGGTTAAAAAAATTTCCTCTAAGGGTAAGGCATTGTATGATTTCATTGATGAAATGATAGAACATTGTTTACAATTTATAATTGCTACGAATGAGAGGGCCACTCAAATAGCCAAGATAAAATCAAATTTCAATAAAGAAGAAAGCATACTTTCCCAAGAGTAAGAAGAAATGGAAAAATGCCTCTCATTTTGGTCACAACTGAAAGAGGCAAAGCTGAGTAAGTTGGTGGAAGTTGGGG
Organism: Sequoiadendron giganteum; assembly: GCA_007115665.2. Classification (NCBI taxonomy): domain Eukaryota; kingdom Viridiplantae; phylum Streptophyta; class Pinopsida; order Cupressales; family Cupressaceae; genus Sequoiadendron; species Sequoiadendron giganteum. Next base: position 65,769,837 of record CM021104.1, read on the forward strand.
TAATTCCTAACAAAGAGAAATATGTGGAGGTAAGAGAATCTCTCAAGCATCACATTCAAATGATCAAGTCTCTTATTGAATATATCCACCAAGTACAAGAAGATGTCAAAGGAAATCGTGTTATCCTTGAAGATGAAATTAAAGAGTTATTGAGTAAGCTCCTTGATGAAGATCATATTTTCCTCCCCGCTAGTGAACTTTCACGGATCTAAAACAAAGCCGTCATGAAGCAAGTAGAGGATTCCAGCTTTTCAAAGACTTCCATGCATGCAATTTGTGACTTACAACTTTCTCTTGATAATCTCAAAATACATTTTGATAGATGCAAGAAGATTCACTCATCTGCCAAAAGATCAATCACCAAAGTTCACACTATAGTGGATTACACTATTGGTCCAATTGAGGCATTCATCTTGGAGACAAAGAAGAGATATGAAGA